>JARHVA010002544.1:0-600000 GCA_037957365.1 Torreya grandis
GATCTAAAGAGATAATGAAATATGTAATACTGCATGAGAATTAATGGTATGGTCCACTCTATAAGAATTATTTTGTAACTATGAAACTCTATTCTATATGTCAATAACTATTTACATAAGGCTTTGAGCATTAGACATAGTAAATTATGTAGTACCAAATGATGGTCCATAAGTAGAAACCTTAGAAAGTGTGAAAGTATGATGTGTATGGATAATTATAATAATCTGAGGAGAATTGTGTGTTACCCCCGATACCTTGGGTGGACATCACATATGTAGCCAAAGGTGTACAATCATGAATTATAATAGTAACAATAATATCAACACCTATTATAGATTTAATACCTATAAAAGGTGTATTAGTATAATTATAGATCTCATTTCATTGTTCCTTAGATGTGGTAACATTATAATTATTTTTTATTTCATCTCTAGTTACATGTAACAATACATCATGCAAGTGAGTATTCACATGAAGATATTAGGTAAATTCTTGATTACCAAACTCATAAAATATACCATGACTATTAATTATGTCTTCCATTATGATTAAACACTAATTATAGACAAAAATCATAAAGTAGGTCTTGATTCCTAAATTTTAAAGCCTAGGGGAAACATTAGGAAACCCTAAGGAATATAGGGTTTACTTTTATCAAGAAAAGGAACGGGTTCACCAATATGTTTTATCTTTTTTTGATTAATGTGACCTTAGTAGGATATAACTATGGAAAAGTTAGATTACTTAAGATGTATAATAACCAAAAAAATCTAAGTGTAACTATGAAAATATAGTAACTTCTTATTTATGTAAATCACTAGAAGACTAAATTACTAAGCTTGTTTTAGGTCTATGTAGGTTATGTGGTAGGATAAAATCATCAATAATTATAAAAATAGGGCCCTTGAGTGCTCAGGATCTAGAAACAAAGTGTCTACATGAGTCTGGACAAATCCACACTTCCTATATGCCTACACATTGTGAAATTATTTGTTAAGAGGCATAGTTTTTTTATGTGCCTGTGACAATATATGATAGTTTTGACTGTTGCACCTACATTTGATAAGGTTCATGTGAAAGCATATGTCTTCTACCCTACACGAATGTTTGGTTATCCTTATTCTTAATTCAAACCATAACTATGCATTAAAAGACCATTTAAAATAGGGATAATGTGTGAAAAGGAAGGGTTGAGCTAACCTTAGCCACCCCCTATGGCTAAGTGTTGCTTATGTACCCAATAATCAGAAGAGGGAAGTCAAACCAAACATAATTATCTCATCTAGATAAGTGTGCATAATCTTATGCAATACTAACATGTCATGAAACTATATGCATGTATTTAAACACTTGAAAACCTATGACTTGACCTTGAAAATATTATTTAGAATAAGCTTAGGGATTTTAGATTTAAAAACTTTATGATAATTTTTGTCAACATGCAGAGTGATTTCTAGTGATAGATAAATTATATACTGTAAAATTATTAGGCTTGATATGTTTATATACCTAAATATTTAGGTAATCTCCTTTGAACTAAGATGCAAAATATAAGGGATAACCCATATAAACACTTTTAGTTTAGGAAAATAGTCCTTAAAAGGCATAGGGATAGGTCTAATCCAAGTGGATAAGTCCATGGTGTCACAACTATCTAAGGAGGCACAAACCTATCCAAAAAATAGAAACAATGATTAGAGATTATGAGACAATTTTATAATGATATTAAAATATTTAGCTAAAGAATTAAGAGAATATATGTAAGAATGATGATAACTTGGGAGGGTCAAGCCCATATGTGAGTGAATGGCCAAAGAATAGCCAAATAATAATGTGAGAAAGAGTCATGTATGTGTTTATAATTCAAGTACATTATATATTGGTGAAATTACACATTTTAAAGTGTCTAATACCATATATGAGTGTCTGCAATACTATATTGGTATGGTTGACTCAATATTATGTCATTCTCAATTCATTATATTAAATAAATCTAGATCCATTTCATCAACATTTTAGATAGGTCACTTTTAGGAATTTGAGTAGTATTTATAGGCTCCCTAAATGTAATTTTGATAGGATAAAAAGACTCATATTATTTCCTTATGCACAGAAAGTCTAATATAAGTGTATAATATGAATTAGGAGATTTGAACTTATTCTTGTGGAGGTATAGTCTTTTCAAGGCCTTTGAAGTTAAATATAAGGATGTTTAACCAAGGAGGTTCACATTAGTTTATGGATTCCCCACTTAAGGACATGTAGACACATAAATTTAATCATTAAATGCTTGGAAATATTTATTATTAACATCCTTACCCTTTTTTGGTCTATTCACTATTTTGCTAACTTGCATTCTGTAAGAGAGCCTTCACTATATTGTAAGCATTGTAAATATCATATAGACATCCCTATTTTAGTTATAATTATTCTTATTCATCCCAAAATATCTTGTTAGACCTATTATAACTATAGTTGGTCTTTTTGGACAAGTCTGCACTAGTTGAATAGGGCCACATTGAGGTCTTGTCCACTATTGTAGCCTTTTCTCCCACACTCTTACGGTCACTTTTTTGAATTCATATGTTTCAAAACATATCTCCTACACATTTTTAAAATTTTGTGAATGAAATTTATCTAAATATTATCCTATAAAATCACATCAAGGCTACTCATTTATGCCCACTAGATCTCTCTAGAAATTGCATTGCACACTAAGCAAAAGAGCATTACTTCTTCCTATTTCAACTCTATAGAATTGTAATAGTCATAATCTAATTTTGAACATTGTTTATTTTAGGTCAAGGGTATATATTTTCAATCATTTACATTAATCTTATAATCATATTTATTCTAATTACATAATCACAGATCACACAACCACTCTAGGAGGGATAACTACATTGGCCCGAGGCCTATTTATGTTATGTAGACAACACTTAGTTATGTGAATTTTTTAAGTTAACTCAGCCATTTACCTAATCCTATTACCTCATTTTATATTTTATCTCTATTTAATTTCTTGTGCCAAACCTAGGGTTTTATCTTTTACAGGGCTTTTGTGTTACAACACAAAACACAAAGATCAATAGTCAACCCTTGTAGGCAATGCATAGACCCAAATATAAAAAATATGAATACATTCAACTAAGATGAAACTATAGTAGTACAAACAAGGCTATAGTGTGATTATTTATGCCTCCCATGGAAATGTTCCAATAGACTTCAAATTACTATTTTCTAATATGAAAATGTTTACAGGTTATTTCACACAATTTTCAGATACAGTGAGCTCACATAGTCATAATTAAATTTATTTTAGGGAGGTTTTCACATCCGTAGGCATTTTTACTATTTTTTAAAATTTTCTTATTTTTGTAAATTACATAGCATGTTATATATTGATTTTATTTTATTATTAGATCAATACATGTCAATATTCTATTTTAATATTTTTATACCATAGTTTAAAAACTCTTAAATTAAAAAGGTGGTGAACCTAATTTTTTTATCTAACATGAAATGATTCAATTTATTTGACCTTAGATTAAATCTAAGTCTGAATAAAATTTATTTTCACCTTGGATCATTCTAACACTGAAGCTCTTTCTTTTAGCCTTGTGTTGAAATTTACTTGATTTCTAAAAAACAAATTGCTATTATTTTTTTCTTTTTATTTTTCATATGATTTTGCTTATGTTAGAAATAATGTTCTAAAATATCTATGTGTAAAGACATCATGGTGTGAGGGGTTTACCATAATACTCATAGCTATAATATAACATGAAAACAAAGTTTAGTTTCCACATACTTCATAGTATATTAGAAAGAACTAGGATCCTTTATTTATACCATAAGAATCATATTCTATCCATTTTATTTATGGTCCATCTAAAAAGAGAGTATCACATGGGGAAGGTACTCTTACCATAGACTTAAAACCAGGGTTATAGGGCTATAAGCATGGTTTTACCTCTATAGTTAATGCTCTAAAATAGTGGGCTTACACTAATGAACGAATGAGCAAGTATAATTGAGAGCCTGCAAATCATTCAAACCCTTGACTAGATCACCCTTATAGTTTGATTTTCTCTTGTATTGTATTCATAGTCATTAAATTTTCTTGATTTTATTGTATTCTTATTCATTTGTACATGCTATATTATTTGTTACTTATAATTTTTTTGTAGCATTTACAATCATTGTATATATCATGGATATTCAAGGTAAATATGCTAATCATGTACATCATATAGATGAAGTTGTGTTAAAAAATGAATTTCTTAATAAAGATATTTCAAAGAAAAAATATAAAGTAACTAATCATAATAATAATTTATCTCTTCTACTTCAAAAATATTAGATATTTGAGCCTACATGTCTTAGCTCTTCCCCATTATAAACTGATTGGGATGAACTTCTTCCTCTTATAATATAAAATCACAAGCTACAATTGAAAGAAACAACATTCCTCTTCACACATCTTGTGATGTTTATCCTACTCCATCCTCATGCTTGTCTTCACATAATGCATCTCTTTATCATCTTAATTTTTTAAATGTTATTAAATAAAAAGAGATAATTATCTCATGTATAATCAATTAATCTCCTAATTTAAAAGAATAATCTATCCCTCCCTCTCCCAAACCTCCCCTTCCTCATGTTTCTATTTAATCAAATATACCTAGGGCTTGTGCTTGTGAAACTCTTCAAGATAAAATCACCACTATGAAAAATTTAATAGAAGAAACAAAATCAAAATCAATATTTAAGATCAAAGATAATATTACTTGAAAATAATAGTAAAGTTACAAGGAATCCTAAATATTCTAATGTGAGTCATGTCTTTTTATCTATCTATCATATGTATCACAATAAACATACATCTACACTCAATGCTTCAAAAGTATACCAAAGGTTGATAAGATTCAAAGTGAGATTCTAATATAAATTATTTGGAATGATTTGATTACATTACCTTCTATACCTCCTCTAAAAATATTAAAATACTATGGTGCATATTATAGATTTCATGGGCATCATATAGATAATTGTTGGGATCTAAAGAACAAAATACAAAGTATCATTGATAATGGTGTTCCTATAATATATATATATATATATATATATATATATATATATATATATCAAGAAACCCACTCACACTATGATTTCATCTCCTACAAAAGGATTCAGAATAAGAAAGGATTCAAAAATCAAAATTAGAGAAAGAAAGATTACAAAAAGAACAAGATGAAAAAAAAAATTACAAAAAAAACAATTACTAAAATAAATTTTGAAATAATAAATTCAAGATAAAAAAGAAAGGTCATTTTTCATGAGTAAATGTCCAAAGAAAAATAATCCTACAAAGTCTAATTATACAAATATGATTGCTAAGGAATCAGGCATTACATCTACTTTATGCATATATAAAAATATAACATCCAAGCACCAATTACTTATATTCCTAATATTTAACCAATCATATATGATCATTCTATAGTTCGAGATACTATGAAATATCTTAAAAATAATGCACATATTCAAAAATAAGCTCCAATCTATGGTGTATAAGTTTATCAAACTTATATACCAAAGATAATAGAAATAACATCTCACAATCTCAATTACAACCTAAGAAGATAATTCTCTCCTATGATAATGATTATGTCGATGATTATGATCCTAATAGTATAAAAGACTGGTATGATCTCAATGATATTGATTATGAAAAATATTGATATGGTAATATTATTAATGGTTACAATACGCATGATACATGGCCTACACATAGACACTCTTTTGATGATATACTTGGCTTCTAGTTGCATATTTACCCTTGTAAATAGCTTCTTTGAATTTTTATTTTTATTTATTATATACCTTATCCGCACATTCTTCTACCTCTTGGTTTTAATTTTCCCTTTGGGTACTCACCCTTTTGATTATAAAACCAATTCAAACAATCCAAAATACTTATCTCTATAACATTCCACTTGCTTGCTATTGCATATCTTACACCCTATGCACTTACAATATCTCATATTGCTACTTTTTACATGATAAAATTTAGATTATTCCCCATTGAGGAGCATGTACACTCTTATTTATTTTACTCATGATACATTACTATGATTCAATATTACATACACATATGGGGGCACATTATTTACCTTCCTTCTTATCATGCCATACTTTTACACCTTATCAAGGATTGCTTGAATCCATAATAGATCCTCCATTTTCAAAAATTTGCTTATCAATACATTTTTTCAAAATATTTTAGCATTCAAATATTGGAAAAAATTCAAAATAAATTACATATTTTTAAAATTAAAAAAAAATCAAAATATTTTAAAAATTTTGAAATCATGACTTAAAACATATTAAAATGTTTCTAGCTTACTTATTTTCATATGTCATTTATTTTATGTTAATAAAATGAAATAATCCATATTTCAATATAAAATGCTTCTCATGTGGTACTTGAGTATTATACATGACATACTTTCACATAATTTTTTGATGTCATTATACCCTTATTACTCAACAACCTTGCTAAGTTGGGAGCATTTCTATGTTATACGTGAAAATTTTAATAGGTTGTTTCTACCCACAATATCTTTTCCATGAATAACTAATTGATAACATTCACATTCTTACATAGGACTGATCTATACTAGTTTCATTTTTTACATGCTTCACTTTACATTCTTATTTTAATACATGAGAAGATAGAATTTTGCTTAATTATTGTGTGTATGGCCCTTAGGCTTGTATGTTAAAATTATTGATTATATGGCTTCATCATGAAATTTGTGTGTGGCCCTTGGTAATGTGTGTTATAAGACACTTACATGCCCCTTACATATATCCCTTTAGGCCTTATGTGTGACATATTATGCAAAAAATTATCATGTTGCTTACTTATCCATTATTATTTACTATGGTTCCATGATTCATATCATGCACTCTATCTATTTTACTATGATTCCATGATTCATGTCATGCCTCACTTATATACTCTATTATTACTTTAGTTCCATGATACATATCATTCACAAATTATTATTATGCTTATTTCTTATTAATATGGTGCCATGATTCCTGCCATGTATTCTATCTATTATAATATGGTGACATGATCCATATGATGCATCAATTATATACTCTATTCCTACTTTAGTGCCATTATGCATATCATGTACACATTTATTTTATGCTTCAATGATATATATTTATAAAACATGATTCATATGATAATTCAATATTATACTCAATACTACAATGCAATCAATTTATCCAAGCGATACATTGTGAATATACCTTTCACATTTGATTTATTTAAATATAGCTGACTCTCCAGGCTATGTCTTGTTAGGTTGTGGAGCTAAAAGCTTCACTGATGCAGACATGGAGGAGGTTGCAGATGAGTTGCAGAGTGTCACAGTCTTTGGCGTTGGTCTGGCCAACCGACGTCGGCAGGTAGGAGACAGGAAGCAACCGACGTCGGTCATGGATCGGCCGGCGTCGGTGACCCCCAGGCAGATAGGGACCGACGTCGGTCGCCTGTGTGGTTCGACTGTGAGCTTATTACGGGCAGTTAGCTAACGAACCAAGTGTTTGCATGTTTAGATCTATTTTTAGACTGAGAGCTGCAAATCTAATTATTGTAATTAGATGTCTAATCATTGTTTGGATGAGATCTATATAATAGACTCATGGTTGTATTGGAAAAGTGTTCTAGTTTGAGTTGAGCAAAGTTTGCTCCTTCTGTGTGTGAGGTGAGCAAGGGTGTTCCTCCTAGTTCCATAGCAGTACCTAGTTGGGTGCTGGATTGAAGAGTCAGAAGGATTCTTCAGGTGTGTAGGATCTTGGTCACAGGTGCATGGCCTATATAGGAGATCTACATGGTAAGTAAGATAATTGATCTGCAGGTGTATGTGTGTGCAAGGTCAAGGTTCACAGGTGTGCAGAACCGGGTTGATTTGTAGGTGTGCAAGATCAGATAGGATAGCAACACAATAGGGAGCAGTATCAGGCAGGATCTACTTGGAGTACAGGTGTGTACTCGGATAGAGCAAAGAGGAAGGCAAGGGAGTTCCTTCCATAAGTATGGTCTGTTGAATTTCAGGTTGTTGTAGGTTCATGGGAGATCTACTTGAAGTACCTTGAGTACTTGTGGAGTGCGTGGAGCACTTGTGGTGTGCGTGGAGCATAGGAGGTGAACACCAACTTTGTATTTGAGTTGGGTGTTGGGACCTGAGAGGGAGAGCTTTAAGGAGAGAATTACTATTCACTTGAGGTGTGACGAGCCTCTGAAGAGGTGGTGGAGAAGAAGTGGCATCTTCTTTATTGTATTATTTTCTGTAAAGTATTAATACAAGTTGTGTATTGTCTCTCATATCATGTGTTATTCTGAATTCTAGTTACTTGGTGAATCTGGTTAATTTCTGCATATTAAGTTGCTTGGTTTGGTAATCATATTGTGCTCTTTTGGTGGAGTAAGATCCTGACAAGTGGTATCAGAGCTTTTGGTTGGGATACTAACAGATTGGTTTAGATCTGGGTAGTGTGTTTTGATTACAGGTCACTCTTAGGGGTTTCTGATTGAGTGGGAGTAGAGCAATGGCAGATGAAAGTAAGCTAAGAATGGAGGAGTTGAAAAGCACAGATGGTCACTCACGGTCCTATGGAAAGAAAGAGCAGGTAAAAGATTATTGTTGGTTGGTAGCAGATCAGCATGAAGAAACTGAAGATACAGATGTTGCAGGTGTTATTGCACAGGATGCTCTGAGAGGTTTCTTCGATAAAGTTGAATCTTGGATAAAAGATTCGGTTGCCTCTTTCCATGCAGCCCCAGGTAGAGGAGCTGGTGAGCCTTGCCAAAGAATTGGCAAAGGGGAAGTGAAGCTGAAATTGCAGGCGGCCAACACACAGGTGTTGATGAAGGTCATGCAGGTCCCAAGTTTGGAGATATGGCTAATTTCTTCAGAAAGATTGGGTGATGAGAGATGCACAAGAACTCTCACAGTGGATGCACTTGAATTAGTTGGTGGTAAGAAAATAGGTACTCTTTATCTACTTGTTTATATTACTGATTCTTCTTTTGTTGTGGAGACGTGGCTTCGTAGGCTTGGTCACATGAGTAGGAAGGAGATGCATGTTCTTAAGCGGAAGACAGATATATTTGACAGGCTTAAGAACTGGAAAGCCTTGGTGTTCTTGGAGGAGATGGCAGATAGAAACCAGTGGATGGTGTTGGATACTTCTGAGCAGGGCAGTTTGGACATGGGTATTGATTCAAAGGAGCTCGTGGGTAAAAAGTCATCACTCACAGGCGAACACAGGTACCGGCATCAGTCAGGAGGAACCAACGTTGAACGGACAGGTGCCGATGTCGGTCATGTGCAGACCGAAGCCGGTGATGTCGGGTAGGGTAAGACCGACGTCGGTCAGGAGGACCGATGTCGGTAGTAGGTAAGACCGATGTCGGTCAGGAGGACCGACGTCGGCAGTAGGGACACTGATATCTGCAGGGTCGGTAGTCAGGGACAGACGCATGGAACTGACGTCGGTCGGATGCAGACTGTGGAGTGACCGAGGTCGGTCACTGTAACGGATTTTGGGTGGACAGCACGCTGTCAAGGAGTCTCAAACACCCATACAGAGGATTGAAGACGTAAGTAGGCCCTCAAATTCGTTGTTCCTCTTCTTTATACATGTTGTTGATTGTAGAGCAGGAAGGATCTAGGAAACAGGTGTGAGCTTGGCATGGATGAGGATGTGATTCCTTGGAGGAGAACCAAACAGGTGTTTTTGGTAGGGTTGCCAGCTAGTATGAAAGCACAGAGATGAATGGATACCTTAGTTGAAGAATAGAGTGAACGGATACGTGAGACAAAAGACCAGGTATATGGTCTTGAGGAGCTGCAGGACAGTGGTACAGGTTTTGACAGGTGGAGGATGAAGCATGGCTTCAGTCAATGTCAGGTAACTACTGTGGTTTGCCTTACCAGGTGGATGATGAGTCATGACATCATTCTGTTGCTGTATGTGGATGGTATGTTTTGCTAGCAGGATTGTACATACAGGGTTTTGCTGAGCTAAGGGTAAGATTAGTTCAGTGGCATGTCAGGAGGAGTTTGGAGCAGCAAAATTCTTTGACATGGGAGACATGGAGATCACAGGTTGATTTTGTCTCGAGTGGGAGCTGATGTGAATCAGGTGTTGGTGAGGTTTAGGATGCAGAGCCGGAGCACACTAAGGGCTAGACAGGTACAGTGTCTGAAATCACATGAGGTCTAGTATAGACCTGAGTATTCCCATGCAGTGGGAGCTGTCAGAGAGTTAGGAGCCAATTCGGGGAAGTGGGTTCTCAGGTACTTGAGAGGGACCAGCAGTAGGGATTCATGCTATGCAGGGTCAGGACTTCACTACATGTGTTTGTAGGTTCAGATGTGGCAGGGTACTCGGATGACAGGAGGTACATCACAGGTTGTGTGGTGGGTTGTCTTCAGGATTGAGCTTGAAGAGGGATACAAACCAGGAAACAGATTAGATGGAGTATAGGTATAGGTACAGTGCAGCTATTTATCTCCAAGTGGGAGATTGTTAGGTTGTGGAGCTAAAAGCTTCACTGATGCAGACATGGAGGAGGTTGCAAATGAGTTGCAGAGTGTCACAGTCTTTGGCATTGGTCTGGCCAACCGACGTCAGCAGGTAGGAGACAGGAAGCAACCGACGTCGGTCATGGATTGGCCGGCGTCGGTGACCCCCAGGCAGACAGGGACCAACGTCGGTCACCTGTGTGGTTCGACTGCGAGCTTATTATGAGCAGTTAGCTAACAAACCAAGTGTTTGCATGTTTAGATCTATTTTTAGACTGAGAGCTGCGGATCTAATTATTGTAATTAGATGTCTAATCATTGTTTGGATGAGATCTATATAATAAACTCATGGTTGTATTGGAAAAGTGTTCTAGTTTGAGTTGAGCAAAGTTTGCTCCTTCTGTGTGTGAGGTGAGCAAGGGTGTTCCTCTTAGTTCCACAATAGTACCTAGTTGGGTGCTGGATTGAAGAGTCATTAGGATTCTTCAAGTGTGTAGGATCTTGGTCACAGGTGCATGGCCTATGTAGGAGATCTACATGGTAAGTAAGATCATTGATCTGCAGGTGTATGTGTGTGCAAGGTCAAGGTTCACAGGTGTGCAGAACCGGGTTGATTTATAGGTGTGCAAGATCAGATAGGACAGCAACACAATAGGGAGCAGTATCAGGCAGGATCTACTTGGAGTACAGGTGTGTACTCGGATAGAGCAAAGAGGAAGGCAAGGGAGTTCCTTCCATAAGTATGGTCTGTTGAATTGCAGGTTGTTGCAGGTTCATGGGAGATCTACTTGAAGTACCTTGAGTACTTGTGGAGTACGTGGAGTACTTGTGGAGTGCGTGGAGCACTTGTGGTGTGCGTGGAGCACAGGAGGTGAACATTAACTCTGTATTTGAGTTGGGTGTTGGGACCTGAGAGGGAGAGCTTTGAGGAGAGAATTACTGTTCACTTGAGGTGTGGCGAGCCTCTGAAGAGGTGGTGGAGAAGAAGTGGCATCTTCTTTATTGTATTCTTTTCTGTAAAGTATTAATACAAGTTGTGTATTGTCTCTCATATCATGTGTTATTCTGAATTCTAGTTACTTGGTGAATCTGGTTAATTTCCGCATATTAAGTTGCTTGGTTTGGTAATCATATTGTGCTCTTTTGGTGGAGCAAGATCCTGACATGTCTCTCATCTCAAAAGGAGGGAATTATAATTATATTTCTTTGAATATTCAATCCCATTAGCAAATAATTCAAATTTATGAAACCTATAATTTTCAAATGGTAATATGATTCAGCATTTTCAGATTATGGTGGCATGTGGAATGCATGTGCACTCATCACTATAGTTGTAAATTACAAGTTTCAAACAATTCAAAAGTTACAAGTGGAAAAGTGACAAAAGTTTTAAAAGGTTTCAAAAGTGGTAAAATTAAAAATTTGAAAAAAAAATATAGGTTTAAAATATCATTTAATATATTATAGATATAGGGGCATGGTATTCATTTATGTTCATGTTCTTACTATAGAATTTTAAAAATTATCAAGTTTCAAGTTTAAAATATAATCTAGATTTGTCTATAACAGTGTGATTCATCTTAGTTACAAGTGGGCGATATTATATTTTAGTGACACTCAACATCTATGGTTTTACTTTTTTGAAATGTAGTGGGACACAATTCATGGTTCTACTCATTCAAATATTTTATAGAGTACTCTATACAGTCAAATGAGAGTTGGATCATACAATATTTCCAACTCAAAATCATTTAATGGTTTTTAAAATTGAAACTTAATTACTCTCAATTCACCATAGTTTAAACACTTTTAAAAATTTCCTAATAAGGGGGCATGTACTTTGACATCTCCAAGTTATAGGGCAATTTAATTTCCACGCTCTCTTTTACTAATTACAAATAAAAATTTCAAAATTTCAATTCTAAAGATGATAAAATATTATTTTTAGTGACATTATTGCAAGTTTATTACATTAAAGAATCTTTTAAAATTAAACTTCACATCCAAATATAAAGTGTGTATACACATTAAGGTTTGAATCTACTTTAATCTAGTAATTTCAATTCATACATCACTAGAATAAAGTGGGGAAAAATGTAGACACATAAATTTAATAATTAAATGCTTGACAATGTTTATTCTTGACATCCTTACCCTTACTTTATCTATTTTCCATTTCGTTAACTTGTAATCTATAAGAGAGCCTTCAATGTCTTGTAAGCAATGTGTGATAGTAAGAAATTAGAAGTTAATACTAAGAAATAAATAAATAATTAATTTCCTATTCTAAAATTAAATGAAAACCTCAGATAGAAATACAATAAAAGAATAATAAAAAATAAACAAACTACCTTCCATATTACCAACAAAAGTGAATGTATTCTCTTTTGATTAAATTAAATTTTATCTTTCAAGTGTTTATGTGGATGCTCAATTCAATCTTTAATGCAAAGAAAAATTAATAGCGTAAGGATGTGTTTTTTTAATTCTAAATGGATGCAGAAAGTAATTTTGATAGCACTTCAATATAATAATGATGGATTCAAAAAGTAATTTTGATAACATTCTGATTTTTAGATGATGGTTGATGACAATAAAAAATGACACTTCAATTTATAGGATTTTGGGTGAGAATATGGATGGTTTGTAAAAATACAAATTTATTGGATTATGTTAATATTGGATGGACATATTTTAGTCCTCATCTATGTGGAAGTGACCAATTCCTCATGTGTTTGAGAGATAATGGAGGAAGTTGGTAGTTGAAAGTTTCTCATGAATGATTTAAGGTAGTTAGATGACTCACCACATTTATTGAAAGGTTCAATGATGACTCACTAATCAGATGAGGAAGTTAATGAAATGATTGGATGATTCAACACTTGGTTGAGAGAAATGTGGAAGATGTTTTATAACTTAAATTTTTTATATTTTATTATTTTTATGAAAATATGTGTGCATGATTAATTAATTAATATCGATTAATAATTTATTTGAAAAAAGATGTAAATGATGTTAGTGGACCTTAAGATATAACTATAATTTAGGGTGGTGGTTGAGTTAGTGTGTTGACATTAAGTCAAGTTAATTATGACACTAAATATGGAAAAATTTAGGTGGTGGTTGAGTTAGTGTGTTGATATTAAGTAAAGTTAATTATGATACTAAATATGGCATAATTTAGGTGCCTACATTTTCCTCTCTTTGAAAAGGTGTTATGACTATAAGAAGAAATGTGTTTTCAAATAATAAATAACAATTAGAGTGAAAACGGATGTAGAAATATGATGCCCCAAATGATTTTAAATGATTATGAATTTTGCCCCTTCGAGTGGTCATACAGGGAGAATATATGCGGATGAGCACTTAAAATGAATGAATTAAGTAGGGTTACATATAAAGTGATATAGTTGATAACATAATAAACAAAAATACCATTCTTGAATAAATTTTTTGCATTATATGTAGACATATGTAAAATGATTTTCCCTAAGCGGATAGTTGCCAGGGAGATGATTGGAGAAATAATATTTCCTGAGATAAGCTGCACTTTTGGATTTTACCCCATGAGTATTGTTACATGGAAGTGCATCTAGTAATGATATATACCATTTGATAAGATAATTTAAAAAAATAAAATATAAATATATTTTCCAATGAGTTGTTGATTGATTTACTTAATTGATTAATAAGAAAGAAATAAAGAAATGAATAAATCCAAATAATTGAATGTATGATGTGAAGTGAAAATTAGATGATAGGTGAAAAGTATCAAATGAGGAAAGGGGGAATAAATAGGGTTAGGGTTGGAAATTAAAATAATTGTGTTAATTCATTTGGATTATTTTCCACATAGGATTAAAATAGTGCTCTGGATTGTGAGAGGTGAGAGAGGAAAGATGGAGCATATCAAGGCGTGGGTGAAGAATGAAAAATGGTTGGGATACAACAAGATGTAATGAATGGATATGAGGAATAAGATGGTATGCATATATATTATGGTATGGATGTTATATGTAAGTGAATTAACCCATGAATATTTTTAACCCACTTGAACTAATGCTTGCACATTTTGATTAGATTTGATGATGGAACATTTTTCCCCAAGCAACGATATATGCAAGGATTGAATTGAGAATAATATATCCTGAGATAAGCTGAACACTTTGATCTACCCTAAAAAAAGACATATTTAAGAGGGAATATTTAAGAATGACATATCCCATTTAAAATTTGTGATCTTTGATTGGATTGAGTGAATGAATGAATGATTGATTAATTTATTGATTGATTTGATTTATATGGGAGAAAAGATGGATGCCCTGACTTATTTAGTTCCCAATTGATAGGTGAGATATATTGAATGGAAATAGTATGGAAATGATTAAGTAGATGGGTTGATTTAGTTGATTGATGTGCAATCATAACCCAATAATTTAATTGATTGCGTGAATTAATGACGATTGATCACATGATTAGATAACATGGATTTGATTTATAGTTGGTAGATAGAGGTGATTATGGGAAGTATGGTGAGGTTATATGGTTAGTATTTGAATTGGTTAACATGTGTTGGGGATGTGAAGTATGTTTGGTATGAGGTAATGATGTGAATTGGGTGAATAGATTATTTTTGTAAAAATTGCATGGAGTTCTAACATGAGTTGCAACATGATTGCAAACATGATTTAAGCATCCATATTTTTTATTTTGTGTATGAAAATATGCAAAAATTATATGGATAAACCATGATGACTATTTTATAATACCTATAAGGACTACTAATCATAATTTCATGATATAATGCATCATACTAAGGAAGATCATAATAACATCATTTATAATGGACATAGTGACTAGACTCAAAGAAACAGAGAAGACAACAAAAAACATGTAGAACACATAAACAAATGCAAGTGAAAATACACCCAAAATCAAATGCATCTTCTACATCAACTTAAAAACCTTGTTTTTTAGTGATTGATGGGGATAGGATTTATTTGATTGATTGATAAACTAAGGATTAATAAATTGTAGGTCAAGACAAAAAGATTTCTAGATTTATATTATTTTTAGATTTTTTGAGTTTTTTAATGTCCCCCTTTTTTTTTTTCCATTTTGTGGATTTTAAATATTTTTTGAATTTTGTATACAATGGCTACTAGCAAAGGGAAAACTTGTTCTAGTACTAAGGAAGGGAGTGATAATGGATGGAATGGATAAATTAGGGATCAATAAGAGTGGATACTCTTTAAGATGATAATTTCCAGGAGCATATTACCTAAAAACCAAGTGTCTAGTCATCAAAGTACCATTGTAAGGATATATTAATATGTTTCTAAGAATATGTTTCAATATGTTTCCACTTCCTTATCAAGTTAAAAATTAGGAAGAAGGCTCATCATATGATGGAAAGGATTAGATTGATGAGGATGGAATTTTATGGGTTTTGGATGGGTAATGATTAAATGGACAAGTATGGGTTTGGATAGGCAAAGATAGGTTTGGGTTAAGGAACGTTTATATGGATAAGGATGGATTTTGATGGTTTAGGATATTAAGGATGGGTAAGGATGGAGGGATGATTTTAGAATATGTAGGATTGAGATGGAATGGGTTTTTTTCTAAGTGTAAGGTACTTGTAGACAACTGATTATTTTACACATGATGTTGGAAACTAGTTTTAATCATGGCACTTTTCCAAGGTGCCATAGAAATGGTTTTCACTTGTGGATAAATTTATATTTCTCTCTCTTTCTCTTTATTTGATTTATTTGACTTTTTTTAGTCATCTCAATTATATAAATGTTCAATATGCAGGGTGTTGACCCCTAGTGATCTTTCAGGTATGTGCACTAGAGATGTCTTCAAAAACATCATTTATTCATAAGTTTTGTTCTTCAAAATTCACTAGGATACCATTATATCCCCTATGACATAGGGTGATACCAAAGAGGGTGAAGTGGAAGGTGTGTTAGATTAAGGATGTGTGTTGAGTTCATGAAGGATTTAGAGTGATGGAATGATTGTGGGGACAAGTTTAGCTATTTTGATGTGAAGAGTGACTGGGACCTACAATCTTATGTTCTACAAGACTAAGAGTAGCCACAAGTTGAATGATTTGGTGATTCCATTTTCCTTCAATGGTGTCTTTAGTATGTGATAGGTATCCATCCTAAAACTTTGTTGATGTAAGGGGTAGATTAAGTTGCTCATCCATTAGTGCCTTAATAAAGTTTTCACCTTATTTTTTTTATTTTGATTATGATTTGAATTTTCCAATAGTGCATCAAAGAGGTTTTCACTATGGGACTATGATTTTATATTTTTATGATTCTTCATATTAAAATTTTAATTTTGATTATTTGATAGTTCCTTAAAGATGTTTTCACTATGGGATGGTGATTTTAGGGTTTGATTTTCTAGATTATAGGATTCATTTTTATTGAGGAATGCATGTTATTCCCAAGAATATTTAAATGTTGATTTATGCTTTTTTATCTAGATGCCAGTTGTAAATTATGTGATTGTTTGATTCTCATGGAAAAAATATGATAGTAGGTAATATTTTTAGTCCTAATCGATGGGTACAGGAGATTGACTGTCAATATGAGAGAAATTATAGAAATTATGATTTTATCAGTCTCAATTAATAGGTGCAGGAGATTGAATGCCAAGATGGGAAGAAGGATTGGTGGTGTTATTGAAAGGAGTGGTGGAAGCATGGTCCTTGTAGATACTATGAATGAAAATTATTTAAATTATAGATGAGGCTTCCTTAGAAACCACAAGATATTACTAACTTCTTTACATTAATTTTTAGAATGTTTGTATCCAACGCCATGGGATCTATTGTTATAATGAAATACATGGGTTCTAAGATTCATTTCTAATGGAGGTTGAGGTCTCTCCCTTGTAGTTCATGATTTTGAGGATTATGCTTGTTATAAGATATTTATTACTTTGGAAGTAAGATGCAAAACCATCAATGTATAAATAGGGATTTTTGGAGCTATTGATGTGTTTATATTAGAGAAGGAAATTTTTTATAAATGATGTGGTACCGAGTTGATAGGATGTTGTTATATATTTATTATGTATGGTGGGCCTACCACTACTTATGGGAGAAGTAGGGAGGTTAGTTACATAGAAAGTGCTTTGGATTTTTTTTTGTCTACACGTACCTCTATCACTTGAGGTGTATGTTATGGGGTGATGGGGGATTCAATGTGTAATATTAGGCTATATTATTAGATAATGGGTGGTAGGTTGTGTTGGTCATATAAATATTGGTAAAAAATGGGTGCTTGGTAAAAAATCAGCTCTTGAGGCTCTTGGTAAAAAATGGGATCTTGGTAAAAAATAGGATTTTCAATGAGGGGATCATCAAATATGGGTGGATAGTCAAAGGTAGGTTCATTAAAAATTGGAGGTAGGTCATGGTGGTAATAAATGTTCTCTTTGTTGAAAATGGGCTCATCAAAGAGAGGTCTATTAAATATTGGTGGTAGGTAATGACCTTGATTTGGATGTATAGGAGTCTGATTGTATTTATGAAATACATTTTGGCATAACCCTAAGCTATGATTCTTAGATCTGAATGTACTTGGATTTAATTCAATGTCCCCTTTGTCAATCAAATCTTGGATATAATTATTGAATCTCAAACATCTATTAATATAATGGCCCTCATTTTTATGACACTCACAATATTCATCATTTGGTTGGATATTATAAAAAGAATTGGTATGTGGATACACAATCATATTTGAAGCAACAAGTTGATTCTAACATGATTGCATACATGATTTGAGCATATTTTTTTTAATTTTGTGTCTAAAAATATGCATTGATGTTATGGAAAAATCATGATGAATATTTTATAAAACACCTAAGGACTGAAATAGTCATAAGTGTACGTCATATTGCATAATGATATGGAAGATCATAATAACATCATTTGCAATACACATAATGACTTTACTCAAAACAACAAAGATTTAAAGATAAATAATTTAAAAAAAAAAAAAAAAACACATAAAGCAGAAAGATAAAAGCAAGTAAAAACACACCTAAAAGCAAATGCATGTTCTACATCAAGTCAAAAACCTTGTTGTTTAGTGATTGATGGTGGTAGGATTGATCAAGGATTTTAATAGGATGCAGGTCAAGAAAAAATTATTTTTGGATTGTGTAATGTTTTTGAATTTTATGATTTTTCTAATGTTTTTTTATACATTTTTTGGATTTTAAATGTTTTTTGAATTTTTATATACAAGGGCTACTAGCAAAGGGAAAACCTATTCTAACACCAAGGAAGGGAGCAATAGTGGATGGAATGGTTATATTAGGGATGGATAGGAATTAAGATGAGAATTCCTAGGAACACATTGCCTAAAATTCAAGTTTATAGTAATCAAAGTTACATTGTAAGGATATATGAATATGTTTTTAAGAACATGTCTCAAAACATTTCCACTTCCTTATCAAGGTCAAAATTGGAAAGAAGGATGAGGTTATGATGGCAAGGATTTTATTGATAAAGATGGGTTTGGATAGTTAAGGATAGGTTTGGATGAAGGAATGTTTAGATGGATAAGGATACGTTTGGATAGGTCAAGATAGTAAGGATGGAGAAATGATTAGATGGATAAGGATGGGTTTGGATGGGTAAGGATAGTAAAGATGATTTAGGATAGGTATAGGATGGGTAAGGATGGAGGAATGATTTATAATGAATAGGTTTGAGATGGAATAGGTTTATGACAAAATGTAAGGTACTTGTAGATAATTGATTATTTTACACATGATGCCAAAAACTAATTTTCACATAATACTTATCCAAAATGCCATATAATATTTTTAACGTGCACATGAATTTATTTCTCTTTTACTTTTGGATAGATTGTTTCCATTTTTTTTAATTTTGTGTATGAAAATATGCACCAATAGTATGGAAAAACCATAATGTTTATTTTATAATACGTGTAAGGACTAACATAGTCATAAGTGCACAACATAATGAATCATGATATGGAAGATCATTATAACATAATTTATAATGAACATAGAAAATTTGAATCAAAACAACAATGAAAAAAAGATAAAACAAATGAAAAAAAATCAAATCAAATGATAAGACCAATGACCACTTAAAACAAGTAAATCTAGTAAACAACTATATAATCAAATAAGTGAACAAATGTCAAAGCACTTGTACAAACCAAGTAAATCAACTAAACAAAACAGTAAAATAATTGCATTTTTGTTATGTCCTTTAGTATATTAGAAACCCTTTGGTATATGAGATTTTTTATAATGATATCCTTGTGAAGTTTAATTTGCATAAGGTAGGACAAGGGCACTGAAAATAAGGATAAATAATTTTACATTTTTTTGGTTTTTTGAGATGAGTAACTAAACTATGTAAATAAAGGAAAACCAATTCTAGAATTTTTAATGGAAATAAAGGGGGATTTTATTATGGATGGACAAGTGATAATCCAAGGATTATAAAATGAAAGTAATATATACAAAATGTTTTCAAAACATTAGTCAAAGTTTTATGCATGTGACCCTAAGATCAAATCCTAGATTATCATGGTATGGGTGACAAGGTTTAAATGGAAATGGGGTATATATAGTAGTATATATGATGGATGGGATGATATAGAATTGGAGATGCCCCTAAATAACAAGGGTGTGTATAGACAATGGATTACACATAGTGCTAAAAACTTGTTTTTACTTACACTGATAAATAATTTTAGACATCCATCCATATTCAACCCAAAATCTCCTATTATACTTGTTATAACCATCTTTGGTATTTTGTGATAAGTACCCATAATTGCATAGATCTACATGGTAGCTTTGTCCCCTAGTGCTATAGAACCATAAACATAAAGAGAGTTAATACAACATTAGTGGATTAAACCCAAAACAAATTCAATCTATAACACTTTATACTTGCTCCATAGGGTGAGCTAGAATTAATAGACAAAGAAGTCAATAAAAGATGACAAATAAGACATTTACCTTCCTTGAAGACCCCATCTAGAAACTAAAATATTTGAACTCAGTTTGTGAAGTAGGAGTCTTTGTCAATACACTTTGTTCATTACAACATCATCTCCCCTTGTCCACCAATGGATTTTATCAATTAAGATGAAGAAATGGCAAAGCTTTTAACATGATTTTGGCATCATATCTTTACAAAATATAGCTTAATAATTGTTCATGGAGCCCCTTGTATTTATAGTTTTCCTGAAATGATACTGACTATCCATCTAAAGATCAAAATGTGTGGTCCAAGATTGTTTTAAATTTGGAGACCAAATGTAATTAATTTCATAATTAATATTGTATTTATTAGGCATGGCTCAACATTTCTAATTTTTATTTCATTTATGTTGATATTTTGCATTTTTGACTTTGTGACCGATGATGTCACCTTTTTAGATATTTATTTAATTTTCATTTTTCAAATTAGATATTCACTAATTTGACATGGATTTTTCACTTAATCATGTAATTGGATTTAATTGGTTAGGTGATTATGATTAGGCCTTTTGTAATTCTTATAATTTGATTAGTTGCCTTGCACTATTGGTTGAAAACATCAATTTATTAGGTCACAATTCGATTGAAAATGAATTAGAAGAAGGAAATTATTGCATATAGGTTAATTCCCCAATTAGGAACATATTGATGTGGCTCAACAATTATATGTGACATGTGTAGATGAATTAGAGTGTTTTGGTGGTTTTGGTCAAGTTTATGCGTTATTATAGGAATTCATTTAGATCTACATTTTCAACACGATAGTGGCAAGAATTGAGTTTCTACAATTGTAACCTTGTCTCCCCTACTCTAATAGTAATTTTTTTGAATCAAGGTGTTTCACAATGGCTCTCCTACATGTTTAATAAAGTCATTTAGAGAAATTATTTTAAATATTATCTTATAAAATCACATCAATGCCACTCATTATACTCCCATTAGATATCTATAGCAATAAAACTACACACAACAAAATAATGCTACTTCATATTTCAAATCTATAACATTCTAATAGTCATAATCCAAGTATAAATATTATTTTTATTGTAGGTCAAAGGCATCTATTATCAAGCATTTCAATTAATATTATAGTTAATCATTCTAGTTTCATAATCATGGATCACCCAATCACTATATAAGGGATAAATGCATCAACTTGAGGACCATTTGGGTTATGTAGGCAATGGTTAGTTATGTGGGGTTTCTAAGGATAGCTCAAGTATTCCCCTAAACCTATTCTCCCCTTTTACATATGATATATATCTTATTTCTTGTGTAGGATCTAGGGTTTATGTTTTGTAGGCCTTTCATGTAATACCAAATAACACAAAGTTTAATAGTCAACCCTTTTAGGTTATTTAAAAGACTTGGATCTAAAAATTAAGAATGTAATCAACTAGGACATGATCGTAATAGCTAGACAAGGTTGTAGTGCAACTTGTTTACCTCCTGTAGACTTGTCTTAAAAGATAATAAATTACTATTTTATAATATGACAATGTTTATAGGTTATTTCACATAATTTTTAGTTATAGTGAGATCACACAATTAGAATTACATCTATGTTAGGGAGGTTTGCACATATTTAGGATTTTTTACTATTTTTAGCAACTTTATGATTTCTATAATTTCTATAGTATATTTTATATTGACTATATTTTATTATTAGATCAAGTCATGCCAACATTTCTATTTCAATAATTTTATACCATTAGTTTAAGAATAATTAAATAAAAAGAGTTAAACATGATAATCTTGTCTTAATCCTTTCATTTTAATGCCTTCACCTACAACATCTCTTGCAAAGTGCCACTAGATTCATGGGGCAGATTGATGTGCCAAAAAATAAAGTCAAGGTAAGTATCCCTATCCTTAATATCTTTCTTTTTTTAATATATATATATAGATACTGCATATTATTAGAGTTTATATTATTGCCATTTCTCACCTAGCCTAGACTATATTTATGCTTGTACTACCTACGTTATGTAGGCATGTAGACATAACCATAGTTATATTCCTTTATCCCTAATTAGGTTAGTTTTATCTAGATTTTCATGCAGATAGAATACCTTACAACCATTTGACATTTATATCTTATTAGCTTCAATTCTTACCATCTTGGGTCTAGGTTTCCATTTTTTGTCAGTTCTTTGAATGTGGTTTCCTTATTAAATCCTTTAAAAAACTCTTTTTTATAGCCTCTACCTCCTCATATGATTTTTTTTGTAATTTACTCTACCCAAATTTGTGGCACAAGTTTTTTTGTATATAGTTTGTCTTATTATGGTCTTGTCTCTTTCCTATATTGGATGATATTTATATTGTTGACCATAGTTTCCAAATAAACATTTTGGTGAACATAAATTGAATCTTATCCAATTATTGATTGGATTATATTCATGTTTACATTTATTTTCTTATTATAATTATCTTTACATCAAATTCACCATCATATACATTTTGATGAAACTAACACGAATATGATCCCGTCATTAGTTGGGTCATATTCACACTTTCCTTTCCTTGCTTCTTAGCATTATTTTCTTAAGTTTTCTAAATTTTAAAACATACCATGTTTATCAAATTTATTTTCCTCTAGAATTTATAAAAGATTTTATCCATTTCAATAATTTAATATTTACAATAGTCCCAAACAAAATTAACTAATATTTCTAGGGACCATATACCAACAATCCTATTTTTATGGGATTAATCAATACCAATAAGAATTCTCAACGATATATCACTTTAAAATTGTGTATCTCCCAAGATAATTCTTATAATTATTGTAACATGGATTTAATTATAAATAAATTATATAAGCCATATAATTCTAATAAATCAAATAAAAAAAGCCTTGAAACCCATGAAGTCTAGGGTGAAGAGGAAGATGTTTGTAACTACACTGCTAAACTACAATTTTTCTCCAAAACCACCTTGAGAATAGGGGAAAGGATCCATAGTTATCTATGATTTCATTTATTTATTTTTACAAAGATATATTCTCATTCATGTAGCTTTACTATAGTTATTACTCCAAGTAAATTATCAACTTCCCCTCTCCCTTTTCACCCACCATTTCTACTTTAGCTACAAGAATGGCATGTCTTAGATTTTGTCCTCATACCCAAAGATCTTACGTTAAAACAAATATCAATGTGGATTCTTATGCTTTAAATATTATTAAAATGCTAACCAAACTTATATTATATACCAAAACAACTTGATGCAACATAAATAATGTTGTAGGCTATAAACCAAATGGTTAACAGGCAAATGACCATTTCTCAATAATTCATGAAAATACTAAATAAACTCATGAAAATGAACTATAAACATCAACTAGTGTAATGGGGAATCCTAATAAAAGTACCACCCTCCTCTCCCTATAAATCATCTTAGGAATCTCATTATACAACCTCATATTCACAATAAAGTTATCAAACACCTCCAAAACAAGCCCTTAGTGCCTCAAACTATAAAAAATGACATTAGTGGAACTATTATTATTGTCTCCTATAATGGATAAACCAATTTATTTTTTAATCTAAATTAATTTGATAACCTTTAAAATGATTGGATTAAACTTAATACCTTTTTTGCTATAAAACTACTTGCATAAACCCTAACAAGTGATGTATTAGAATTGTAGAATCAACTTGAGTATGGATTTATAAAAAAATTATAATAGTTATTAAATGATTTGATTTAATAATTCTAATATATTTTCTTTATTAATAAAAAATTATCCAACTTTATCAATTTCAAACAAGAAGATCATGAGACTGCCCAAGACTTTCTTAAGTATTTAAAATCACTAGCTAACAAAGCCAAACATAAAATGGCTGAAGATAATATTTTCAACCTTTATAGAACCACATTAAACTAAAAATTACAATAAATAATTAGGTTTGATCTATAAAAAAGGTGGATATTTCACACTAACATAAGACATACCTTAGAGAAACTCAATGTGAGAAAACTCCATCAAGTGTGAAGCTATGCTTCCTCATCTCCACTATGTTCTATAGTTTATAAATTTTTACCTTCTTAGGATTAAAAGGAAACCAAAATAAAAAGTATCCTACACTCGTAATGATATCTACATTATACAATGAAAGACTCACCTCTTGAGTGAGAGAGACTACTGAACTCAGCTATTTGATCTTTATAGTCTTCAACTCAATCAAATGCATAGAACAACGAGTGGATAAAGTAATAATTAGATGAATATATAAATATAATATAATTAAATTATTGAATGATTGAACACCCCTCAAATTAATTTACTTTAATCATTAAATTCTTGAATTCCCCTTTTATGAAATTTGTACATACACAAGAAAACCCCTTAGGCTCACCCAAGAAGTTAAAGACTAAAAAACTAAAGTCAAAATGAATATATATCATTTAAAACTATTTTATAGATGAAATTTTTGCTATATGCAAGGATAAAATTCCACTTAAGGTTGAAAAATCACTGGAGTAGTTGAAAAATGACCAACGATTTCATAAGCATGAAAATTTCTCTAACTTTGAGAGGTCATAACATTTGCATACAAGCTCAAATCACATGATTTTTTTTTATAAATTATATAAATTTTTGAAAGGAACCCAAATATGTTTATAAATGTATGTTTTATTTGAAGCATATATTTTTAAATCCCTTACTATAGAAACTATCTCTTTTCCAAGACTTGGTGTGTCACAAATACCCTTGTTTGATACTCGATTCTCTTACTGACGATGTTAGATGATTTTATTGATCTAAATTTATAATTAAACACTCCAAATATGAAATTATTTTTTCCAAAAAAAAAAATATAAAATAGTAATATAAGAATTTGATTTATATCTTCTTAAGTGGAATACCAATTTTATCATCCTCTTGGACTGTACCTTGTTCCTCTTGCTTGGAAAGTGACTACCCAAATATGAAACCTACAAACCTAGTATGATAAATATTCCATGAATGCTTATAATATATAACAACTAATATTATTTCACTCTTAGGTGTCTTACTCTCCTTCATTGCTATTTCCTCTTAACCATTTTGCTGCAATACATATGTTTATAGGCTAGGGTGAATCTATCCATGAGGAGATGTTTATACAAAATCCTCCTTGTTGCTCATAATTATTTCAACAAGTGAATAAAAAATATTGAATTATGTAAGGGGTGTTACAACTATATTGGTATCTCAAAATGTACCTAGTAGTTTAGGTGCACCAAAAGACCATGGAAGAATTAAAAGGACTTTTGTCCTCTCATTTTAGGATAGATGTTGGAAAAGTTTAGGGAATGAGTTTTAGGTATTAGTATCCATTAAATATCCTAATTGGAATGAGTATCTAAGGGGTGAGTTTTTACCACTATAAGCCTAACATGGATTATATACATAGTAACTTTTATACCAACTGACCCTTCTTGAGGGAATGCTAGTCTACTAGTCTGGGATTTACAATTTGGACATGTGTAACTCAATTTAAAGTGTAAATAAAAGAAACATCAAAGGATGTAAAAGATAATGTAGAAAGGATAAATATATAGATGAATATATAAACATCAATGTTTAAGATAAAACATGAGCCCAACTATCATTTTACCACTATATGTTGAGTTTCACATAAGCTTGAACTTCAACTACATAGGGAAGGGATTCAAATGGAATATCATGTGAAATATTCCTATAGATTCACTCGATAGATAAGTGTAGACACCTAAATGTGGCCACCAATAACCTCTAACCAGGATTTCAACTAATTTCCACCTAAAATGCACAATTTGGCCTAAAAACATGCTAAATGATGTGAAATTGACATATTCAAGTGTCGATTTTGGCCAGGGTATCCCTAAATGGGGTAATGCAATTTATGGGCCAGCTAAATTTGATTAGTTCATTTCAAGTCAAAATGCCAATTTTGCACCTAGGTGCTCTAGATTACTCTTTCCTATCAAATATCTTACACAAGACACATGGCTTTGTTATTTACTGTTCGTAACATCCTAAATGGGATAATAGATCCAACGCATCTGAAATTGACTTTCAATTCTAATCTAATTAAATTTTGAACCAATAACAAGACATTTTGATTAATTTGAGTAATTTGTGCACAAAGTGCTTAATCATGCTTAAGAGCTAATTAATCCAAATAAAGGCATAATTAATAATTTCATGGAAAATTATTGAATAATTGTTTTTAAAAATGAATATTGAATATCTGCATCATCAGGTGACTTCATTTCTTGGGAAAACATCCCTAGGCCATAAATGCCACAAATATCAAGATTCATGCTCTCCATGCCTCATCAATGCCTTCCATGATGCCCTCCATGACTCTTAATTTATGATTATTCTAATGTCATGATGAGGATAATTATAAACTTAATTCCAAAAATTAAATTAATCCTCAACCACACATCTCAATCTCAGGATGGATGGTTCAGGTTGATTCTAGACATTCTCAAAAATCTATAAATAGGAGGCCTTACCACATGAATTTTAAGTCTTGATAATGCAAAGTTATAATGCAAAAATTGTTCTAAAATCCATTTAAATTAGTTTTAACATGCAAAATTGATTCTAAGCCAAGCCAATCCATAAGCCAAAGGTGTTAAGGAGAGATGGAGGTAGCCAAACTTCCATTAATGAGGACTTCATGAGCACAAATCGAGCAAGCCACTACAACAAACATCTTGGAGCATACAAGGAAGGTAAAATAAGGTTTCTTTTGAATTTTAGTTTTGTGTTTTATTAATGTTTGTTAACTAAGATCTCCCTAGTGTCTAGGCTTAGAGAAGTTATGCTAGTTAGTGTGTTTCTTTCATTTTGTTTTCATTTTGAAACTAACACCATAATAACCTTCCTATCTTGAGTCAAATTCTTAGATCACAATAAGAACTCAAAATATTATATTAAATTCACACAAACTTATAATTGTTTTATAAAAATTGAGAAAGCAAATAAACCATCAATAATAACATGCAACTCATTCTTAATTAGACACATGAATTGTAGAAAAGACTCATATCATAGTCTTTAACAATGATATTCTCTATATCCACTTTAAAATTAGAATAAATTCATAAATTAGACATAGTATAATTTAGAAACCATGATTCCATTAATTCTCTTGTGCCTTTTATTACAAAAATGTTGACCTTTCAACAGTGTTGCAAAGTAGCATATATAGGAGTGAGATAAGATCCACCACCAGTTTTCATGGAATCGCACTATGAGACATCATGGAAAAAATAATTACAACCATACAATAACATGTCCCAGAAGAGACAAAAGATAAAATAACATAAAAAACAAGACAACAACTTTCCCTTTCAGGACAACAAGAGGAATGTAACTATCATCAGTTGGAACCCTGAAGGGGACCACTTCCTAATTAAATTTGTTTTATACTAAAAAGACATTAAAAAGGTTTAAAAAATGAAAATTTAATGTGATTTTATGATTTATTTTTATAATAAAACAATTATTTTAGTTTTTATAAAAATAATAATTGCTTAACTATATGCAAAACAATTACAAAAGTCAAAAAACACAACAATTGCAAAAGTCGTAAGTGTTACAAGAAAAATAAAATTTTGCAAGATATAAAGAGTAAAATAAGATTTTAATTAATTATTTTATTCAAAAAAGAGTTTGACTAAGAAAATTTTGACCAAAAATATATTTTTAGCATGTTTTAAACCTTGTACCTCTCTTTTACAAGTTTTTTACAAAACTACAACTACCGACTTCCCATCAACACTTTATGAACAATGAATGTGCAATATTATATTAAAATGTTTTTTTTCTAATTTTATTTAAATAAATGAAATATTTAATGTGCATGTAAAAATAAATTACTAGATTTTTACTATTTGGTAAAAATTCAAGTTGGAAAGTGGGGCCCACCACTTAGTTTGCATGAATTTTTTTTATTTATCCAAAAATTATTTAATCAATAAAGTTTTTAAAGTATTAAATTACCTTAGAACACCATCCAAGTAGCCATGGTGCAGGGAGGGAGGAAGGGGCACAACAAACATGAGGCCAAAATAGGATTTTTTAAGAGGTCGTACAACCTTGAAAAAAGATCATGATGGATAAAAACATAGACAAATTGAATTTTACTATATAAAACTGATTTTTTTGTTGATTTTAGCTTTATTAGGCCATATAAACATGCTCTAGGAGGAATATATTTATCTATAAGTGAGTTTGATGCCCCACATACTCTACAAGGAGGTTTATACAAGTAAAATATTGAAGATCCACCACTTAAAAATAGAGTTACAGACTGTAGAAACATTGAAATGAACTTGATTTATTTTTTATCTCACAAAGGCCATACTAGGGCTGTACAACCATGCCATAAGAGGTGTTTTCTTGCTGGGTGATTATTTTTTTTGTAACTTGAATCAAATGATATGAAAATAGACTTCAGAATAAGTTCTATATAATAGAACAATTTACTACACCATTCATGGGCCATACCATGGGCTACAAAATAAGGCAAAGTTGTGTACCACTAATCTAAAAAGCTCCATAGGCCAAATAACAAATATAGTGAGGTAATGAAGATCAAAAAGAGGTATTTCTAACTCACAACACATCAAAAACACTCCAATACCATGTCAAAACATAAACATATACAAGTACACAATCTATATGTGAAATATAGTAGTAAAGAACACAAGCACTTAACACATGATGTACATGGGAAAACCTCAAAGGGAGGTAAAAAACCCATAAATAATTATTCAATTATACAGAAATAATTTAAACCATTACAATCTCTCTCATTCTCACTTAAAATAAAAAACACTTCTTCACATAACCCTTTCACATTGCTCAATCAATATTTGAATATTTCAATGTATTGTAATGTGTTGGGATGCTTGATTTTACCATGTAAAATCAAATATAAATGGAGTGAGCCATTTTAAACAATGGGTTCAACCTCCCACACAACTTACAATGGTAAACTTCATAACTATGTATTTTATTATCCATTTATGTAAATATTAACCCATTTAGTGTTAAATAATAAAATATATTATATTAATTTACATAGGTAAGTTGTATTAACTTTAATGTATTAATGACATGATACATACCAATAAAATGAAATTGTTCCAATAGATCCCCATGTACTACCATAGTATTAGCAAATCTTGAATTCCATAGTCAAGAAGAAAATGGATAAGAGGAAACCATATATGAGGTTCATGATTTCTAATAGTACCAATGGAATAATTATGCATTAAAGAGTTAGACACAACATCAACCTCTCACATAGTCCACTCCTTAAAATAATGGTGATACCCCTAAAAATATTAAATCCAATAATGATCCCCCACCTCCAAAGGGTATAAACTAAATACCTCCGATGAAGTCGTAGCCTATCCTCAATAAAATTGGCTATAACATAGTGGAGGATATGAATAAGATCAAAGCAAATATCACGTTGCATGAGCTAGCTCAAATCAATAAGTAACATGATATTCTCCTAAAATATTTGATTGATAAACCTATTTATCTGAAACAAAATGTCACATGTACCAATGTAGTGATAAATAAGCACAAGGTTAAGGTCTCCCTTTCTTGCTCATAATCTTAATATTTAGAAATAATATGCATAACTTCTTGGTTGACTAAGAAACATCAAATAATGTCATGCCTTTTTATTATTTGTAAGAAAGTAGGACTAAATTATACCATGTATGATAAAATGGTTGTCCAAATAGATAAGTATTAAGTTAAAGTGGTAGGCTAGTTGTTGAATTCCCATATGTATCTAGAGTATAAACCCATATTCCAATAGTTTATAGACATACAAGTAGTTTAAATACCTAAAACATATGAGATTTACTAACTAGATATTAGTCTAAAACCATAAATGGGTACATGGACATAGAATTTTTGTACATGTGTCTACCTTGGAGAGGCATCACCAATCAAATCTGGATTGATAGAGAGCCCAAGATGAAACACATGATCATTGAATTTAATGTCATAAATTAAAAGGTGAATGTAGTATCAATTGACATTAGTATTTACACCCTCTTTATGGAACCTTATAGAGATGAAATTGACAAAACCTATAAATTGTTAGGCTTATGGTTCCTCTACTTTGATGTGGCCCACTCTAGACAAAGTTCTAGAACTAGGATTATGTTGGTTAATTTACAGGGAAAGCAACACTTGGACACTTATAGACTACAATTTCCTTGTACAAATAATCTTTTTGAATATGAAGCACTGATGCTAGGCCTATAATTTTCAATAAAACACAAGGCTAAAGAGATGTGAGTGTTTGGAGACTTTAAACTAGTAATAAACTAGGTTAGGAATAGGTTCTAATGCAAATTTTCTTATCTTAAGAAATAAAAGCATGGTGCATGGGACCTAATTGAAACATTCAATACCTTCAGTGTTATTCCCATTCCCAAAGAGGATAACTAGATCATAGACTCTTTAATAACCTCTATTGTGAATCTATCTTCCCTAAATGATTCATAGCTACAACATTTCTCCATAGATCTAGTACCTTTCCCCTCAGTCCTAGAAAATGTTGAAAAAATTTAGTTTTTCGATGATGATTTCCATATCCTAGACTTTTTGATCAACTTGAGGGTATTCAAAATCCAAATCATAGATCAGAGGGAGAGAGACAAAATTCTAGGTAATGATTATGATGAGTACAAAATCATGAATTTAAAATATAAGCACATCAAGAAAGGCATGATTTTACTCTAAAGGATATTCAACTTGGACAAGTTGACTAACAAGCCTAATAGACTAGCCTATGTAGATCAATGATCCAACACCATCAACCTCATGTTAGTTTATGAACCCAAAAATGTCTGTATTAGTTTTGATTTTACTAGGATTGAAATAGAAGAACTATGATGATTTATTTTATGATATAAAAATGTGATCACCTAGACTTATGATGACCTAAATTTCTTTAATCCTAGTGTGATAACACACTATATCCTACTTAGACAAGGGCATGAAAGGTGATGAGAGAGTGAACTCAAGGTTACCATACATTTTCCAAATGGAAGATGTATGTGAAGAAACCATTCATTATTTCAATAAGCATTAGTATATCATCAAGATATGGTTCAACAAGAAGGCCAAGATGAAAGCTTTCAAGATATTTGATATGGTTCTATTATGTATACAAACACTTTCGCTATCGATATTGGAGGATGAAGACCACATTGGTTTTTCTTATAAATCCTATACTTGTCTATATTTTCATTTTCTTGTTATTTTTCCTTTATTTATTACTCTTTCTAGGGAATGATTTTGTATTGAAATTCTTTCCTACATAGGATCCTCCCCTTGTTGTTCTAGTTGCATTGGGTTTCTCCTCATGGATAGGCTCTTTTACTATGGCACTTGCCTCATTTCTGTAGGTGTTTGGCATATTATGTGGGTGTCTAAATTCTCTTGTTGTTTTCCCTAATTTTCCTAGCACCTCCAATTTTTGGCCTTTTTTTCTTGTACATTGGCCCAACTTTGGCATTCTATGTGTTCGGCCTACTCGTTTTGGGTGTTTTCTCCTCCCCCTAGGATGTGGGTTATTTTCTTACTTTTCTTTTTCTCTTTTTTCCTCTAGATTGTTATTTCAACTATGACAGGTAATTTCAATTATAATTACTATGAAGTCACATATTTTTTTTGATGAAAAAAGTAACTTAACTACATAAATCATCCCATAAAGGCTATATACATGAAAATTAAAATGGACCTACCTTCCCACAACTATTCCCCATTCCTTAGGACCCCTTACAGAGTCATTGGTCTAATGCAAAGATCAAGTACTTATGTGAGAAAGTAGGTAGTTTATATAATGAGACCTCCTACCCTAGTTTATTGGTTTACCACACCCTAATGGACATTGAATCTATCATGAGGCCAACTGTGGAGTTTGAGCTTCGACTATGTGCCAAATATAGATCATGTGGTTTGGTGTTATCTAAATTTTAATAATATTTTTTCCTTTTAATCATTGCCTTTTTTATTTTATGATTTGGATTTTAACTCTTTTATCTTTTTCTATTCCTCTTCTATACAGATTCAAAAAAATAGACATGAGTGGAATAGGTGACAAACACAAGAAAGATTACACATGGTGACTAGATAAAAAAACCTAAAGACTAATGTGTCTAAAGACTCCTAAGCTTGCCCATAAGTAAGCTTGAAATCTCAAAACTAACCAATGTGTGCCTCAAGTGAAAGGAAATAAGGGGAATGATGCAGATCATGAGAGGCCCATCCATGTAATAATCAATACAATGATGAATATGCTCATACCTAATAAAAAAAAGGTACAATATTTCCATGAAAGGATGGGGCTATGATATGATAGTCATATCACCAAAGAATCCATACTAACCTACAACATATATAATACAAGCACCAATGCAAGTAGTATTCATCCCAAAATAAGGGGAAGGTAATTAAGAGTCAAATAATCATAAAGCTACTAATGCAAAAATTTACATAAAAAAGATAATAAATGATGATAATTAAAGAGATATCTAATAACCAAAATGGAAATAAAGTCCAAATGTAATGTGTAATAAAATAAAAAAACCTAAAGGAAGCAATGATGTGAGTAACATATGTTTGTGAGGAAGACTTCATCCTATCTGAAGTATTACAATGAAACTCACAAAATGTAAAGTGAAATAAAACCAAATAATCCAAAGGAAATAATGGTGTTTCACTAAAATTTTTATTTTATTTCTTGTTTAGAAAGAAACATGTAAAATTTTAAAAAAGGGTGAGGTTGGTAGAACCTAATGTGTTGTGTGCATGTGAATCTAGATGACTGATGATACTCCTCTTTGTCTGAGAAGGATAACCTACAAATAAGATAGAAACTAGAAAATGGTAGATTAGCTAGGTGGGTGGGTAGATTTCCTAGGGTGAGCTAGATCCAAGAAGTACACGACTTTCTTGGAGGCTATCAATCCACCTTTTAGACAAGCTAATATTAAGAAAGTTGCTGATAAGAAAGACTACATAACATAATGAAAGTACTTAATCAAAATTAAATATATAATTTTCAAGAAATAATGCTTTTTAATAAAACAACATTAAAATAAAAGCTAAATTGTCAAGATACAGTTCAGGTGTGGTTAGGTTATTGCTCTCAAATCTGTATGATGATAGGGATGAAAAAATAGGGTTTTTGGTTGAGGTTAGAAGGTGTTTTAAGCTTACTATTTTGGGTGAAATTATATTACATAGTGATCATTTATTGTTAGAGGTAACTTTTGATGGTTAGGTTTGATCGTTGGTGGTTGTTAACCATCAACGATTAGGTAAGTCCATCAATGGCCCCTTTGGATTTTGATAGGGTGTTGATTATAAGTAGAATAGACTATGGGTAAGTTGTATAAGGGGTTTGGTATATTTTTTGAGGTGGGTTAATGGTCATGTAGACTAAAGGGAACCTCAAAGATGTTTAGGTTAGGGATTTGATATTCAAAATGGTTGAGAGTGGTCAGAGGGTGCTTGGTAGAGAGAATGGTGTTTGGAGTTGTAGAACTCCAACAACAAAGAGGTTATGGGGAGAGGTTAAAATTAAGTACACACTCTAAGCTATTAAACCCAAATAACTTAACTAAAAACTAGTACAAAATACTTAACTTTGGTGCTTGATGGCCTAGAGGAATCTTGAAGCTGAAAAGGAGCCACTTGGGAATCTGGAGCTACATGGGTAGAGTAACAATCCTAGAATCCCTAGTGTTAATATGTTGAAAGTGATTTCTTGGTATCTTTTTGGTTTAGGTTTAGCTTTGGGAAGCTTTTAGATTTGCCTAGGAGTCAAAATCTCTTTTCCCTATCCTCCCTCTTTCAACCTCCTCTTCATATCTTAATATATGTTAAAGGAGCCTTGAAATGAAAAGTTTAACAAATATTTTATCAAAGAGTCTAACAAAAGGTTTAACAAATAGTTTAAGCTACATTGATCATGTGTATGGTGGAAAAATTAGATAGCTGGTAATCAACAAGTGAGTTTTAGTTAACTCCTTTGATCATGCATTCAAGTAACTATCAGTAATCGAGTGCCAACCATCGATGGTCGAGGGCTGACCACCGATGGTTGAGGGGACATAATAAAAATTGGATAAATTTATCCAATTCCACTAATGACTAGTGGTTAAGGCATTAAGAAATGGTTTGAGAGTATTTAAAAGGGCCCAGGTGTGGTTTAAAGGTTAATGCATCATCTAGAGCCATAATGTATATTTTTCTAGTGTCTACACTTTACCCCTTTTGTTATGCAGTTTGTATCATCAAGATACAAAAAAAAGTAGAAGGTTGGTAAAAGGATGGATGCCCCAACTATGGGAGGAGGTATTCCCCCTTAAATTGGGAATTAATGAGGAGAAATAGAGTCGATTTCAGGTTTGATAAGTGGATATATGGGTCAAAAGTTGGGTGACAAGGTTGGTTTATTGGGCATTTAAATGTGAATAGGCACAAAAAATGTGACTAAGTGTAATATCATAGATCATGCATAGACTAAATTACCATAGTTGAGGTAGTTGGGTAAAATAAGGTCAGTATTAGAAGGACAAGTGACAGGGTAACCAGTCCATAGGATTAGGCATAACTAATATGGGTTAATCCTATAAACTCAACTCTCCTAGGTAAGGTCAATGTATTTATAGGTATCCAAGGTAGGATGTGATCTTGAGAAGACAAAAAAGTCACAGGTATCAAGACTATAAAGAATCATGCTCTGAGGTACCTAAATGGTTAATGCAAAAAAGGTAGTGCAAGTTTGTCAAATATGGCAAGGTAGTTGATGCTGTCAAAATGATCAAGGCAAGGTTGTCACAAAAAGTGTGAAAGGTGAGCCAAAATGACCAAGGTGAGGTTATGTGGTTGGTTGGGTGGGTTGGTGGAGAATAAGGTGCTCTTTGATAGGTAATTGGTTGATTGGTAGAGAATGAGGTGCTCTCTAATGAAAGGCCAAAATGACCAAGGCGAGGTGGTGTTTGAAAAAATTTGGTTGGATGGTGTTCAAATAGGTTACCCCATTTGGTGTACCACTTGGTTTGGGTAAAAAGGGACCCCTTTTCTAGTGGAAGGGTGTAAATTTGGTTGTTGGGGTTTTAATGACTCAAATATTGAAGACATACGCCTTAACAAGTGGTCATGAAAGTAGAAAGAGGTTGAAACACACCGATTGACAATTATCATGATTGCAAGATGGGTGGGATGATGAACATAAACCCTTATCATGATTTGCATTGTTGTTAGTTAGTTTATTAAAAGAGGGTAGCTTGATTACACAATATCAAGTAAGCTCAAAGTCCCTTGTTGATAAAGGGTAAAAGGGAGATGGATGAAATAGGTGGATGGATGATAGTGTAACCTTATTATGGGGATGGCTTGCCTCTTCTGTAGGTGACCTAAGAACCTTTATATGAAATTCCATGCATTTAATTAAGTGTAGACTGATCAATGAAGGAAGTCTACAAATGGTTTATGAAAGATGATGGGAGCCTTGTTTGGTATTACTTGTTTTTGACTTTGACATGGGGTCTTTCAATGCTTTTATTTGATGGGTTTTGGAAGATGATCAATGCGAGAAGCTTCCAAGTGATTGATTTTGACAAATTTGACTTATCAATCCTTCAAGGGAGTGGACTAAGCTTTAGATTTATTTCAGCTTGGATAACTATCCTTCAAGGGAGAAATCTACCTTATGTTTAACTAATTTTGATGGGTTTCGATCAGCTATCCTTCTAGGGAGCAGTCTATTAGTTTGGGATTTTGACCCAAGTGATATTTTGGTATCCCAAATGGATTTTTATGAATGGTTTAGGCATGGAATAGTCTATATAGGCTTGAAGGTTTACCTTTATAGAGGAAATACCATAGCACAAGCAGGTTAATGAAGGGTAAAAGAGGTTTAAGTAATAACAACCATGGGGATCCATCTTATAAGGGATAAAAAGTATCCATAAGAATCATGCCATGGGTAGAGTCATGGTACCCATGTTTAAGATTAGGATAAGGCTATGATGGGTAATCACATTATCCTATTTTAGTCGATTAACCTTAAAATAAGGAAATTAAGGTAGATAAAAACAAGGATGAACTTAAGTTAGACACAAGATGACTAAGAACTTGGTTAAAAAAATAATGAATAAAAATACAAAGTATTGAGGGGTTTAGGTTCAGATATGCCATAGATCCATACACATGTGTATAAATGGTTTGAGCCAATCAGGAGTAAAGAAGTCCTCCAATTATTTTTTGACACTAGAGTAGACATGGAAAATATTTTGGATTGACAAAGGCAAGAGGTAAGGTTGGTTAGGTGTTGGTTGAAGGTTTGCTGGGATGAAATGATGTGGAGGTAAGGTTGGCTAGGTTGGATTAGGTTTTGATAAAAGGTTGGTCAAGGTTAAGGTTGGTTTGGTGCTAGGCTAGGCTAGGTGTATGTTGAGGTAGAAATGCTAAGGGTTGGTTTAGTCATTGGTTAATGTTTGTAGGTACATGTTTTGGTTTAGGTAATGGTGAAGGGTTGTGGGTAAAATATTAAGGTTGAGGTTTTGGGTTAGTGATTAAGGTGAGGTTTTTATGTTGATAAATGGTCAAAGCCTTTTGGGAGGATAACTCCCCTAATTGCTCTTTCAATGTATGGTTGAGGTGAGAGAAGAGATTCTCAAGTGGAGATGTTGGTTAGTAAATAATGTTTGGGAGGGATGAAGATGACTTAATTTTGCCTCCCAAGGGTTGTTAGTTGGTGAGGCATTCAAGTTGTAGGTGGTGGTTCAGGTGGGATCTCCTATATGATACTAAGGAGAGGGAAACACTGTTGGATTGGATTTAGGTGGATTTGGGGTCTAGAAATGATGTTAAAAACACCACCCTAGAATAAAGATCAGTTGGACAAGAGTGTATGATTGTCCCAATGAGGGAACTTAGGAGTGTTATGGGTAGTTTGGATAAAAGGGTAGAGAAGATTGTTATCTAAGAAATCTAGAATGAATGGTTTATGTTGGTGTGGGTTGATAGATAAGTTGGTTATGGTTGGGTTAAAAGGTGGGTTGATTGATTTGGTTTAGATGCTGATTTTATTGGTTGAGGGAGGTAGGATGGGTGGTTGATTTGATTTGCTTATTTATTTGGTGTGATTGGTGAGGTACGGTGACAAAGATTTGACCCCATTCTAAAGGGAATCAAACCAAATGTAATGTCATTAGGTAGATGAAAATGAGTAGATTATAGAGGAATTAGATTGATTTAGTCATGATTGAGGTTAGGTTGGAGTGGTGATATCAAAGTGTTTTGATTTTGGGTTGGCTCCACTAAAAAGGGAAGTGAAAGAGGTAGGTTAGGTTGGGTTGAGGTTTACTCCAGTAAGAGGGGAAGTGGAAGAGATAAGTTGGTTAGAGGTTGATCCACTAAAAGGGGAAGTGGAAAAGGTAGGTTGGTTGGAGGTTGATCCTCTAACAAGGGAAGTGGAAGAAGTAGGTTGGTTAGAGGTTGATCCACTAAAAGGGGAAGTGGAAGAGGTAGGTTAGTTTCCTAAATTATGGTTTTGAAGGAAAATTGAGAAGGTTCCACTTGGTCAACAAGTGGATTGGTTAAGGTTGATTCCTCCTTAGTGATGATTTCCTAAAGACATTCAAGGCTAGGTTAGGGGAACATGGAGAGTATCCTTTGGAACCTCTTTTTGATCGATAAGGTTTTGGACAAACATCTTAAAAGACCCACATCTATCTACCATAGTTTGTTTGTGTCATGATAATCATAAAACTCAATATTTGTAAACTAAATGGGTTTTAGAAGAGAATGATTGATAGGTTTTATTTTAGGTAGTCTAATAATAGAATATTCTAAGATTTTGAAAAGGATTGAGGCATATGATTCCCCCAACAAGGTATACTACTTAGGAAGAGGGTGCACCAATGAATCTTGAGGTTACGAGCTAATTTATTGGTTTGATAAAGTTTGTTGGTTGACTAAGTTGGATTGATTTGACAAGTTTGAATGGTTTGATAGGTTAGGTAGGTTTGATAAGATTGACAGGTTTGAAAATTTGGGTCAATAGTTACTAGTTTGATTTGAAGAGTTTAGTTGGTTTGACATGTTTGATAAGGTTGATAAGGTTGATAAGGTGGATTGGTTTGATATGGTTAAAAATATTGATAAGGTTTGTAAGGTAAGGTGGTTGGGTAGGTTATGTAAGGTTGATAAGGTTGGTAAGGTAGATAAGGTTGATAAGGTAGGTTGGTTTCATAGGTTTGGTTTATAGTTGTTAGTTGGATGACTAGGGGGATGGACTAAGTCTTGGTTTTGAGATAAAGAGGGATGTCACAGAATAGGTTTAGGTAATTGATATGATGTTTGAGGTAGGTAGTCTAAAGTTTGATGAGGTTGAGGTGGGTTATGAAAAGGGTCAAATAGGGGTTGAAAGGTTGGTGGTTGGTTGAGGTGATGATCAAATAGTTTTTGAAAGGTTATTGGTTGGTTATGATGATGATAAAATGGTTTTTGAAAGGTTATTAGTTGGTTATAATGATGATCAAATGGTTGTTCAAAGGTTATGGTTGGTTATAGTTGAGGTTGGGTTGATTATGGTTGAGGTTAAGTTGGTTATAGGTAAGGTTTGGTTGATCATAGGTAAGATTAGGTTGGTTGTAGGTGAGGTTAGGTTGGTCATGAGTGAGGTTTGGTTGATTGTGGTTGAGGTTGAGTTGGTTATAGGGTGGCATATGAGCATAAGTGGCTCATGATGCAAGGTAAAGCCTTAAGTCAAGAGGGTTGTCTTCTAAGATTCTAACAAAGTTAGGGTCTCCTGGAGAAAATATAGGAGGACTCACCATTGATCAAGGTAGTGGAGATGAGGTTGATGAAGGCATGATGATAGAAAGGTTACCAAATCAATTAAATTACTCACAACTCAAACAAAGATAAGATAAAAAAAGTAAAAAAACATAAAACACACACTAAATCACGTTAAATCCTAAGGTTCTTTTTGTCTCTCTTGTGGATTATGCCTTAAATTTTTAGAAGTGTGACTCAATTTTGGTTTTGAAAAGTGTACTAGATAAGAAATCTAAGGATGGTTTTAGGTAGTTTAGGCTCTCAAAAATCCATATTATAAATCATTATGTGGATTGATATTGGAGCCTACGCCCTCACTTCACACACCATAATGATAAAGGTGTTAGGTTCTTAGCCAAAATATACCAAATTATAGAGATTATACTCAATTAGAGAATTGATTTTTGGTTTTTTCTCTTGGTAATGACGTCTACCTTGGATAACTAAGGGTAAAGATTTACCACTAGGTGGTGAAATCCTAGTCAGGCCTTATGTCAGGTGTTTGATGTATGAATTGGTATAATTGGTTTGGTCTTGTGTGTGAAGAAGTGAGGCTTTAGTTTATTTCTTGATTAAATTAAGCTATGTCAGCTAATCAATGCAAGCAAATAAATTATGAAAGGTTGATTTTATACCCAAAAGAAATGTTGATTTCATTTAAACGAGCATAAAATAATAATAAAAGCACTTAGATGCAAACTAGGTCCTGTCGAGCGTGCCATAATGTTTCACTAAAATTTTGCTTTTATTTCTTGTTTAGAAAGAAATATGTAAAACTTAAAATAAGGGTGAGGTTGGTAGAACTTGATGTGTTGTACATGTGTGAATCCAAATGATTATTGATACTCCTCTTTGTCTAGGGAGGATGACTTGAAGATAAGATATAAACTAGAAAATGGTGGATTAGTTAGGTAGGTGGGTGGATTTCCTAGTGTGTGCTAGATCTAAGAAGTACATGACTTCCTTGGAGGATGTCAATCCACCTTTTAGACAAGTTAATTTTAATAAAGTTATTGATAAGAAAGACTTCATAACATAATGAAAGTACTTAATCAAAATTCAATAAATACTTTTCAAGAAATAATGATTTTTAATAAAATAACATTAAAAGAAATGCTAAACTGTCAAGGTATAGTTCAGGTATGGTTAGGTTGATGCTCTCAACTCTATATGATGATAGGGATGAGGAAATAAGGTATTTGGTTGAGGTTGAAAGGTGTTTTAATCTTGTTATTTTGGGTGAAATAAGATTACATAGTGACCATCAGTGGTTGTTAATCGTCAGCGATTAGGTAAGTCCGTCGATAGTCCTTGTGGATTTTGACAAGGTGTTGATTCTAGGGAGAATAAACTATAGGTAAATTGTAGAAGGGTTCTAGTAGGTTGTTTTAGGTGGGTTAATGGTCATGGAGACCAGAGGGAGCCTTAAAGATGTTCAAGTTAGGGATTTGATATTCAAAATAGTTGAATGTGGTCAGAGGGTGCTTGGTATATAAAATGGTGTTTAGAATTGCATAACTCCAACATGAAAGAGGTTTTGGGGAGAGTTTAAATGTAGGTACAGGTTCTAAGCTATTAAACCCAAATAACTTAACTAAAAACTAGTAGATAATACTTAGCTTTGGTTCTTGATGGTTTGGAGGAATCTTGAAGCTGAAAAGGATCCACTTGGGAATTTGGAGCTACATGGGTAGAGTAACAATCTTAGAATCCCTAGTGTTGAGATGTTGGAAGTGCTTTCTTGGTCTCTATCTGGTTCTGGTTCAGCTTTGGGAAGCTTTTTGATTTTACTGGGATTTAGAATCTCTTTTCCATATCCTCCCTCTTTCAACCTCCTCTTTATATATTAATATTGGGAAAAGGAGCCTTGAAATGGTCTAATAAAAGGTTTAAAAAATAGTTTAAACTACATTGATCATGTGAATGGTGGACTAAAATTAGATAGCTAGTAATCAACAAGTGAGTTTTAGTTAACTCTTTTGGTCATGCATTCAAGCAACCGTCAATAGTTGAGGGCTAAACACTGATGGTTGAGGGGAAATAGTAACTATTTGACTAAATTTAGTCAATTCCACTAATGACTAGTGGTTAAGGCATTAAGAAATGGTCTAAAGGTATTTAAAGGGGCCAAGAGGTGGTTTAAAGGTTAATGCATCATCTAGAGTCATAGTGTACAGTTTTCTAGAGTCTACAAATGGTGTAAGTAAAACAAAACTAAATAAAATAAAGTGCATAAAAATAAATAAACATGAGACAAACATAAAAAGAAAAAATTATGCTAATGTTTATATCAAAGATGAGCATGTGAAATACAAGTCTATATGTCTTGGAAAGTTTCTTGAAGTTGAACTTATTTTTTTTTAATTTATTGTAGAATAATATTCGACATCGTAGGGTGCCCTAAAGGGTAAGTGGATGTAGGTATGGAAATCATAATATGCTCCAAAGTCTAAAGTGACATGGTGATGGGCATCACAAGATGCCCTAATATGTGTTATGGAGTGAGGTGAATTTAAACAATTAGAGTGAATTGATTGGGTATTTTTGATGCAATTAGAGATACGTAAATGTGATACATTTTTTATAATTTAATGGTGTTTAAATATAAATAGGATTTATAGGAGAGGTATGAAGAGGATTATAAGGTAAAGTAAGACCATTTATGATGCACTTTGGAGTAGGCATTTGGATTAAGTGCTTATTAGATTCATGTGACCTAAGAGGTTGAGGTTGGATAAATGCAACCACTCATTTGAAGTTATTCATGTTAGCTATCCTTACCCTATTGGTGTAGGAAGAAGGATCAACTATGGTTTGGATAACATTTATGGATGAGGTGGAGGTTTGGCATAACTGTTGTTGATCATTAGGTAAGTGATGTTGATGTGATTGTGGTTCTTTAGATTGGACTTGCAAGGTTTGAAGATAGTCTTGATAATGTTGTTTTATTAGAGTATCAAGATTTAAATGTGGACCAAACAAGGAAGCAAGAATAAATTGATGAATATCATGACAAGTCTCATGAGAATGACTTATAGTAGCATGCCACCAACAAAACTTATCAAGATTGTACCATTTTGGATGAGGTTTGGAAGGATTAGAGTTCATGGGTTTATAGGGTGGAAATTTATTCTTAAGTTATTTTAGACTCAAGGGAGGGTGGGTGGGGGTTAAAATTGGTTGAATTAGATGCTCTATTTTGAGTTTGGGAGGCTTATAAGAATCAATGTTATGAGAAAATGATGGGAAAGGTTATTTAGTAATTACTTGAGGTGATTCAAATTGAGTCATAAGAAAGTATTGCCTTTTTGCTTGGTCTAAAGGTTCTTATAAAGTTTTAGGGGGAAATATCTATACTTTGTATTGACTATGAGCTTTAAGAGTGGTAACAAATAGTTTTAAAAGAGTATCATCATTCATGTTATGATATACTTTATGAGCTAGATACTTCCATCATTTGATGAAAGTGTGAGTAGATTCATTAAGAAGTTATATGGCATTGATGTAGTGGCTAAGGTAATTTTTAGGAAGGTCATTATGTTGGAATTCCTTCACTAGATCATTGAATAAATCCTTTAGTTGTGTAATGAAATTAATATAAAGTTTATTGTAGCATTCAGGTGCATCATTAACAAAGGTGTTATCTAAGATCTTGGTGGCAGAAAAGGTGTTAGTTTGGACCCATTCCTTATAGAGATTACCAAAATATTTAATAAAGGTAGTGGGGTATTTAGTTCCATCATATGTGATAGTTGGAGAGATATTTCAAATGTCTATGGGTAAAATAAATGGATATAAAGGTTCATTTTGAATATGTTGAAACATTTTATTATGCAAAGGGGGTTTAAGGTTGAGATTCCCATTGACATATGTAAGAAGATGAGGGATAAATTTGATTTGGTTGAGACATGATGACTTGAGGTAGTTGACTAGTCATTTTTAAGATATGAGATTACATTTGAATCATTTGGGAATGGTTAGTTGTTTGCATAACACTCATTTTTTGAATCATTTAAAAAAGAATTTGAGTTGTATCAATGGGAGGATTTTGATTGTTAGTGATAGGAGATGAAATGTTAGGGTCAGTAGGAGGAGTATTCTTATATTGGTAGTAGGGGATGGATTATTAGGTGGAGGGTTCCCAACATTAGTAGTAGTAGGAGGACTATGATGAATAACCTCAACTTTATTACATTGTATAGTAATTTATTTGGGATTAGAAGGACATGAAGGAAGGAATTCAATAGTTTCATCTAAAGTAATAATAAAAGTGAGGTTTTTGTTAGCAGATATTTTTGTGTTTTCACCAAAAAAAGCTAATTATAGGGATAGAGTGTGTGAAGTTACATAAAAATATTATAGGATGGTTTAATCAAGACTTTGAAACATATGCAATGTTTATCACAGAGAAATACACTTATTTAATAGCTCAATGTATGATGTAAACTACTTATAGATACATAAAAAATACACATCAGAGCAGAATAATGAGGCAAACATTCATAATAACATAGAGAAATCTATGATTATACCATAAAATAATATGAATGCTTAGAATTAATAATAGAGGATCTATTACTATGGATTAAAATAAGGAAACCTTCATAGCTCAAGGTCTAGTTCTGTCAATATTTTGTGTGAAAGATCTCTTATGAAAATAAAAATCACTATTCTTTTACTCACATACTTATCAACCCTTATATTGTATTATTTTCACATACATATAAAAATTAGTTCTTATGGTTGTAACTTCCAAATTTACTGCACTGAGAATAGTTTTCCATATTGCATTCAATTGAGTCCTGACCAACATAATGATTATTGTAATAACTCCTAACAACCTACAAACATAAAAGAATTATATTTCCCTTAGGACATTCTCATACATATAACCGATTTTAAATTTACCTTTTATAGCCAACACTTTCCTAGAATTAAAAGGTTGTCTCATACTGAGACAATGTCAGAAGTAGCTATCCAAAAATTGAGAACATGTGATAAAATGTAGAAGTGCATAGGATTCAAAAACTTTGCTCAAAGTGTTGGTTAACTAGTTTTCACCCCTTATGCACTAATTAGTTGCCCTTTCAGGTTTTCAACTAAGTATCATACTAGTCTACCACCCTTATAGGTTTTCAATAGACTAGCTTAACTTAGCACTATACAAGCTTCTAATTACAAAAAAAATTGACCAAAAATTGAAAATTTTGGAACCTGCAAAAGCATCAGTTGGCTAGTGGTGGCATCTTTCACTAGTGGATGATCTATCTAGCTAACTTAGTGGTATGATGTTTGGTTCATCTACCAAGGGTGAAATGATTGCATCAATGGGGACCAAGTCATCCTTATAATATTTTCATTTAAGGAGAACTTATTGAGTGCTATGCAGAAGACTATGTATTGGAGCTTTAGAGTCTAATAGTTAGTAAATATTCATGTTAGCCATCATGAGTAGAGTATATTTCACCATGTTGACTTTGGTTATGATTTTTATGTGGAGTTATGACAACCTATCAACGTGTATTTGTGCTTACACACTGATGAAGGAGTTTCATAGCATTTGGTTCTGCCAAGTCTACATACTTTACATGACTAAATCCCTCGCACCAAGTGAGGTTTAAAATGTAGCATCCATGGTAGTAGGATTTGCATTGGGCACTATGATTGTAGCTTGTGTGAAATTGGTTGTGGTAAACTTGAGTTTTGTAGTGATCCAAACCTTATCTAATTGCTTCTTCCAATCTAGTAGCTGAATTGTAATTTATTTAGCTTAACCCTGAGAAGTATCTATTATGGATTGATACTCAGATAAAAACTTGTAGAGGACCTCAATCTCATATTTGATGGTTTTCCCCTTCTAGATGACACTCACCTCATTAAATGTCTACTAATTTATAGTGAATTTATATATTAGAATAGCAATCTAGTCCTTGTCCAAGAGCGAAGGATCCATAATGAGTTATGTGTAGAGGTTGGGATAGGCATCCTTGATAGTCTTCCTAGCAATGTGTAGTTATTTTGTGATTGTAAAATTCATATCCTTGATATCCTTTACTTATTGATCTAATGCAACTAATTTTTTCAAAATAGATTCCTAAAACATAATGTAACCTTCAAGCTACAAAATAGATTCGTATCTTTATGCCTTGGTATCCTTGGATTATTTATGAGCCTCTACTTCATTGGCCTGACATTGAGCTTCCTCTTATTCTTATTTCTCCTCCACCTTTCATTTAGCTTTAGGTTATCCTTGTGATTTTCTTCTTTACACACATAATGCTCATATGCTATCTATGCTTCCTCACATATAGCTTGTTATTCTTCCTTAGTCTGATCTTCAAGTGCAACTTATTTTGTGTTAGTCACATCTTCCTCAAAGTGTGATGGTGAGGAGATAAGGTTATAAGTTTGCACTTCTACCCAAGAAACCTACCTCTTGAGAACCAAACATATTTTTGGTTTTAGGGTGTCAACTTCTTGCATTGGCTACTCTCCCATCACAAACTCTCCAATGGCTTGCACAAGAATGGGTGAAGTGTTTTCCATAGATTGTCAATGGTTGTGTGGAGTTTGCATATGTTGTATAAGTTATTCTAGAGGGATAAATTCTATGGCTTCTAACTGTGATGGGATCATAGTGTCTCCTCCTATCTCAAATGTTTGTTAAATTGAATGAAAATTAGCCTCTTTAACCACGGTATCTATGATGATAGAATTAGGTCAAGGGGATAACTCAATATAGAGATTTTTTGAAACTCTATTTTGGACCTAGATGGTGTGCATTGCTTTCCAAAAAAAATAATTCTTTTTCTTCCTCCTTCTCATATAGGTCTGTGGCCATATCGGCCATCATCATCATGTAGACATGTTGTTCATCAATGTTTATGTGCGATAAGTCATAAAGCCCAATAATTTTGGGTACATTTAGGTTGTTCAACCAGGTGATCTTGCTGTGAGTCTTTTACCTTGGAGGAGATGGAGATATTCTACCCTCAAGTACCTTGCACTTTCTTGTATCTTTAATTGGTGTGGCTATCGTTGAAGGTTGTGAAACTATAGTTGTAGGGTTTAAAATATGTGGTGATACCATCTACAATGGGGTTGATTTCATGGATACAATTTATTTTTATTTGGCCACCTTAGTCTATGCCAGTTGCATGTCAATAAAATATGGGAGGGGCAAACCTGATACCTTGAGTAGTTCATGAATTCTAATGCTAATGCCCTTTGGAAACTTTATGACAACTGCATGTTGGCCTAAATACTACATGATGTTGGGTAGTATGTACGTTGGTTGTGATTACCTCCACCAACTCATTCTACCATTGGGTGAACTTGGCTTGGTGCCAAAAATAGGTACTTTCCTGGGTCCAGGTGAGGTTCTTAAATTTCACATCTATCCAATAATCGATGTTGAGATGAACTTCACTCTCAAGTGACTTCCACTTTATAAATACTAATAATAAAACCAAAAATTGGTACTATAAAGTTTGATTCATCATCACCAAGACTTTATCAATATTTAGAGTGAATTTATTGACCAATAATTTAAGCTAGTTAAATTCCTCATTCCAATGGATCATGAGATGGGCAATATCAATGACCCCTTTGGTAGCCTGCTTAGCATCATTGGTTATATATTAGAATTTGCATGAAATGCATTCTACTAGAATGTGCTTTGACACATCATCAATGTCCTCTAGTAGAATTCCTTGTGAGCTATGGGAGTAATTTTCTTGGATATACAGAAGGATTGGTGGCATTATTGATTTGTAATGGGATATATATCTCCCCCTCATAAGCATTCTTTTATCCCTTGCCATCACAATCATATTGATGTGAATGGTTATGTCTTGGGAAATATAAATCTTGCCCTCATTATATTGATACAATAATACCTTCATTAGATCTTCGAGTTTCCCAAAATTAAGTAATCAGATCAACCACTCCACATCTATGTTATGAAGTCTATGTGGTAATGCTAATGATAATGGTTTCACCCCTTCAACTACATCCAACACATACATTTTTAACTCAACATTGTGAATAAACTCATAGACATTTGGGTATATGAAGTACATTTGGTGTAATGCAATGCTAATGTCCATGTCCTCTTTTTGTGATTCTATGAATCCTTTGATGAGTTGTGATCAATCAAATCCAACCATTGTGCATCATGTACTTTAATGCTAAAATAATTACCTTAGATGTGTAAAGTCTAGACTCATCTAAGATTAATAATGGCCTTGAAATTATGTAGCACTTCATTATACTTAGCAGTGATATGAAATTAGCCTCCCTAGTGCCAAAATTATAGTTTCTTGCACCATATTCTATGTTTTGTTGTGTTAATGATCTACACTATCACTCAATCCTTCAGACATGAGCATTGAATGAGGTGGATCCATTTTAGCTGATGTGGTATTTTATGCATTGATGTGACATTTGATTGCAGTGGTGATTGATGCTTTTTGACCTATCAATTTAATTAGGCTTTAGCCACATGCTTTTATTATATTTCTAAAATAGACCCATCATTTTTCCTAATAGATTTGGTAATATCCTCCCATACTTAATCATTAATGGCAATGGCTTGACTATTAAAATCTACTATCTACTCAAGATTCAGATGTAAATGTCCTTCCCAGACTTAATTAATGTCCATACACTATACTCATTTAGCCACTGTGTTACATTCCTTCAATGCATCTGTAGTAATGAAACCTTCTAATTAATCTTGGATCCTTCTTATCCCTTACCTCTATATACATATACTTATATTTACCTTATATGTGTTAAAAAAACACAAAACCCCAACCATTCTGAAATTTAAGTTTGTAATCATGAATACCATCTACTTGGTGTGATATAAAACCTTTATTCCATGTTTTATTAGATTAATTATAGTAAGATTTCAACCTACATCTATTTACCCATCCTTATAAGACATTTCCCTACAAATCTCACAAGACCACTATTCTAGGCTATGAAAGTTCATGGATGATGTAGGGGCCTTTCCACCTGATGGTAAGATTTATAGGGAGAGTTCTAAACCTACTATCATATAAAATAATAATTTGATTTACCTAAAATTCATTTGTTCATAGATTTTTATTATGCCATGCCTTCTATCTATGCTTATTTATCTCTTAGGCCCATACTACTGTGCATCTCACTTTATCCATGCAATTCAAATCCAATAACCTATTAGTCATCGATTCTTGATCACTGATTCACAACACATTTATGACCCATTGACTAGGAAACACATATTCCATAGGCATCACTACTTCTAACCCATAACTCAAATGGAATGGTGTAAACCCTATCACATGTTTATAATGCATGCAATAATCCCATAGAACTATTGAAAGCCTATCCTTCCAATCATCTCACTTCACATCATAGATCTTAGTAAACATCTTACCTATTACCTTGTTTATAGATTTAACTTGGCCATTTACTTGTAGATAATAAACTGTGCTTTTATGATGTGATATCATGAACTAATCCATAAGGGTCTTGATGGTCTTATTTAGAAAGTGATTTCCTCTATCGGTTCTAATTTAAGAGGGTAAATGAATCTAGAGATGATGTTCTCATAAAAGAACTTGGCTATGTCCTTTGCATCGTAACTTGAAGTCATAATAACTTCTAACCATTTTGTAAATTAGTCCATCATATACCTTGCATTACTATATTTAATTGGAGGATTGATTGGTCTCACAAAGTCAATGCCCCACTATTCAAATGACTGCTTCACTAACATGGGATATAAAGGCATCTCATCCTACTAGTGTAGCTTCCCTATCCTTCGACATCCATCACACTATTGTGTTATTGTCTATGTATCCTAAAATAGATAGGGCCACCAAATTCCACTTTACAAGGCTTTCCTCATAGTTTCATCTCCTGTGAAGTGATCTCCTATGAATCCCTAATGCACTTCATCCATTATATATGCATGTTTGTGATATAGATCCACTTTGTATAGCACTTCATCTTTGCCTAAGTAATACAAAAATGCATTAATAATCCTATACAAAAGAGCTCTAGTGACCAATTTTTTCTTATCTCTCTCTATATATAGTTTTCTAGGAGTGTCCCCTATTCCATAAATTGTGTGATATATTGTAGTTACTCTAAAATCACAATCAACCTAAATAGGTGTGCATTTGGTGACTCATCTTAGAGTTCCTTAGGTTCCTCACCATTATTGAACTGATTAAGATGGTTTAGGCCAACATTCTCCCAACCTGGTTTGACATTAATTTAGAATTGAAATTCTTGGAAAAACATCAACCACTATGATTTTTGTCCTCCCAACATCGGCTTGTTCACTAGGTATCATATAGCTTGATGATCAGTGAATAATTTGAATGGTATAGCCAACAAGTAGTGCCTAAAATTTTGTAGTGCAAACACTATCACCAAGGCTTCTTGCTTAGTTGTCATATAATTATTTTCTATGATCGATAACTTTATACTTATGAAGTGGGTCGGATGATCCAATCCTCCTTCTCCTGGCTATATGAGTACTAATCCATCTTCAAGCCTTGAAGCATACACATGCACATGAAAATATTTACTCTAATCTAGGAAAACTAGGGTCACAATAGTCACTAGTATTTTCTTTAAATCAAAAAATATGATGTGATAGTCCTCTATCCAGATGAAATGGACTCCTTTTCACAGTAGCTTCTCGAAAGGGGCTAATATAGTAACATATCCCTTTATGAATTTTTGGTAGTAACCTATATGTATCATAAAAGATCACACTTCTATTGAAGTCTTAGGTGGTAGCATCCCTATAATACCTATGATATTAGCTTGGTCTACTAGAATTACTTTACTACACACTATATGACCTAATAAAACACCAAAGGGTGTGAAAAACAAACATTTATTCAAATTTAGTGTTATTTTCAATGCTCTACATCTCTCTAACATTAACCTAAGTTTTGATAAATATTCCCTAAATAAAGAGAACACTACCTAATCATCAAAGTACACTTCTCAAAAGTCATGGATTAAATCCTTGAATGTAGTCAAGATAGCCTTAGAGAACATTGCGAGTGCATTTTTGAGGCTAAATGGCATGACCTTATAACTAAATGAACCCCATTCTATTTCAAATGTGGTTTTGGTCCTATCCTCTTTTGTGATGCGTATCTGATGGTAACCATTGAATCTATCTATGAACAAGAACACTTCATGCCCTATGATAGACTCTAAAACTTCATCTATGAATGGAATGGGAAATGGGTCATTGACACAAACATCATTAAGGATGTGGTAGTCTCTACATATGCATATCTCCATAGTCTTCTTTGGTTGTACCACTATGGGGCTAACACAATCAACTTTTTCAATCGAGAAGATAATGCCTACTTATAACATGTAATTGATTTAAGATTGTGATATTTGTTATGGAAGTTGCTTAGAAACCACCATGGGAAACTAATACAACTCTCAAGCTTTAATTTTCATCCATCTAGTAACTTTGACTTAGTCAACTTTACCTATTACAAAAAATTTATGAGAAATAAATCCTTTTATATAGGGTCTACTTACTCACACAACAAAAAATGCCACCTAGAGATACCTGGAAGAGTCCAATACATGATCCAAACAATAAACTAGGTCATCCAATCCATTCTGATCCATTTCCATTGAGATCTTCCATATTAGGTGAAAGGTAGGGTTTTAGAGAGGTTTAAACCACCTGACACTCTTAATGATCATTCATAAATATTAGCCCCTTATTCTAGAAACCAATTATTTTAAATTTGATTTAGTACCCTTCCCCATCTACCATGAAAAACTTAGGTTCCCATGTAGAGGTTACACATGCCAATGAGTACTTGAAAGTTCTCAGGTTGAAAATCCTTCATTTTGTGCACACGAGAAACCTAAAAAACCCATTCCATGCCTTTTTTTGAAAATTTTGACTTTAGACTTGGTAAACATACCTAAAACAACTTGACATATCTCTGTTAATGCTCATTTATCCATGCTTACCTTGAAAACTAATCTTGATACCCCATTAGGCCACCATCTCTCTCTTTGCTCTCTCAACTTTTGACTTGTAAGTCACATTAGGCCTCAAAACTAACCTTATAGACACTATACATACACTCTCCACCTCAATCACATGTTCAAGAAACTTTTGACATGTTCTAACACCACTTTTTATCCTTCATAGGTCTTGACAACACTTCACAGTACCTTATTGGGTTAGGGAAGATCTAAAACTAGTCCAGTTATATGCTAGGTTTATAAGACTTACCCCTATAAGATCACCTTGAAACACACCTGAGTGATCTAATGCCTCATATTCATACTCAAAAAACCCTATACTACCTATTATGACTTTGTGCATCCATCTCACTAGGCCACCATGTTCATACCTTCACACAAGATTCCTTCATGCTATGATTAGTGTCGTGACAGGGCTTCTCAAGCTCTTTGAGTCTTGAAACTTAATATTAAAATCACTTATTTATGCTTTTATACATTTATCTCATGAATTTCATGCTACTTATATAATATCATATTTCTATACTTACTTATTTATGCATATCATTTATATGCCTATGATATCACTATGCTTTTTATAACTAATCTTCTCAAGACATTGTGTACTCAAGGATTAGTGCTCAAACATGCCTACCTTGACCTTGACCTATCTATTGACATCAAACTTTAGAGGAATAATTAGGTTTCCTTCAAATTCTTTTTTTCACATGGTTCATATCTCATAGACTACTCACTATGCATCTGCACCTTGACATCAATGATATCAACCTTAAACTTGACATCAATGACATCAATATTGACCTTGACATCAATGAAAACACTTATAAAAAACTAACCCTTTGTAATTTATGGAATATTATTCTTCAAATTGATCACTCATCTCCCCTAGTCTAGTCAATCTCCCTTCTTTGACTTTTTCCCCCTTTGACATTAATGACAAAGGGTCCTGCATAACTTTCATCTAAAGTCACACCTACAAAGATTGTCATATGGAACTATACCATCTTGCTATAGGAACTCAATACATATACTATGAAACAATAATGTAATATGATCCCATTAATCCAAGCATACCTCATTCAGATGAATTATAATAATAAGACCACTTCTAAATGTAGAATAATATCAATCACAAACCTAAATAGCTTTCCCTCAAATCAAACATCCATCATGCTTCTATTGCTTGAATAGTGTCCCCATGAAGCCTAATGGAGTCACCACTTCTTATATATCACTAAAACATCAAAAATTTAGGATATTCCCATATATCCATGCTCTTATCTGACTGAATGTACTATAATACCATCTTAGGCTTGACTTGTATTATAAGTTTAATATGTTCATCATCTATTTGATCATCAATGTGGGCTGAAAATAGACATTCCTAACTTAATTTCACATTTGAACCATGCTCTATCACAACAAGTAGTACACTTGAGCTTGTATATTGATCATGACACATTCATTATCTTTGGTCTCCAAACATTCATTTGTCTTCTTTCTAGCACTCTAGAGGCTTCAAACCTCCTGTTTTGACTTGATGACCTTCTAACCTTGTTAGGATTTTTTTTTTCAATGTGTCTTACATCATGAAAACTATAAAAAACTAAATTATACATACCTCTTTACTGATGTGAGATGTGACTCCTTCCATAGTCCCATGAATACTCATTCTTGGAGGGTATTCTATAATCTCTTGCTCTATGACCAATCTGATTGCACACAAAATAGTAACCATTGAATGAATTGGCATATCTTATAGCATTAGGTTGTTTGATAAGTCTTTTCATGTTGAACTTCTTGTCTTTAAAAGTCTTCTCCTTAGATTGAGGTGCCTCTTTTTGGTCTTATACAAAACCAAGACATGTTTTGTCACTTTCAGAATTTTAACTATTTAAGATATCATCTAATGCCTTAGAGCTATTTTCAAACTTTACAAAGGTCCTCACCTTACTAGATTCTTGATTCAACTCAACTTTTAAGGATTCCACTTCAGTTTCATACCTGATGCACTCTTCCTCTTTAGCCTTTAGGCTTGCTCTAACTACCTCTATATGTGCCTTAATTTGATTAATGATCTCATCATACTCCTTGAAAGCATTACTAAGCCTTTCCTCAAACAAGCCAATCTACTCCTCATAGTCCTTAATAGTGCTCTTAGTTTATGATTATTTTTCCTTTGTAACTTCAATTCCTCTAATGTACTTTCCAATTTTGCCTCAAAATCTAATTCATCTTATTATTCATTTGATTCCACATCAACCATAATGCCTTTCCCACTTGAATAACCTTCATTTTTTGATTTTATATCCATAAACAAGGTTTAATTATTATCATGTTTAGATTCATCACTACCATCATCACTATAAGATTCACTTAAGTCACTTACATCAAAAGGGTTATCTTCCTAGTGTAGAATCTTTTCATGTTCTTGAATGTTCCTTTTCTACCTTTATACTTCCTAAACTCTTTATTTTTATCATTCTTATAAGTATTATTATTATCTCCATGATATTTATCATGTTCTTCATCATGCTCATATTTATCCTTGTTAGGACACTTGGATTCAAAGTGACTAATCTTGCCACTATTAAAACATTTGAAAGGCAACTTACCTTTGTACTTACCAAATCCAAACCTTAAATTTATTGCAAACATGGATATTAACTGATCATCATCAACATCTAAGCATTACTCATCCTTGACCTTCTTGGATTTTGACTTCTTCTCAACTTTGAAAGCTGTTTCTTTCTTGTGAGGTCTTCCTTTATTGGTTCTCATCTCATAGGCAGTCAATATGACATGAAGCCCATCCATCTCTGGTTTATCCAAATCTTGCATCTCTTCTACTACATATACCTTAGATTCAAAACTAAGAGCTAGTGATATCAACACTTTTTGAATAATAGTAGAATATTTTACTTATTCTACCAATACTCTAATGATATTGACAACTTCATCAACCTTCAATAGGTAGGAGGTAATGGTTTCATCTTCATTCATTTTCAGGATTTCAAACTATCTTCTATGGGTCTGTAAATTGGCCATCTTTACCTTGATGTCACCTTCATATATGTTATTAAATTTTTACCATATCTCTTTGATAGATTAAAAATGCATTACATTCACAAGATTTTCCTTTGATAGGTCACAAAGAATAATATTCATTACCTTGGAGTTGTTTTCACTAGCTTTATTACCTGCTACATTAGTTGGTGGAATAGGAGGAACACTATATCCATCCAAAAATATTTGAAAAATATCATGACCTTGAGACATTAAATATATATTCATCCTAACATTCCAAAAGGCATAGTTATATCTATTGAATAACAAAGCCTTACTGGTAGAGAAACCACCTTGAGCTTGCTGACTAGCCATCCTTGCTTCTAGGATCTTCTTTTAGGCCTTTAGAATTCAAAGGACTAGGATATGATACCAAATTTTTAAATAAAAATGACTAAGAGATGGGGGTGAATTAGTTTTAAAAAACTTTCATAAACAATTTTACTTAAGAAATCATAGATCATTTAGAAAAAACATATACATCTTAGCAAGCAAAACACCAATCTACAAGAGCATGAAACACATGAACATAATATATATGTGGGAAAACCTCAAGGGAAATAAAAAAAACTGATGATAAAAATGGAGTATAATATTATAAGACAAACATCAACTTTAGTGAAGCACCAAATTCACATGGAGCACCAACCCCAACTAGCTAAGCATCGAATCAACTAGGCTTTAACTAGTACCCACTTGCAAGGAGACACCAAACCCCTAGATGAATCAACACCAACTAAACCACCTAATACACTTGATAAAATTCATAAAACTAACTTTCTCATATAACATATGATGATTTCCTTCCTCAGATCTTCACACACTTTTATCCCTCTCAAAACTGGTCTTTAGCCTTCTTCGCTCAACTAGCCCTCTTCTTGACTTGATTAGGTCATATGAACTTGATCTTCACACACATAACCTCAGTAAAATGTTAATCACTAATAATATATCCTATAATAATGGTATATAATACCTCATTATGCCTTTTAATATCCTTTCGTGTTCACTTCAACTCTCCACACCCAAATAGGCCCAAAAATGCCTAGTATTTATATAAGACTTTTCTTGTTCAAATCCTTCTTAGTCGGTCAAGAAATATTGTCCTCTTAGGTAAGTCATGGAATGTATCTTATGAAATATAATAGACATGGATAAATTGTGATTTGATTCCCTTTAGGACTAATATTCCTCAAATAGGCCTTATCTCTTCTTTAGGTCTCATAAAGACCTAATCCCATTAGGCCTACTTAGCATACATTACCCTTTGATCTTTTTGGTGAATATTCAAACACTTTACATGGTAGAGACATAAAAAATTACATAAAAATAGAATATTTCTAAGCTCATCTAGGATCCATAATATTTTTTAGCCCAAACTAGTACTTGGATCACATCATTAGTACTGTTCATATTAGCCTTGTGCATACCCAAAAAGTTTGTCTAAAATAATTGAAGCAAAAACACAAATTTTTCAAAAAATAATGGAAATAAAACATATATAGATAATCCTCATGACCTTAGGTTCATCACCATGTGCATTATACCTCAAAAATCAAGGCAAAAGTGTCAAACCCTTCTTTGTAAGTTGCTTACTTAGAACTGATAATTGGTCTCAAAACATAGTCATAGAACTTTAAACTTTTGACACCTATAGGAACACTCTTAAGGTCTTCCAATGCATGAATATGATATTAAATCATCCTCAAAGCAAATTAAATGACAAATATCATAAGAACTAATGACAACTATTGGTCTTATAGACCAATCTATTGACCTTCTCTCACACAGACCTTAGTTAGATAAGCCATTTTATCTTCAATGTTCCAACCTCTTATACTGACTTCCAAAATTATACAAAGCATGGATAGGTTATTCAAGTTCCATTCATAAGTTTCATAATCAAATCAAATGTTATAAGTAAAATTATTGAGAGGGGGGGTGAATCAGTCTTCAAAAACTTTCGTAAACAATCTTACTTAAGCAATCATATATTATTTATACAAGCATGTACATCTTAGCAAGCATAAGTACCAATCTATAAGAGCATGAAACACATGAACACAATATATATTGTTATGTTGTAGAGCCTATTTATAAATAAAATGTATTTAAAATATTGTACATTAAAATGTACTGTACACTTTTAATGTATTCTTGCCCATTTGTTTTGGGAGTATAAATACATTATTTATCTATACTTGTATATGTGTGGTGTCATCACCCATGATTAATGTGGAACCATTATGGGTTAACTTGTCCCATGATTTTGGTACCCATTATTTTGTAAAACTACTATGCTGGTTACTTATTAATGTAATTAAATATAGATGGACATACATTAGGTAATACATGGGAAGAACTGAGTTTGAGAAGGTGAACAAAGTGTGCGAATTCAGGTGTGAATTTGAGAAAGTTTGTTGAGCATAGCTCCAAACAATATTTGTGCATTATAATTATGAGAAGACAAATTTGAGAGTGGATTATACTCTTGTTGGCTTATAGTAAGATCTGAGAAGGTTTTTCTTGGTAGATTGGGCCCACATTGGGTGAAACACGTTAAATCCTATCTTATTATCATGCATTTTAATTTCTATTATGTATGTATCTCTTTTCATAGCTCTTGTTATTGTGATTCTATGAAATTATTCCACATTAATTTTTGTTTTATTCCTAACATATATGTGAAAAACCTCTAAGGGAAGAAAACCTACTGATGATGTAAATGGATTATAGTCCTATAAGACAAACACCAAGTTTAGTGAAGCACCGAATTCACATGGAACACCAACCCCAACTAGCTAAGCACCAACTTAGCTAAGCTTTAACAAGCACCCACTTTCAAGGAGGTACCAATCCTCTAGATGACTTAGCATCAACTCAACCACCTAAAACACTTGATCAAATTTATAACAATATTTTTATCATACAATATATTATGATCTCCTTCCTCATCTCTTCACACACTTTTATCCCTCTTAAAACTGGTCTCGAGCCTTCTTCGCTTAACTATCCCTCTTCTTGACTTGATTAGGTCATATGAACTTTATCCTCACACAAATAACCTTTTTTAAATGTTCATCACTGATCATATATCATCCAATAGTGTTCTACAATATCTCCTTATACTTTTAAATATCCTTTCTTTTTTTCTTCAACTCTACACACCCAAATAGGCTTGAAAATGCTTAGTATTTATACAAGACTTTTCTTGTTCAAATCCTTCTTAGTCAAGCAAACACTATTATACTATTAGGTCAGCCATGGTATTTATATTAGGACATATAATAGGCATGTATCAAACATTATTTTAGTCCCTTTAGGTTTGACCTTCCTCATATAGGCCTTATCTCTTCTTTAGGTTTCATGAAGACCTAATCCCATTAGGCCTACTTAGCATATATTACCCTTTGATATTCTTGGAGAATATTCAAAAACTTTACATGGTTGAGACACATCATATTTGATATAAATATACCCATGATAATCTCATATAGGCTCAATAACACTTTTTTATCTCAAACCACTACTTGGATCACATCATTAGTATTATTCATATTAGCCTTGTGTATACCCAGAATGTCTGTCTAAAAACATTGAAGAAAAAACACAAATTTTATAAAAAAAATGGAAAAAACATATATAAATAATCCTCATAACCTTAGAGTCATCACTATGTGTATTATACCTCAAAACTCAAGGTAAAAGTGCTTAAATCCTTCTTTGTAAGTAGCTTACTTAGAACTGCCAATTGGTCTTAAAATATAGTCATGGAACTTTGAAAATTTGACACATTTAAGAGCACTATTAAGGTATTAATATGCATGAATATGATCTTAAATTATACTTAGATAAAACTACATCAAAAATATCACAATAACTAATGACTATTATTGGTCTTATAGACCAATTTGTTGACCTCTCTCACAGACCTTAATCAGTCAGACAAGCCATTTTGGATTCAATGTTTCAACCTCTTATATTGAATTAAAAGATTATAAAAATAATGGATAGGTCATTAAAGTTACAAAAAACAACATCATGTGTATTGGATTCTTTAGTTTAGGGCATATAGCCTCCAACTCATCACTGCAACTTGCTTACCCAAAACTGTCAGTTTGTCTTGAAACAATTCATGGTGATAATAACCTTCAACACCTATGTAGACACTTTCAAAGAATATTTATGCATGTGGATATTACTATGATATCATTAGGTAACTATAAAATATAAACATACCATGTTCAAGTGATAATATTGGTCTTAAAGACCAATCTCACAACCTTACACCTTCACTATCTCATCTGCACAAGACATGTTAACTTATGAGCAATATTTTCAACATATCCACTAACCTCCAAAACAAATATCTAACATGATCATGTATTATAAGTATTTAATAACATATTCATGCATTTTTATCCATACCTAATCCATGATAACACATCCCTAATCTCATTCTCACTTTTACCCAATTTTTCTCACTATTTGCATAATTAGGCCTTTCAGTGATAGGTCAACTTGCATGACTAGTTTATCATATATAAGGTATATAACTTACTTAGAAACAACCATGAAAAACTAATACAAGTCTCAATATTCAACCTCCATTCATTTAATAACTTTGACTCGGTCAACTTTACTTACTATAGTAAATTTATGAGAAATAAGGCCTTTACTATAGGGTCCACTCACTCACATGACAAACTGATGCCACCTAAAGATACTTGGGAGAGTCCAATACATGATAAAAACATCAAAATATGTCATTTAATCCATTTTGAACCATTTACATCAATATCTTCCATATTAATTAAAAGTTAGGGTTTTAGAGAGGTTTAAACCACCTTACAATATTAATGATAATTCATAAAACTTATCCCCTTATTCCAAAAAAAAATGATTGGAAATTTGATCTAGGACCATTCAAAATCTACCATGAATAACTTAGGCTCCCATTCAAATGTTACACTTGCCAATGAGTACTTGAAAGTTCTTCTCAGGTTGAGAATCCTTCATTCTATATACACATGAAGCCTCAAAATCACATTCCATGCCTTTTATTGTAAACTTTGGCCTCAAACTTGGTAAAAATACCTAAAAAACATGACATACCTCTGTCAATTCTCATTTATCTATGCTTACCTTAGAAACTAATCTTGATACGCCATTAAGCTACTATCTCTTTCTTTACTCTCTTGGATTTTGACCTACAAGTCACATTAGGCCTTGAAACTAAACTTATAGACAATGTCCATGCACTCTCCACCTCACTCAAATGCTCTAACACTACTCTACATCCTTCATGGGTCTTGACAACACTTCATGGTACCTTTTGGGTTAGGTAGGATCTAGAACTATTCTAGTTGTATGCTAAGTTTGTAAGACTTACCATTGTAGGATCACATTGAAACAAACATAAGTGATCCAATAACTCATATGCATACTCAAATAATCCTATAATTCCTATTATGCCTTTGTGCATCCATCTCCCTAGGCCACCATGCTCATACCTTCACACAAGGTTCTTCATGCTATGACTAGTGTCATGACTGGGCTTCTCAAGTACTTTGAGACTTAACACTTGATCTTGAAAGCACTTATTGAAAATTTTATACCTTTTTATCATGCCTTTCATGCTACTTAGATAATATCATACTTCTGTACTTACTTATTTATGCATATACATATGATATCACTATGCTTGTAATAACTAAGCTTCTCATGACACCATGTACTCAAGGATTAGTGATAAAACATGCTTACATTGAATGTGACATATATCTTGACATTAAAATTTATAGGAATCATTATTTAACATTCAAATTATCTCTTGTCACATGGTTCATATCTTACAAACTACTCACTATGCATCTGCACCTTAACATCAATGATATCAACCTTGACATTGCCATCAATAACACCAACCTTGAACTTGAAATAAATGATAACACTTCTCAAAATAATCCTTATCTTAGTTGTGTGAGTACTAATCCATATGCAAGCCTTAAAACATCCACATGCACATGAAGAGATTTACTCCAATCTAGGAAAATTGGGATCAAAACAGTCACTAGTCTCTACTTTAAATCAACAGATGCTAATAGTCCTCTGTCCAGATAAATTAGACTCTTTTTCATATTAGCTTCTCTAAAGGGGAAATATAGTGGCATACCCCTTGATGATTTTATGGTAGTAACCTATGTGTCGCATAAAAGGTCAGACTTTTGTTGATGTTTTGGGTGGTGGCATCCCCATAATGACTACGATATTAGCCTAGTCTACTAGAATTAATTTACTACACATTATATGACCTAATAAAACACTTAAGGGTGTGAAAAATAATCATTTATTAAAATTTAGTGATATTCACAGTGCTCTATATCTCTCTAACATTATCCTAAGTTTTGATAAAGTTTACATGAATAAAGAAAACACTACCTAATCATCCAAGTACACTTCTAGGAAGTCATGGATGAAATATTTAAACACAGTCAACACAACCCTAGATAACACTGTGGGTACATTTTTGAGGCCAAATAACATGACCTTGTAAGTGAATGAACCTCATTCTATTACAAATGTGGTTTTGGTCCTGTCCTTTTTTGTGATGGGTATCTGATGGTAACCACTGAATTTATCTATGAACAAGAATACTTTGTGCCCTACAATAACCTATAAAACTTCATTTATGAATGGAATGGGAAATGGGTCATTTATTTAAGCATAATTGAGGATGTGTTAGTCTATGTAGATGTATATCTCCTCAGTCTTATTTGACTATAATACCATGGGGATAACCGAATCAAATTTCTCAATCAGGAAGATAATGCCTACTTCTAACATGTAATTGATTTCAGCTTTCAATTTCATTTTCAAGTTTGGGTTCAAACTATATGGTCTCTTTTTGTATTATATTTATGCACTCCTTTATATATATGTACATCTCCCCCAAATAAAGATCAACACATTTGAATTCTATGAAGGTTGTACGAAATACATATTGAAATTCTTTGAGAAACTGTAAAATCTCTAAGACATTTGCTTGTGTCTAATAGTATCCAACATGTGCCATTTTGGGTACATATTCTATGCTAATATTCTCTATTTGTTTCTTTAATGGCTCGTGATACATCCTACATTCTTATTCAATAATGAAGTCATAGAGTATTCATTATCCTTCACATTTTGGGAACTGTATGTGTTGCATCTTTTCCTCCTCTATTTCCTCTGTGATTGGTTTTGGTAGAGGTTCTAACTCTCTCTTTGGCTCAAAGAGACCCCTTATATCCATGTAGTCCTCTTTTTCCATCTCAGAGGATGGATATTCTTCATCCTATATCCTATGGTAGAGCTGAATCCATGTTTGGGCCTCACCTTGGCCAACTTGAATTTATAGGATCTATGTCAAGTTTTTCTCTGTGACTTCATGTGAACCTAGTTCTTATATCACTAGTAAGTATTCAAATATTTCATGGCATAGAAAGGTTTTAAAATTTTATAAATCCACTTATACCTAAGGATTGTCACTCTCAAATATGAATGTTTGAATGAAATTAGATTGGATCTATGCCCAATGCTTTATTTCTCTTCTTCACTCCTGATAGATATATCATGCTATAGGGAAAAAACCTAGGTTATAGATGAAACTACATGGATAGTATTTAAGAGTGATACCCTCTAACATCCATACCTTAATACACATGTACACATGAAATTTCATGCATTCACCCTCTTGATTGATAGGTCAGTCTCTTCTGACAGTCTCTGGTAATAAGAATCAAGATAATATCACTCAACATGCTTCTTCCCATGTTAAATGCTCATCTATATGGATGACCCACCAATTTATAACAATTCCCTTCATCACATAGTCGAGGGAGTTAACCCTCTAGTTCACATCTAGTACATACTATTGAAATCATAGGATGAACTTGCCAACATCCTCCATATCAAAATACTTGGGTATTTTTATCTCAATCACAAAGACCATTCTCAAAGGTCACAACTCATGATCTCCTTTCACCCAGTTGATTACATGGGTGCTTGATTCTACACTTATTGAAGAAGCTCTATCCCATGGTAGAATACCCTCTAGATTTGTTTCTATGTAGTCTTACTCAATATGACCTATTTGATATATAAAATCTATATCATATTATGTTGGGGATCTTACCATAATTTATCAAACATCCTCCTCAACCTTATAAGGGATATTTAGGGTATTCAATGCCATCTTGCTCAAGATTCATTCTATGTTGAGAATCTAAGTTTGCAGAATACTATTTTTGTAGAGGAAATTTTACTCTATTATTCAAAGAGCCTTCTATTTTTATTCAAATGTGAACTTCATCTATCTTGCATTGGTAGCACCATAGGGTGAGTATGGATCTTTAGGGATGATGTAAGGCTTGGATTCAATCTTGTTTAGAGGATTGACAATGATATTTTCATCTTGATGAGACTCTAATTAATTCATGACTGTGTTGATAGTCATATACCCATCAAAGGCCCACTTCTTCCTTATGAAAATAGGGTAGTGAGTCATATTTGTCTTCATATCGATCACTTTGAAATCACCTAATAGAAGGAGTTCTGTAATTTTGATTTCTACATCCTCCAAGTGACCAATAGGTTTAACCCTTCCATAGTCTATAAGGCTGAGCGTGACAAGACTATAAATCAACACATGTCTTCCCAAGGCTTCCCAAGTGGATATGGGGATCATATTTATAGTTATTCTAAAGGTGAATACAATATTGGGTATCTCATACCCGACTAGATCTATATCTATTCTGACATCAATATATCAAGGTTCATTGGTCTTTACAAATAAACAAACTTATTCGTTCACTATTGGCCTTTTTGTGCACATTTTAGTAAATTATAGAGTAGGTTCATGATGTTATGGGAAATATATTCATTATAAAATATACTGAGGAGTTTCATTAAATCTGTAAGTGTAATGATAACCTTGTCTTATCTTAGTATACACATTATCTACCCATACATCTGTGTATCAAGAGATGCATCATCCCCTTCATCCATGCCTTACTACTAGATTATCTTCAATATCTACACAAATTCTCATATTACACCTTTTTTAATGGTAGGTTTGAGATATATGTTTGGTCATGCCTTTTTAATACCCAAGTCTTTAGGCATTTCCAATGGAGGTAACCCCTATGCTACATGTTATTGTCTAGTTACTGCCTGTAATGTGGCATCCTCCCTTAGCTACATATGAATCATGTTAACAATTTTAATAGGTCTAACTACCTCCATTGTCTTTCTAAGACCAAATAATATTTTTTATTGTGTTACTCTATCACCCTATAATATGCACAATAAGGTTACCTCTATGGATTTATAAGGCAATTTATCTGCACATGGTTTAGTTTTCCATAGAGATAATAATAAATGGGTGGCCTAGGCCCATTTTTGCCTCAACCTTCCTACACACCACATTGGTATCATCCTATGTTATCCTAAATCCCCATCCACCTTGGTGTTGTTGTTTCTTGAAATTTCTAGTGTTTTATGATGCAATCCATCCTTTCTACTATGCATATTCATTAATTCTAGCCACTTACAATTTTTATGGGTTTAGGGCCCATCCTAACTATTATACTTGAGTAATCATAGGATTCCATGGAGCTTAGTATGGGTAGGTCATATTTTGCTATAGTAATTTCTACAAGGTGATATCTAGTTTTACACTTCAGGTAGGATACTTGTCAGTTGATGTGGTTACTATTGTGCCTTAAGGACCCAAGGTGTCACTGATGGATTCTAACTTGGTATGATGCTCTTAAAATTAGGAGCATCTTGTGGTGTAGCTATGAATTTTTATGGAGCAACCTTGAACATGTTCTTAGTGATATCCTCCTTCAATTCTTAGAGTGCACGACAATCCTTATCATCATGTATAGGTGAATTAAAAAGTTTATAGTACATGTTTTATGGGGTTTTGATGTACTATTATAAAATGTGAAACTATGAGGTTTCATGCCTTACCACTCTACATATCTCATAGAACTCTATCCTAACCCTATGACATTCATTTCTATGATGCCCTTATTGTCTGCACTTTATGCACCATATATTTGACTTGGGTCTCTCAACCTTTCCTTGAAACTGATCCAATCTACTCAAAATAGTCTATAAGGTACTTTATACCTTAGATTATGGAATATACACATCCCCATACTCTTCAATCTATTCCACCTGAATCACAACAGCTCTTGCATATGCTTTATCTCTAAACTAGGTTTGGGCTATGGTAAATCTGATCCTTGGTCTTAAACCCTCTACAAACCAAGTGGATTTATATTTATCCTCAAAAATAAATTCTAATTTTTTCATGACATCAAAGAATCTATGATCATAGTCACCAATGGTATCCCAAGGTCCTTGTCATATATCCTTTAAATCTTAGATTATTTGCTTAAACTCTTCTTAACCTTAAAATCTATGATGAGTCAATTCTTAACATCATCTAGGGATGCTTTGGTTGTATTCTTCCTAAATATGAACTTTAGTACACATCTAATTAAAGCATCGATCAATAAAAACTTATTTATATTATATTCGATGATTACTTTTTCCTACCATTTCATGTTGTAGGTAAGTAAGTACCGTTCAAGGTCTGCAAACCCATCATAGGGAGTTAGGTGTATAAAATCACCTAATTGAGTTGTCATAGTGGGGTTTCTTGTAGGTATCATAGTTTATTTTGTTACAACCTGTGTTAGGGATGGTTGTGTTTTTAGAGACTTCTGTGCACTTTGAGGTGGCTCCTAATCTGGTGGTTGTGATGTCTCCTATGGTTTTGTGGATGTGGTAGTTGTAGATGTATCTCTATCATCTCCTTCTTCCTCCAATATTTGAAGTTATGTAATGAAATCCTTAGCCTACACAAGAATTAGAGGATCTGTCTCTATAGAAAGAAATGTTGGTATGTTCTTCTTCTATCAGTTTGAGAAACTCTACGTAACTTCATGATATGTAGCCTTTTGTACTTCTAGGGTTTTTCTATGAAACTTATTCTGAAATTGGTCTTTACCAAGTGTCTTCATCTAAAGTTGTATAGGAATTACCATGATTAAAAAAAATTGGACTTAGGGGATGTTTGCTTCTTTGGGAAATGATCCTTACCTCCAAATAGGTATCTTTCAAAACTTGAACCTGTACTATGTCTGTGACTATAAGGTAATCCTTGATTTTTTTTTGGGATAGGCTTTCTATAAACTATGAACTTTGACCCATTTTTTTTACTTCTATACTACTACCTTCTTCTTTTATCCATGCTAAATCCTCATTGCTTCCTCGTGCTCTATCTCTACTTGGCCTAGGCTCCTCACTCTATTTATCTTCACGTAACCTTCTCCTTATTTTATCCTTTCACCCAAAATAATCAATGATACTACTCCTCCTTCTATTCATAGTTTCCTAAAATACATTATATTTATTCCATCTCTTCTATTATCTCAACTCTCTTTCTAACTCTAGTTTCCTAAAATAAAGTGAGTTATAAAATACTGATTTATACATGTTGACTATGTTCTATGGGAAAACCAAAATAATATCCTATAAGAGATTGAGTTTAAAGAGTCAAATGTGTTTTATAGGAAAATTTTGAAATGTTATAAATATAGATGATTAAGTAGTAAGTTTTAGATAATTAAGTTAAACACATAGGTAACTAGGTAGATTGAGTCAATCTAGTTGTAACACATAACACAAACCTTGTATCAACATTGGCTAATACATGTTTTTGAATACAAAATACAATAGGCAAACAACAAGCAAAAATACTAAAATGTAAATGCTAATCTAAAGAGCAGACATTCCTATGTGTTATAAATTAGATTATGTTTTAAAATGTGATAGGGCATTTGGCTTTGCAAAAGGACTAAAAGAGCTAAGTTAAAGTTGGGTTTAGGTGTGTTAAGGCTAAAAGGGATGTGTATTGGTGATGGTATTGGATTGGTATGGGGCCTATCTCAGTTTACAATCTCATAGTAATAAGGGTGTTGGGTGCTTTTCCAATATATACCATCAACCATGCATTTATACTCAGCCAAAAAATTGAGGTTGCTTCCCCCTTAATGATGAAATCTAAGTAGGTAGACATAGGTATAAGTGTTTGAATGCTTATTTGATATTTTTTAATTGGGTAGTGTATGAAGAAATAAAGTGACTAATTTGGTAAACTAACCTTCCTAGTTATACTATGTGCACTACTATAAGTAAGCAAATAGATAAATGAAAGGTGAATTAATTACTACCAATGTGAGTTAAATATCTTTACATTAAAAAAACATAGTACTAGGTCGATTAAATCAACCTAATATGTAAACCATATAAAATAGAGTCAATTAGGTCGACTATGTCTATTGCAAGATAGTCCAAAGAAATGTAGTTGAGTAAGTTAACTAAGTTTCTTAGGAAATAAGTAGTTACAAAACTAAGTTGATCTAGTTGACTTAGTTTGTTATAAGGTGATATTTTTTAGATGACCAAAAAAATGGAAAAACAAAACTATAATTTAACTAAAAATGAAATGATTAAGCTTATTAGAATGAACCTGAAGTTATTTTTATCAATTTTCCTTTTGATTAATTTTAGCAATCTACTGAATTTGCTAAATTGTTATTTTTGAGTTGTGTTGTCTAGATGAGGGATTGAACCTAAAAAATAAGATGTTAAAACAAATTCAAACCAGTCAATTGAGTTTACATAGATTGAATAATTAAAAATAATTGAAATAACTATGTCGATAGGATCAATCTAGTATTCTAGATAAAAGTTATAAATTTTGAAAAAAAGGGTGAAGAATTCAATAGATGGGAATGATTTAGTGTGCCAAGGGAAAGATTTGATGACAAATATTCAAACAAGATCTATATGTTCACCTCAGTTTAAAAACATGTAATTTGATGCCTTTACTATGTCAATCAGATCAATGAAGTAGAATATGTAGACACCTAAATTGGTCACCAATGGCCTTCGACTAGACTTCAAACTGATTCATACCCACCATTTCAAATTAAGCCTAGAAATCATTGAATATCCCAAATTTGCTTGTGCATCAATGATCAAATCTAAGAATCTCATTAAGACATCCATAATTGGGACATCCTACCATAAACAACAAAAACCTCTCATGAATTCATCTCTAATCATCCTATAGAATTATAACATGCAATTTGGTAGACCTATTAAGTGGGGCAAGGGCACACATGCACTTAAATTAAATCTTGAAAATTCTAAAATCCTAATCAAAATTAATTAAAATTATAAACCAAATTAAAAGCCTAGTTGAATTATCCATGTGTAATTAATAAAATTCTAAAAAATAAAATTTAAAAATCAAGAATATCATCGCTTTTCATGATTAACCTTTGTGAGTTGTCAAGCCTTTACAAATATCTCAAAATATCTCACCCATGCCTATTCATTTCAAATCATGAGCTTTTGACACCTTCTAACTCTACTGGGGTGAATTAAATTACTTAGGTTAGGTTTTAACCCATTCCATGTCGAAACTACATCTTGACTCACCTTGGGTTGGGGTTAGTTTCTAAGCCTATAAATACAAGCCTAGACCTCTTCACAAGAGAAATTGGATAGAGTAAAGTTATAATGTAGGTTTTGTAGCAGGATTGAAAACAATAGTGTTATAATGCCAAAATATTAAGCCAAGCCATCAAGTAAGCATAAACCACAAGCCAACTATGGTGTCAAGGAGAGAAGGAACAAAGAATATAAAATCCATTGTCAAAGATTTATTGAGAAAAAATTGAGCAAGCCATGAAAAAATCCTTTAGAGCTCTTAAGGAAGGTAAAGATTGTTGTTCTTTGCATTTTAGTTGGGTTTCTAATTGTATTTTATCACTATGCCCCCCCTAATATCTAAACTTAGAGTTGTTCTTTGCATTTTAGTTAGGTTTCTAATTGTATTTTATCACTATGTTCCCCCTAAGATCTAATCTTAGAGATGTTAGCTTATTAGTGTGTTGATTTCATTATTTTTTTGAAACTAACACTTTTTCTAACCTCCTCTCTATTCTCAAATTCCTATGATCACAAATGGCATGCCCGATGGGATAGAAAACATCCCACATACCAAGGAGACCAATATGAAACTTATAAATCTTCAAATTAATGCTTGAATATCATCAAAATTAGAGTTTTAAATTTGTTTTTTCTATATTTTTATTTTTGTGCTAACTCAGATCTACATAAAGATCGACATCAATCATATAAAACTAACATCAATTTTGCCTAACCATCATCAATTTTGCCTAACAGAGCTTGGTTGTAGGTGACTATCATCGGTCAAGTTGCAAGGTGAAACACAACGTACAAAACTTATATTTTTAATCTTTTTGGAAATCATAATTGTTATTTCTTAGTTTCATTAGCTTGCATTTTCCCTATCTAACCATATCATTATAGGTTTTAAAGGAGTTTTTGTGTTAACCTTGGATAACTAACATTTTTGGAATCATGTTTGTTTTGTCTTTAGGTTCACAGGTGATCGATCTTAGTCTCTATCAATCGGTATCAGTTACTACCAACTGACATCAATTCTCTATAACTAGCATCGATCATAGGTGACTAAAATTGGTCTCTATGTAAAAAATATAGAGCAAACCTAAGAGCTATATTTATAAATATTGTTTTCTCATCCTTGATTGTGATTCAAACTAAGAGTAACTCTCTAATCCTTGCAGGTCCAAGGCAAGAATAAAACATGAATTTGTAAGTCTAGACTCATGAACATTTCATTTTGGGTGTTTAAAAATGAATTTAGCTAAATCTTGAACATTTCATTTTGGTGCTAAAAAGAATGGTTAAATCTTGAACATTTTATTTTAGTGCTTAAAAGGAGTTTAGAATGGATAAGTCTTGAACACTTCATTTTGGTGCCTAAAATAATTTTTTTAAGTCTTGAACATTTCATTTTTAGTGCTTAAAAAAGGTGTTTTTGCTAAAGTTGTTTTACGAAAATTCTTACAAGTTTTTCAAATAAGGCAAGGGTCCAAATAACTTCATCACACATTTCAATTTGGTGCATAAAATTGACACTCATATTAGATTATAATTTTTTAAGGGTGTTGTTTTAGACTTGTGTGTTTTCACAAAACTAAGAGTGCACGTATGCTCTTCCTTGTCCCCTATAGGGAACTTGGGTGAATAAAAATGCATTTTCATTTATAATTTGTGCCTAGTCCAAGGTGTGGAAATAATGTTGTCTATTCTCTCCCCAAAACTTACATGGTTTGGGTGATCTAAAAACAACCTCTAAAGTCTTTTCACTTAGTTTTATTTTCATGAAATTTGGCTTGTGGAAGGGAGTTCATAGATTCTTCACGAGCTATTTAGGGGTGAATTGACTCAAAAATTCATCTTCCAACATCATACCAATCCCACTCCATAGTGGGGTATATAAATCAGGGCACGTATATTGTGAGAGCCAAGGGGTTGAGTGACTAACTTCTCCTTTTGTAGTGAAGACCCAAGTCAAGTCTGGTTAACTAGGGGATTCCACTAAGCAGTCCACAAATGGAATCACTATGAAAAGTAATATACCCTTGCATAGTAAGTTAACTAGTTTGAACAATTGATGTGACACATCTCTAACATTAATCACACTTGGGACCAATCTAGACATTCAAAAACTATAATTTTAGTCAACTCCATTTGACCAACCTTATCATTTTAGGTCTTAGGATGATTTACTTAGTTGTATTTGGAATTTTTCCTTTACTTACTTGATCTTTGAGTCTAAAAATTTATTTATTTATGCCACATCAAAATGAGTTTTGTGTCGACACTACTCCGTTATTTGAGGAGACGTTATGCCATTTGTTTGACATTGTGATTTTTTCCTTAAACTTTGTGTCAAAAATGATGTGTGTATCACTTGATTGAAATTGGTAATGTTATGCTACCCAAACCAATTCAATTTTTGTGCCTTGGAGTCTTTGAAATAAATCATTGTTTACATCTTTAGAGAGTGATAACATTGTTATGCTACTCAAATCATTTCATAGACTTGTCTTGTCTTGTGTCTAAGTTACCATTTGGAACCAAAACCATGCATGCCTTTATGATTTTTGTCTAGTACCATTATGCCATTCGATTTCTTCTAGCTTGTTTGTTTAAAGATCCTAGTTTTCGTAAGTTGAGTTTTTAATTTACTTTGACAAGTTTGGATTCAAACATTGATTGATTTCTATTTAGACCTTGTCTAATTGGGGCTTAGTTACCGATATTTATTTTTTGGTTTACGTAACTTAGGTTAATTCTTTACCTAGATTCAAAAACTACTTGTTTATGACTTTATTTGGGATAAAAGTGTCTATCACCAAGTGCCTTTTATTTCATTCCACATGCCAATTTGACCAAGTTTATGTCCACAATCAAGTGCCTAGTCTATGCTAAAGTGTTCCAAGTTTGTTATATTATAATCTCCCCTTTGTTTCAAGTCTAGATTTTGATGTTGCATTTGGACAAAAGACCTAGCAACTGAACTATTTTATTGATTTCTATTTAGGCCTTGTCTAATTAGGGCTTGGATACCAATCTTTCTCTTTTGGGTTGCTTAACTTATGTTAATTCTTTACCCAAATTTGAAAACTATTTATTTATGCCTTTATGTGGGAGAAAATAGTCTATCCCCAAGTGCCTTTTGTTTTGTACCTCATGCCAATTTGACCAAGTTTATATCTAGAATCAAGTGCCTAGTCTATGCCAAAGTGTTCAATATTTGTTAGATTAAACTCTCCCCTTTGTTTCAAGTCTATCTTTTGACACCACATTTGGCCAAGAGTCCTAACACATGACTTGTTTGAGCCTATATTTTGATGCCACATTTGGCCAAAAGACCTAACAACTTTTATTTTCCTAGATTAGACCTATTTGGAACACTTTGGACCTAGAGTTTGGCATTTTGTTTTTAGTTCATCCACTTGACCTTGTTTGTGTGAGAAATTTAACGTTATACATGTGATGTTATACTATTTTATACCAAGTCTTTGCATAGACCTTTTTAGAGATACAACTCCACCCCTAGACCAAGTTATATAGAGTTTGAACCATTTGTATTTATAGACATTTATTTTTAATGTTTGTAGAACTCTATTCCTATTGTTGCAAAACATTCACCATTGATTTGACCATGTCTCACCATACATGTAGTAGAGCTATGTACAATCCAGGGTATGGAAATGTTGTCACACAAGAAGACTTTATTCAAGACCCTTATGGATATGATGTCATTTGTGAGATGGATCCTTATCCACCACATAATTCTCAATAGGGTAAAAGAGTCAAGATCCTTTGGCATATTATTTGGTTCACATGCCTCCATACTTAGAGCAGGACCAAGAATAGACAACATAATGTTTGGCTAACATACCTCTGATTACAAAGCAAGCCCAACAACAACTGTACTATTTTACAAGGATATCAACCTATGACACTTATTTATTTGATCGTCACTTGCTTGTGAATATGGATGAAGTCTTAATTAGAGCCACAAAGTTAGGGGCTAAATTTTTGGTAGACTTTCCCCATGAAAACTTGCCAAGCCTAGTAAGAGGGCCTTACAACATGCCTTATAATCAAAATAATGAACATGCCTTTTCTATCAATCCTAATGCTATAGTGGCAATGCTGTATCAGGACCCCTATATGGTTATCATAAAAAAGGCCTCATAAAAGATGACTTCATATAGATGAAGACATCATACCAGACATATCTAAATATAGTACATAACTTTAACCATATGACCATGTTAAACACTCCTCTTATTGAATTATCTCTTTCAACATGAGTATTAATTAAATTTAAAAGCCAATAAAATTAGGGTATAAACCCATTTACATAAAGCACTTCAGTATAAAACATGTTAAATACCTAAACTATCAAAGAAGTCTCTTCTACTTCTATGTAGAACACAAAGCCAATCATAATGGACAATGTGCAAGTAACATCCAATTTAGACCAAAGTGGTGTAAATGCATAAATAACTATACACAAATTTTTTTACCTCTAGTCAACACCATTAGTGGTTCAAAAATGTAGGGGGTAAGAACTTCTACCTCCCAACCTCAACCAACTACCTCTAATCTACAACCAACTATTTATTCAAGCACCCAACATAAAGGATTAAGTAGTCAACCAATGACCAATGCCATGCCTCAACAAAATGTGGTGAATATTACTCCATCACAATAGGTGATGAGTAATATTCCATAATAATAGGCACAATCCAATATACCCACATAGTAGAGGCAAAACATTCTACCACCTCAATAGGGGAAACCAACGTTCCACCTCACTCGGTAATGAAAAACATGCCTCAGTCATAGACCAACATGTCAATCCAATCATAAATAATATCTAATCAACAACGTAAAGTATTGGTTAGAAACAAATACTAAACCTTCAATATGCATCTACTTCCCAACAAAGATTCTTTAAACCAAGAGGGTCTAATGTTCCACAAGTACCAATTAGGAAACAATTACCTTTCACACCAAATATGACACAAGTTCAATGATAGGGTCTTGGTTCACAAGCTCCACTCAATCAACAAGGTATGAATAGTCAACAATAGGTCCCTAATCAACCTCAATAGGCATATTGCAACCATATACTTCCATCCCAACCATAATTTCTTCTAAATCAAACCTATATATCTAATCCTAACCAAAATATTTCACAACAGTGTATGTAATTTCAACAATCACACCCTAATCTATGTCTGCATATTCTTGGTAAACTCCTTAGCCAATCCAACATTCCCTAACAAATGCCTGCACTATACCTCGATCAAAGTAATCCACTTGTGACTACCCAGCCTCCAACTCGAGTCAATGTTCTAACTAGTTTCCTCACATAATAACTACAATAAATGAAGGATGAAATTGCCTTCATTCAGGCCAAAAAGTAGACTAATTTTTTTAAGTGTTCTTACTCTTTCAACATGGAGTACCTAAAAATATCATTTCCTCTAGGGTATGAACCACCAAATTTTGACAAATACAAGGGGAAAGATGACCCCAAGGCCCACTTGAAATAATTCTTTGTTAGATTCCAAACAATGTACTATAGAGACATATACCTTTTATTGTTGTTTCTAATAAGCCTTGTAGGACAAGAATTGGAATGGTTTCTAAAATTGCCCATGAATTTAGTATCTGATTTTGATGATCTTTCAAACAAGTTTGTGAAACACTTCTATAATCTCAAACATGAGATTTCATTGGTAGATTTGACACAAGCCAAATAAAAGGCCAGTGAAATCTTTGCTAGTTATCTATAACAATGGAGATCCCTTGCAAGCTGATTTACCCACAATCTTCCAGACAAGTAACTAGTCACTTTGTTTACCAAAAATCTACATAGTGAGATATCTTATCATTTGGAGTTGAAGTGTGCACATACATTTAAGAAAATCATTGACAAAGGTTTGTTGATCAAAAGAGACCTTATTAATAAAGGGATCATTAAACTTTCCTTGTTAAATCAGAGCCAAAATCAAAACCAAGTTTATGGATAAGCATCACAACCAACCCGAGTCAGTAATTATGACAAACCCAAGAAATTCAATCATAATAAGAATGTTCTGGGAAATGGAGTAACTAAGTTATGACATGTCTAAATGGTGTAAACACCATCTAATCAGCCTACAATGCATATGCAAATTACTCCTAACCAATAACCTCTTCAACAAATACATCAAATGCAATAATATAGACCAACACAATAAACATAACCTTTACCTTTGTAAAACCCTCCTCCAAGGAGAACTATGCCTACTCATCACATCTTTAGTGACCTTGGAACACCCATTGAATATGTGTTTCATAAGCTTGCCACAAATAATCTAATTAACTAGCCTATTTTGAAGCACTATTTGGAGGGGATTGACTATCCAGACTGGTATAGGCCAAATGAATTTTATGAGTATGATCAAGCTAATGGACATAATTTATGACATTATGTGCAAATTAAACATGTAATCAAAAATATGTTGAAAAATATAGAGATAACATTGGATTATGGAGTTTCCACATCCAATCAGAACCTTTATATCTATTAAAACCCCTTTTCATAACATATTAACCAACAATAACAACAAAAATGACCAACACAACAACAAGAATATCAAAAACCAAGTTAGAACCAACAAAATCCACATTAGAACCAACAATGTCAACTAATGGATAGAACCAAGGCTTGAAAGATGACAACAACCAATAGACTTACCATGTAGTTGTACATGATTACAACAAGGTTGTAGGACATATTGTATGAGGTCACGTTAACATCATATCCATCAATATAATACCAAGTACCAATCAAGCAAGATCATTGATAATCATTCCAATTCAACTAACCCATGTCGATGATCCTTCTTTGACCTAGGATCGCATATAAGTGTACTAGTAAATAGAGATTACTACCTTTGGACCCCATACCGATAACTCATCATTGATCCATGACCATGCACAAGTGTACCAATAATCAAGATTTATCTTATTTGGTCCCCCTCCACCATCATTTGTTAGCAATAATGGACCTGTATCTAATCTCAATTATGTAATCACAACTCTATGGTTAGAGATTACCATACTAGGCCCACAACCCATTTGTCACTTCACCCATCCAACCAACTGTTCTGGCTAAGAGCAAGCCATTTACCACTATGCAAGAAAATATGTTTGATATTATGAAACAATTGTGAAAGATGCTTTCACAAATTTCCATTTTAGATATGTTTCATACATCCACCATCCATGAGAACATCTTGACAGATTTCCTAGGCCAATCCCAAGTTATTAATGACATATCTCTTGACAAATTTAAAACTTTGGTTAGACATTTAGCTCTAGGCCAATTATTAATTTTCAAAAAAAGTGATATGTCATCCCTTGGCCCTTTTCATAATAATCCATTGTAAATCAAAGTTGTCATATCATGGAATAAAGTGAAACATGTCCTCATAAACAATGGATCAGGCCTAAATATTGTGTCTCTAAAGCTTATCAAGCTCCTTGGGTACACTACAACTGACTTGCAGCTAGAAATGACCACCATTAAAGCCTACAATAATGAATAAAGGGAATCATAAAGCACCATCAACTTGTCAGTTATCATTGGGACCTTGACCCATAATATACTCTGCCATGTGTTAGACCTCGATTTGTCATATAATATGCTTTTGGGTAGAACTTGGATACATGAGATTCATGCAATACCTTCAATATTGCACCAATGTATCAAGTTCTCCCATTTAGGTATGGAGGTTACCATTTATAGAGATTTACAACAATATGAAGATTTCAAACATTTAGAGGCTGAGTACCAAAGCTATAACTACCATTTTAGCTTGAATCTAGTTTTTAAAAAGGATAAGGGAAAATAAATACTTAATTCACCAGAGGCTAACTACATTGACCCTGATACCCTTGATTCACTTTCCCACATGCCACCTCCTAAAATGTCTAATCATTACATTATCTTGGCTAACGACCCAGGAAAATACTTAACCCATGATACATTCCACATTGCCAAGCTTCTGTAAAACCCTAAGTCCTTTGGAAGACCTAAAGTGAAACCACCTTGCATAAAATGGCAAAGGAAGGTCAAAGCTAAACTGCATAGTTCCACACCTATCATTTTCATACTAGCCATTGACCAAGAACATGACCCTCTTATAGGTAATGAACCTTGGTTGTATAATGAAAAATTAACTGACTATTATATCAATGCCAAATATCCTATTTCAAACAAAATCATGAAAAAGCATGCCTATGAAGGAGGAGGCTTTGGGTTGAATCAACATGGTCTGCTCGAGCCAATTTACACTAATCAGTCTAAAGAAACCCTTGGACTTAGATTTAAACAACCTAAGGGTGACCCTACATACCTTATTCATGTTCTAAAGCCAACAACTAGTGACGATGATATTGACAAAGAAGTAGAGTCTGATCATATCCCTTTTAATGACATGACCAATACCAATTTGTTTGATACCAATGCCATTTTTACCCTTCAACCCATTATTATCCATAATCTACTTCTTTTGTATTACCCCTAACTTATAGATTGGTGCCAACAAGAATCAATAGTGCTTGTTAACGAGTTTAAAAATGATGAGGCCTTCTATAATTTTCTAGGCCTTAGGGATAATGTTATATTTGGAGATCACAAATAATGGTTCTCAATCAAACTAGATCATAAATCCTATTTTGGATAATGGGTAAACATCCTTAGACACAAACAATTGAATAAAACACTGAGGTACCAAAGTGAAAACCTCTTTGAGGCACTTTTGAACTATGGAAATAGTAAAGAGAAAGATGAGTCTAGTGGTGAAAACTTGTTTTAGGCACCATTAGACAGGGGTGTTTAACCTTCCTCAAACATAACAAAGGTGACCACCAATGATGAACTTGTTATGGGTCTAAGTTTAGTATTAAATAACAGTGAGATTTTGATCAAATCATCCAAGAATTTCTAACTATATTTGTCACATGGCCATCCCTACCATTGGGTGATTCTAATTCATCATGCCTAAGAGAAATTGAAGAGATGGTCCTGACAAAGGATTCTATCATTACAATACAATTTCAATCTTTTTCAACCATTCTAGAAGATGGTTTGAACCTTCTAGTAGAGGACACAACAAAAGTTAACATCAAGATTCTAGATGATCCAAAATGGACCAAATTAGGCACATCATTCACTAAGAAGGAATGTGAAGTCTTTACAACCCTTTTAAGAGAATTTATTGATATATTTGCATGGGCCTTCTTAGACATGCCTAGTTTGGACCCCACCTTGGTTTTACACCACCTCATGGTACATCCTAATTCCAAACCTATGAAATAAAAATTGCACAAGATGCATCCTTTCATTATTATATTAGTGAAGAAAGAGTTGGAAAAACTCTTGGAAGCAAGATGTATTTGACCAATTGAGTACTCAGAGTGGATCTTTAATGTGGTACCTATCAGTAAGAAACTTGAAGGAATCAAAATCTGCACTGATTCTAGAGACATAAACAAATCCTATCCCAATGATGACTTTTCTTTGCCAAAAATTGACATGATTGTCGATTCCACAATAGGTTATGAAATGATTTCACTAATGGATAGATTCTTAGGCTACAACCAGATCTAAATCACATCAAAAGACCAACATAAAATATAATTCACCACTTTATGAGGAACTTTCTATTATTAGGTTATGCCATTTTGTCTAGAAAATGCTAGTGCCACCTATCAAAGGGCCATGACCATCATATTTCATGATATGATGCATGATATTGTCAAAGAATACATTGATGACATACTAGGAAAATCAAAGACCAGGGTCGATCATCCAACAACACTAAGGAGGATGTTTGAGTGACTGTGTGAATACAAAGTTAGGCTCAAGCCTAATAAGTGTGTTTTTGGAGTTAATTTCAATAAATTACTTGGCTTTATTTTGTCTTGCTGAGGCACTAAAGTCGATCTAGTCAAAGTATGAGTCATAATAGAGATGACACCACTGACTAATTTGAAGTAACTCTACAATTTATAGGGCAAGATATAATCCATTATATGCTCCATCTCTCAGTTGGTAGACAAGTGCCACCCATTTACACAAATACTGAAGAAGGGTGTGACATTTAATTGGGATGATGAGTGCCAAAAAGCTTTCCAATAATTGAAGGAATTTCTAATAAATCCACTTGTTTTATTGCCTTCAATGGTGGGAAAGCCATTCTTACTATACCTATCAGCTAACAAAAAAGCCCTAGGGGCACTTCTAGCTTAACATGATGATAATGGAAAATAACATGTCATTTACTATCTAATTTGTACACTGGTCATGCATGAGCACAATTATATACCCATTAAAAATGCTTGTTTAGCTATGGTCTTCACATTTTAGAAACTATGACATTACATGTTGAATAACAAGACCGTGGTCATTTCAAAAGTAAATCTACTCAAGTATATAATATGTACAAAAGATTTACAAAGTCATATGGCCAAATGGATCATGCTTCTTAGTGAGTTTGAGATAGAATATGTTAACCAAAAATCCATTAAGGGGTAGGTCCTCGTTGATTAGCTTGATGGAACACCCCTTGAAAATACAAATCCACTAACATTCCAATTCCTATATGAATCCATTATGACTATCATTGAAACACCTCTTAAGGAGCAACACTAGAAGCTATATTTTGATGGATTATTCACAACACATGGATTAAAGTTAGATCTTTTTTTCATTACATCACAAGGGGATCTAATCCTTTAATCATTTAGAATTAGCTTTTCTTGTACCAACAACATGGATGAATATGAATCACTTGTTTCAAGACTTTGACAGGTATTACAAAGGAACATACATCATCTAAAGGTTTATGGTGATTCTTAGTTAATCATCAATCATGTTATAGACCATTTCTAGACCAAGGATGATAAGATAGTACTGTACAAGGCCATGGTCAACACTCTCAAATAGTAGGTTGCTGACATGAATTTTGAACATATACCAAGGGCCAATATTAGAACAATAGATGCCATGGCCACCATTGGATCCTTGATTTAACATATAGACACAACCAACGAATACCAATTTCTCATTGAAAATTTATTAGCACCAACTTATGAACCTTCAATTGTCGCAATGATCTATGATATTATTGGTCCCAACTCTACTTGGTATTCCAATATATATGCCCATCTTCATGACCATATTCTGATACTAGACCTATCCTAAAAATAATCCAAAGCCTTTATCCACCATGCCACATGTTATACCTTACTTAGATCAACCCCATACCATTGCCATTTTGATGGAACTCTGCTTCATGTTAAGCACAAAATATACTGAGAAGGCGGGGGTGAATTAGTATATTATATATTTTTAACTTAATCTAATTTCTTTTCTTTAACCACTTAATCACACATTCAAGATATGTAATAAAACTAAAAAATAATATGCACCACACAAGAGAGAGAGAGAGAGAGAGAGAGAGAGAGAGAGAGAGAGAGAGAGAGAGAGAGAGAGAGAGAGAGAGAGAGAGAGAGAGAGAGAGAGAGAGAGAGCACAAAGAACAATCTCAAGTATATGAATGAGAACCAACTCAAATTACAAAGTTTACAAGCACCAACTTGTAGGAGCACCAACCCATTTACCGAGAACTAACACAACAACTATTTGTGAGCACTAACCCACAGGAGCACCAACCCCTTTCAGAGATTTGTGAGCACTAACCCATAGGAGAACCAACCCCTCTTGTGTATAAAACACAACTATCTCTTAATGTTGATTACTCAACAAATGATAGAACTCTACAATATCTCCTTCTTTTCTCTCTTCAAAGACAAATACAAACCATGCACTCTCTTGCATATTATAAATGGCTTCTCAAGCCTTTATTTATAGATTTTCAAATGACCTTTGGCATTCACCCTTTTTGACCCTTCAATCCTCATGAAAAATGGCACCAAACTTGCATGACCCTTTTTATCCTTGCATTTAAAAAGTCACATGGTGACCCTTCATAAGAAAATGCATCCTTTCATCTTTTGTCTTTATCTTGGTGACTTTTTGTATTCCTCAAAGTGTCCCTTCATAGAAAAATGTGCCATACCCTCTTTTGTCTTCACATGGTGACTCTTGAAATTCCTCAAGATGACTCTTCGTGATAAAAAATGTCCCATTATTCTTTGATCTTTACCGATGACTCTTTGACTTCTTCATGGGCCCTCTTTTGAATTATATGCAACAAAAAATATATTCGATAATATTAAATAAATATTAACACACTTTAGCCAACATATGAATATTAAAAATATCATTAAATGCAATGGGGCTTTTATCACCAATGCTAGACCTTTGACATCAATGATAATATTTCCAACAATCTCCTCTTTTGTCATTGATGACAACCTCAAATTGAAACTACCATAGCCTGAAACTTGCACATACTACCATCTAAAAAACATATAGTAACTCCCCCTTATTTTAGCAACCTTTACCTATTATTTGTACCTATTTTTCACCTATTTATACACCTATACATTTACCTGTACCTATTTCTATTCTTCTCCCCCTTTGACATAAATGGTGAAGGGCCTATCTTGGGGCTAACACTTAGCTCCCCCTCAACTGATGCTGATCCTCAATGACAAGAAGACAAATAAATTACTCCCAACTTCTCTTTTAGATACTCAAAAGGTTCTGTTGGTAGTGATTTTGTGAAAATATCTACAATTTGTTCTGTAGTACTAATATATTCCATCTTAACCCATTGATCTAAAACTTGCTCTCTCAAGAAGTGATATCTGATGGGAATATGTTTTGTTCTTGAATGCATCAATCAATTCTTCAAAATATTAATAACACTTGTGTTGTCACAAAAAATAGAAATAGGTTCATCATAATTTACCTTGATATCTTCCAAAGTTTGCTTCATCCAAAGCACTTGAGTACAACACAATACCGCTTTAATATATTCTACTTCAGCTATAAAAAGTGATACTAAATTCTAATTTTTGATTAGCCATGATACTAAAATATCATTGAGAAAGAAAGCTCCTCCACTTATACTCTTTTTGTTCATCCAAGCAACCTATCCAATCTGAATCTGTATAAGCAACCAAAGTGAAATCTCTGCTTGTGGGATACCATAATCCATAATCTAATGTCCTCTTGATATATCTAAATATTCTCTTCACCAACTAAACATGACTATCTTTTGGAGCTAATTGATATCTTTTAACCATACCTACTACATGCATGATATTTGGCCTCGATGCTGTCAAATATAAAAGACTACCAATCATAGATATATATAGAGATTGATCTACAATAGGTGAATCTTCATCCTTGCTTACGTTATTTCCTATGCACATTAGTGTGCCAACTAGTGCACAATCCTTAAAACCAAATTTCTTCAACATTTCCTTGGCATATTTACTTTGAGATATGATCATTCTTTTATTTGAATAAAATATTACAAGCCTAAGAAAAATGATAATTATCCAAGTATAGACATCTCAAATTCTTTTTGCATATTATTAAAAAATTCTTTTATCATCTTTTCAATATTTTCTCCAAAAATGATGTCATCAACATATACCACAATAATCAATTGATGCTCACCTTCTATTTTGATGTAAAAATTACTATCAGCAAATCCTCTCTTTAAACATTGATCTTACAGGGACTTATCAAGTCTTGCATACCAAGATCTGGAAGCTTGTTTCAATCCATATAGTATTTTATTTAATTTGCATACATGGCTACTAATATTTGAGAGAATAAATCCCTCAGCCTGCTGAATGTAGACCTTTCTTCTAGATTCATATTTAAGAAGGCATATTTGACATCTATTTGAAACACTTTGAAATTTTTAAACACTGCATATGCAAGAAACATTTTAATAGCCTCTAGCCTTGCCACTGGTGCAAAAGTTTCTTCAAAATCTATTCTCTCAATCTAAGCATATCCTTTACATACTAATATTGCTTTATTCTTGATCACTTCTCCATTTTCATTTAACTTATTTATGTAAACCCATTTTATTCTTATCACATTGTGATCTTTTGGTCTAGGCACTAATTCCCAAGTATCATTATTTTCTATTTGATTTAATTCTTCATCCATTGCCTTAACCTAATGCTTATCATTTCTAGCTTTTAAAAAAGTTCTAGGTTGAATTTTGGATAACAAAGAGAAATTAACTTACTTAGATTCACTTACCATCATTCTTTTGGTGAAAATTCCTTCATTTATGTCCCTGATGATGTCACTTTCATTATGCTTTCTCTGGACATATTTAGATGGGATTTTGGTGTCCTCTTTATCCTTCTTCTCATCTTCATCTGATTCTTTAAAATCTTCCTCTTTAATGATTTCAAGAATGTCTACTGGATCATTGATTCTTTGTGTTTCATCTTCTTCTATCTTGACACTTACACTTTCAACTATTTTTTGGTTCTTTTGTTATAACATTTATAAGCTTTAATTTTGCAAGAATAACCAAGAAATATACCTTCATCTACTCTAGATTCAAACTTACCTAGTTTTTCATCAATTCTCTTTATGAAGCATCTAATACCAAAAACTCTAAAATAATCAACTTACTGGTTTGTCTTTTCATAGCTCATAAGGAGTCTTGTCACTATTGACTCTCAATAATGCTCTATTCTAAATATGCACTATTATAGTAACTACCTCTCTCCAATATTTATATGGTATCTTAGATTTATTTAGCATTATCCTCACCATCTCTTGAACTGTTCTATTTCTCTGTTCAACTACTCTATTTTTCTATAGAGTTTTGGCTATTGAATAATGTCTCTTTATTCCATGGTCTTCACAAAACTCAATAAACTGATCTGACATGAATTCTCCTCCTTGATATGATTTTAGGCACTTAATTTTCAAACTAGTTTTATTCTCAACTAATGCTTTGAAATGTCTAAAAGCTTCTGATTTTTTATTTAAAAAAATTACCCAAGTCATACATGAAAAATCATCAATAAACACCATTGAATATTTCTCACCTTGAGTACTTTGATTTCTCATAGGTCCACACAAATCAATATGAACAAGATCTAACATTTGAGTGGTTGAGTACTCTTTTGTTTTGAACCACCTTCTGGCCTGCTTCCCATACTGACAAGGTTCACAAAGTATGTTAGATGGATTTGTAATCTTTGGAAGATTTTTGACTGCTTACTTCTTGATGATGTTGACAAGATTGTCAAAATTTATGTATCTTATTCTCTTGTGCCATAGGCAACTTTATTCAATTTGACTCAAACAACATCTTTGACCTTTGATGTCTAATAATATATTCAAATTATTACCTATTCTTTAAGCATCTACAACCAACACATCTAAATCTTTTCTCTTAATTTTACAACTTTTTTCATAAAACTTTAGTGTGTGGCCCTGATCACACATTTGACTTACACTCAAAATATTATGCTTAAGACCTTCTACATACAAAACATTTTTAGTTTTATTTCTACCATTATCTAAACTTAGTGTACCTTTTTTAACAATTTTGATAGTAGTATTCTCTCTAAATTTCACTATGCCACCATTTATCTTCTTTAAGGTTATGAACTTATTCTTGTCTCTTGTCATGTGCCTCAAACGTCTACTATCAATGAACCATGGCTTTTCTTTATTTCTTGCATGCAAAGTTGTCTGTACCAACATAGATTTTTCAAGTTGTTTTTTTTACCATGACCCTGTCTGAACTTTCTTCTTGATGAATGGAGCCTTGAAACTCTAGTCCTTCTTGACTGACTCAAACATTCTTCTATAGTACCAAGTTATGTTTGAAGTTGTTTTACTTGTAACATATTATGGCCTCTTCATTAAAACCTGATAGAGGAGCAAAAGAGTTGTGGCTTTTGCTTGACTCTACATGACTTTTCTTCTCCTTATTTTTGAAATTGTTAACCCTTTTTCATCATTCTCTTTTCTTATGACCATATCCATTACAATAAAAATAGAAATCATAGAAATAGGACCTATTTGTGTATCTTTGACCTAATTGCCTTTTGTAGCTCTATTCCTTCCACCTTTATTTGAGATGTCCTCTGTATTCTTAACTTCTTCCCTTTTTATTTCCTCTTTTATAAGAGCTTCAACATAGCTCTTTCCTTTTTTTGTGTTAACCTTATCTATGAAAGTAGTGGCATCCCCTTTCTCTTTTTCAAATCTGATACCTGTCTTATCTGACATTGATCTTTGACTTTATAATATCTTATTCAACATATTAGTGTTATTCTCAAATTTTGAATCATTGGCTACTCTATAATTGATTTCTTTATTTGTTTTCTCAAGATCTACTTTTCAAGAAGTAATTTTGGTAACACACCTTTCACATTATTTACTTAGTTTTTGTAACTATGTCATTAGATATTTTTTATTCTTTTTAGCTTCTTTAAAGTGTGCTTGTAGATCTTCAATTGTTTCCTTTGACTACTTTTCATTTTTCTCGATCTGGAGCTTTAATATTCGATTCTTCTTCTTAAGAGATTTTAACTCTTTTAAGGCACAAGTGAGTTCTTCTTCTAGATTCATTATATTATTTTTCTTGATCATATATACTTTTACTTGTAGAGGCATCTTCATGTATGGCCATGAATAAAATCTCTTCTTCGTTTGAATCACTAACTCTACTATCTTCGACTGAGCTAGGATCTTTAGAATATAAACTCTTCTTCTCGAATCCCTTCTTAAATTTTCCTTTGAAATTCTTCTTGTATGTAGATTTTCCTTCTTCATTATCACTATTACCCTTATCTGAGCATTTAGCTACAAAATGTCCAATCTTTCCATAATCAAAACATTTAAAAAGTAATTTTTCTTGATATTTACCTGTGCCATTTTTCAGCGTACGAATGAACAGAGATCTATTGTCATCTTCATCATCACTAGAACTATCACTTGATTCTTGAATCTTAGCCTTCTCTTTCTTTGATGTCTTGAAAGCAACTTCTCTCTTTGAGGGTTTCTCTTGTTTTATCCACATCTCATATGATGTAATAATACCATGTAGCTCATCCATCTTTAGCTTGGCTAAATTCTTCATCTCTTCAATTACCAAAATTTTTGCATCATATCTCAATGGTAGAGATCTCAAAACTTTTTGTACCATAATTGATTCTTCTAACTTTTCTCCAAGACCTTGAATCTAATTAACTATTTGATAAACCCACAAAAGATAACTTGCTATATTTTCTTCCTCTTCTATCTTCAAACTCTCAAACTATCTTTTGAAAGTCTGAAGCTTAACTTGATGAACCTTTCCATCACCTTTGTAAATATTCTCAAGTTTTACTCAAGTTTCATGAGTAGATTTACATTGCATAAGTTTAACAAATTTTGATTCACATAAACCACATAAAATAATATTTAAAGATTTCACATTATTTTCACTTTCCTTTTTTTCTATCAAAGTAGTTACAAGTGTTTATGGCTCCTCATATTCCTCCACCACCACTTGCCAAATATCGAATCCAGGGGCCATCAAATAAGTATTCATCCTTATGCTCTAAAAAGCATAATTTTTCCCATCAAACAAAGGTGCCTTATTTGTATAAAAACCTTCATGTGATCCAACCATCGTGCTTTCTCGATCTACCTTCAAGATGTAAAACATTTACCAAAGGAACCTACTCTGACACTAATTGTTAAGCACAAAATATACTGAGAGGGTGGGGTGAATCAATATATTATATATCTTTTAATTAATCTAATTTATTTTCTTTAACCACTTAATCACACATTCAATATATGCAATAAAACTAAAATAATAATATGTACCACACAAGAGAGAGAGAGAGAGAGACACCATATTTTTACATGGAAATTCAAAGTGGGAAAAACCACGAAGAACAATCTCAAGTATATGAATGACCACCAACTCAAATTATAAAGTTTGTAAGCACCAACTTGTAGGAGCACCAACCCCTTTACCGAGTACCAACACAATAACTATTTGTGAGAACCAACCCACAAGAGCACCAACCCCTTTCAAATATTTGTGAGCACCAACTCATAGGAGCACTAACCCCTCTTTTGTATAAAACACAACTATCTCTCAATGTTTCTTACTCAACAAATTATAGAATTCTACAATATCTCTTACTTTTATCTCTTAGAAAATAAATATAAACCATGTACTCTCTTGCATATTACAAATGGCTTCTCAAGCCTTTATTTATAGCTTTTCAAATAACCTTTGGAATTCACCCTTTGTGACCCTTCAATCCTCATGGAAAATAGTGCTAAACTTGCATGACCCTTTATATCCTTGCATTCAAAAAGTCACGTGGTGACCCTTCATAAGAAAATGCATCCTTTCTACTTTTGTCTTTATCTTGGTGACTTTTCATATTCCTTAAAGTGTCCCTTCATGGAAAAATGCACCATACCCTCTTTTATCTTCACATGGTGATGCTTGGAATTCCTCAAGATGACTCTTCATGAGAAAATATGTTCCATTCTTCTTTTGTCTTTAGCCCATGACTCTTTGAATTCTCCATGGGCCCTCTTTTAACTTATATGCAACCAAAAATATATTTAGTAATATTAAATAAATATTAACACACATTAGCCAAGATATGAATATTAAAAACATCATTAAATGCAATGGGTCCTTTATCATCAATGCTAGACCTTTGACATCAATGACAATATTTAAAACACTTCATTGTTTAACTTTGGTATAATTTACATTATTAATATAAGAAGTTCATACAAGAATATGTGAAGCCCACATAAGTGGGGTAGTCCTATCCAAAAATCTCCTATGTACTGGGTACTATTGGCCAATGATGGATGTAAATAAATGTCAATACCATGCCAATCTAATTAATGCCCTGACCAAGACTCTAAAACCAATGCTTACAACATGGCCATTTGCTACATGGGGCCTTGATCTCATTCAAAAGATAAACCCCACCTCATTCAATGGACATAAGCATATTATTACTACCACATAATACTTCACTAAGTGAGTTAAAGCTATACCCCTCACTTACGTGATTGAAAAACAAATTTCCAAATTAATATTCAACCATCTCATTTACCATTATGGTATCCCCTCTAATAATGTATTTGATAATGGTGGATCATTTAAGAATAAACATGTTAAATTGCTATGTGCTGAGTACAAGATTAAAAAACAAATTTTCATGACATATTACCCTCAAGGTAATGACCAAGCTGAATCATCAAACAAAACCATTTTCAACATCCTTAAAAATATTTTCAATGATGCTAACCATGATTGACACCTCTAAATATTCCATTCCCTCCAGGCATACCATACCAATCATTGCACTTCAATAGGTGCCACTCTATATTCACTTATTTATGGCACTGAGTCCATTCTTCCCATTGAGGTTGAGTTACTTTCTATACGAATCTCTTTGAAGTATGTACTGGATGATGAAGACTATTAAGTAACTCACCTACAAGAGCTAGAGTTAATTGATGAAAAATGTCTGACTATAGTTAACAATATTTAAGCATACTAGATTTAACTGCATGGCCACTAAAATCGGTGCATGAAACATAAAAAAATTGAGGTTGGTGATCTTATTCATAAATAAAACCAAAAAAATACCATGACTGAGAAGAAACACATAGGCAAGTTCAAACCCAACTAGGTAGGCCCTTTCATCATTATTGCAAACTATGGCACTGGAGCATATAGGCTTGCTACACCAAATAGAGATGAACTTGATGAGTCGATGAACATTATAGACCTCAAGTGTTACTATGCTTGAGTCACTTGGTATATTTTCTAGGAGGCCCATTTCCATTGTACCATAATATTGAATTTATTCTTTATACCATACCATTTTATCACTTTACCATTTCATCATTCCACTCTATCTTACCTTTTCTTTCAATCAAGTTGTTTTTACCCTCCCTACCTAGCATGTTTAACCATGGTTCCATTCCATTGGTTAAATGGCCACTTTCAGCATGAAGTTTTAGATTAGTTTCAATAGTTGTTTCAAGTTTTCCAGATAGAGGTTGTATTTTGGAGTAGTATGATAGTGGTTTGACAATTGCATCCTTCATTTCTTATTTCATTCTATAACAACGGTGCTTGATTATAATCACCTTTGGGAAAATCAGTGTCCCACTATCTTACTAATAATTATAATTGCCCATGGGCAAATTAATATCATTGACTTATGTTGTTATTTCCTAGTTATAATCACCTATGGGAAAAATAGGGGCAACACTTATTTATCATGCCTTGAAGTACCATCTTTCCATGTCCATGTCATACTATGCCATTTTAATTACTTTTCTTATATTTTTTGAATTGGTTACTACTCTACTCATATTCCTTTGAAATAAGGAAAAACTATAGTGACTTAAGGTACCATCTTGGGATGATATCGGTAGCACTTGATTTACATTGATGTCAATTCAGTCACCCTTTTTCATGATCTCACCATTTTACGAGTAACCTAAGCCATGATCTTGTCATTTTTGAGAATTTTTAAAGTTTGAATGCTCTCACTATTTTGTGAGTTTGGACCATTTAGTATCTCATCATCCTTGATTGAGTTGAGATACCTAGAAAATTATAAAAACATTTAAAAACTAGATTTAGAAAATCCCAAAACATTGACCACTTATTTGCCTTAAGGATTTTGGGACCCTCACTACTTCATGAGACACCACTCATCATTTACTTTCCCAATCCTTATTGGAATTTATCCCATGCTCTCACCATTTTATGAGTTCATTCCCATATTCTTATATAATGCAATCATGTTTTCTTTCTCATCATTTTTTTCTATCCCATTTCTTGGGAGAAATACATTTGGCCTAAAATTTTTGTTGGATATTACATTCATGGAACTATGTAAGCAACACCCACTTGCCTAGTGCATCTATAGATAGCTCAAACACCCCCTTCCTTTTCTTCTATTCCTCCATTTTGTTTGTTTATTAAGTTATCTCCTATTTTATAGGGGCAATGTTTTTTATTTTATTTGTGTCATATGTTTTGTACTAACATTGTGATTAACCATTGCTTGTTCATCATTTCTCTTTATCTTATTTTGTTTTCTTGGTATTTTATTTGTTTGTTTATTTGCCAATTTGTTTGCTTTCTTGTTGTGCCTTGATTTAGTCTATGTGTGTTCATTGGGTGATTCCTTACACATTATTCTTAAATCCATCCATCTTCAAGTATCAACATTGTCATCATGGTTTTTATCATCGATGCATTATTTTCACTTGACTATTAGATCACGTGTTAGTCCATATGCATATTTTGGCCAAGTACTCATGGTCTTCTATCATGATACCTACCATCACATGTTATAAAAGTTATCTCCAAGAGTCTATACAGTAATACAACATCGATATATCTCCTTAGCACTAATAACATTCCCAATATAATACAAATCATATCCCACATAGAGCAATTAAATAATGAAATAATTTTCATCCTTACTAGTTTGAATAAGCATTTCCCTACTAGTAGGTTACCCAAATTCATATTTCTCCTTTGTAATAATTTGCCATCATCATATTTTTTATAATTAGGTGCAATGCTTATAACTTCCTCTAGGCAAATCATTATATACCATCCCACTTACATTATCAATAATTCTAACCACCTTTGGGCAAATCATTATGTTTCCATCCATTTGAAGGTTAATGATTATAACTACCTTTGGGAAAATCATTCTCTTTATTCTACCTAAATGGGATACATTTTCATTGTGATAATGCTTATAATCACCTTTGGGCAAATAATTATCTCTATCTACCCAGTTGGGGCATGTTTTTATCTTGCCAATGATTATATCTACTTTTGGAAAAATCATTGTTTTCCCTTTTACTAATTATAATTGCCTTTAGGAAAATCAGTCTCTTATTACTCTAATCCTTTTTCAATGATTATAACCATCTTTTGGAAAACCATTACCTTTTTTTATCCCACCTATGTCAATGATTATAATTGCCTATGGACAAATCATCCTATTTGTCTACCCTAACTAGGACAACTGCATATGCCACTAATTATAACCACCTATGAGAAAATTAGTCTATTCCACCCCATTTCATCTTTTTGGTCCAATTGTTTCCTCTTTTCAAGGAACTGATTACTAACCCCTTTGCCAACTTCTCCCTCAAGGGGGAACCTACAGTTCATCCATTTCCATTAAAGTCATAAGCATATAGGACCTTTTCATTATTTGAGAAGATGTTACTATGATTATAGCTTGAAACACCTTCCCAAATAGGGGTAAACTATAAACACCTAAAATTGGACACCAATGACCTTCGACTGGACTTTAGATTGATTCCTACCAACCATTGTAAATTAAGCTTAGAAATCACTAAATGTACCAAATTTACTTGTGCATCAATCATCAAAGTTCAGAATCTCATTGAGAGATCCCTAATTGGGGTATCCTAACATAAACAACAAAAACATCTTATGAATTCATCTCTAATCAAACTATGACATTATAATATACAATTTGGCCTATAGATCTATTAAGTGAGGCAAGTGCACACATGCACTTAAATCAAATCTTGAAAATTCTAAAAACCCAATAAGAATTAATTCAAATTCTAAATCAAATTAAAAGCCTAGTTGAATTATCTATGTGTAATTAATAAAATTTTAAAAAAGGAAATTAAAAAATCAAGAATATCCTAGCTTTTCATGATTACCCTTTGTGAGTTGTCAAGCCTTTACAAATATCAAAAAATATCTCACCCATGCCTATACATTGCAAATCATGATATTTTTACACTTTTTAACTCTAGTGGGGTTAATTAACTCACTTAGGTTAGGTTTTAACCCATCCCATGTCTAAACTACACCTTAACTCACCTTGGGTTGGGGTTAGTTTCTAAGCCTATAAATACAAGCCTAGATCTCTTCATAAGAGATAGAGTAAAGTTATATTGTAGGTTTTGTAGTAAGATTAAAAGCAATAGTGCTATAATGCAAAAATATTAAACTAATCCATCAAGAAAGCATAAGCCACAAGCCAACCATGGTATCAAGGAGAGAAGGAGCAAATAATACAAACTCCGTTACCAAATATTTCTTGAGCACAAACTGAGTAAGCCATGAACAAATCCTTTTGATCTCTCAAGGAAGGTAAAGATTTTTATTCTTTGCATTTTAGTTGGGTTTCTAATTGTATTTTGTCAATATGTCAGCCTTAATATCTAGGCTTAGAGATGTTAGCTTGTTAGTGTGTTGTTTTCATTATTTTTATGAAACTAACACTGATTCTAACCTCCTCTATATTGTCAAATTCCTATGATCACAAAAGATGACATGCAAAGAATAAATAACTGGGTCGATTGGTTTGATCTAGTTATCTGTAGAAGATAAAGACCTACACATAGAACTGAACTAAGTTGATTGGATCAACTGAGTCTTGAGACCTATGTAGAAACTATTATACTGAGTCAAAAAAGTCAATCCAATAGTCTAAAAATTATGTCTAAAAACCTATAAGAGTTAGTTCACATCAAGTTCACCAAAATGTATGTAAGTGAAAGTGAACATGATCTACAAATCAATTATATCTTGGATAAGATAAATCAACTAACTATACCACTAGTAATACATTAATTATTGAGGTCATGACCAATATGAATTTGCTAAACCTACCTAAGGAATATCTTATCATATGACATGGCTAGAAAGGGTTCCAAAGCCTCTAGTCAAGAAACACCACATAATAACCCTAGCTAAGTCTTGGTATTTAAATGCAATAACAAAGTAAAGTAAATCTAATATAGTGCTCATTAAATTTTGTGTTAGAGTATGTATTTCTCATGCTTACTAGGTTATTCGCTAAGTATTTCATTTTTTTCCTAGTTTGTCTCATGTGGTGATTGATCCCACATTGCTTAGTTAGACTAGTTTCTAGTTTTTCCTTACCTACTTATGCAAGGGCTTCCTATTGTACTATGCATCTCTATTTATAAATATCATTTGATTTGCCTTATTTTACATCTCATTTTTTTATAGATTCATGTGATATTTATTTTTGATTAACTCTTTAGATCTTAGAGTATTAGAATGTTTTTACCATTCCCAACATGGTACTAGAGCATTGGAGAGTTGTAACCATCCATTAACTTGTAAGTTTTTAGATAATTTTATTTATTTGAAAGTATTCTAACAACCACTGTTGCACATCCTTTTTGAGATTTGACATCCTCATTAGAACATTTGTCATACAACATTCTCATTGGTATAGGTGATATCCTTGTTTGATTGGAATTTATGCATAAGAGGTTTGAATTTTACTTTTTGGAAACCTATCCTTTGATAAGTGCATTGGAATTTTTTATTCTTTTCTAGATCTACATGCTCTAAGGTGAATTGAAAGAAAATTTGGTGACTTTGAGGATTGTGTGGGACCATTTTTCTTATCGAAGATTGCATTGGAGGGGAGCAAAGGCATTGTAAGGAATTATAGGAGAGAGTTTTTGCATTTACATTAGATTACGTAAGAAGTGCTAAGTCTACCTAGCTCGATGTCCCTTCTAGCTGCATTGAAGTTTTGAGATCTGTATTGAGGGTGCATGAGTTGGTATTGATTTGCCATGCATTGGAAGGAGAGGTGTTTATTTTTTCATGAAGGACAAAGAATATGCTTTGAAGTTTTGCCTCAAAGCATGGTATTGAGAGAACACCATACTATTGATAAGATTCACTTAGCAGGGTTGTGATATCCATACCTCACTCATTTCACATTGCCACACTCCATCCTTTGTAGTATGTGATTTTGACATCTTTGTCTATGTGGAAGAGAGTGGCATTTCTTTTAATTAGAAGGATTGACACTATTTGTTGTGAATTTGAAGAAGGGTCTACATTAGTAGCATGGAATTTTTTGGACTTCGTTGAAGACCTTTTCTTTTTTCATCTGCATTTTCGATAAGTCTAAGTTTGCATCAGAAGGAAAGCGTAGAAGGTTTGAATTCCACTATTATTTTATAGATTTACCTATGTTTTTTGTTCTTTTGTTGTATATGATGACATTAGTGTCCAGCTATATTGAAGGTTTTATGATCTGTGTTGGGCATTGGAAGACTGCACTTCTATAGAGCATGGAAGGAGAAAATAGAGAAACTCTAATGTGATGAGTTTCCTCATGTCTGCATGGAAAGTTGTGTGGATTATTTTATTTTTAAGTTTGATAAAAATAAAAATCCTTTATTCACTTCCTTCACCAGCTATAATTCACTATTTCTCCTCTAAAAAATAACCTGTTTATTCATTATTTCTTTTATAAGTTGTATTTTTTCCTTAAAGAGGGAGTCTAATTCACTTGCACATGCACAGAGGTCACTAGCAAGATTATTTTTCACTTTGGTTAGCTTAAGAACATTTTTAGTTCAATTATGATTCCAATGAGTGGTTGTAGACCTACCTTCAATTCCATTTTGGTTATTGAAATTAGTTTCTAGTGTAGTTTTTAATATTTTTGACCCATTTATGGGAATTTGTAAAGCCTATATCTTTAGAAATATAACACAAAATTGAGTTCCATTTTTTTCAAAAGTGTATGGTTTTTAATTCTCTATCCATTTATGTCATCTCTTTATAAAAATTCACTACTTTTATAAAGTGCCAAAATTGAGGGGGGGAGTTCTTAATATAATCTTTGGGGGGGGTTGTCTTAGTGCTGATTTTTTCACCTTTTTTACATTAATTTTGATCTTTGGTGATTCACTAGCATGGATTCTACTTATTGTATTGATCATTACGAGAATTTTACTACACACATTTACCATACATAGAGACCTAGAATGGAAACACTCATTACAAATAAATGATTATGGTCCCTAATGCTTGAAACTCAACCAAAATTCACAAGAAAATATGAAAATATTTAGTACCGATGTAAGTTTAATGAGTGTATGGGTTTGATAGGAAATTATGTGAATGATAGTTTGCTATTTAATCTAGATGGGTGTGATAATCCATTCAAAATTTGGGCTAAGGTAAAGGGTTTATTTGGGAAAGTAGATCACATAAGAGCCATGCAACTTGAAGTGGAGCTTACTTCACTCAATTTTGATGACTTTGCCTCTATTATAGACTATCTCACTATGTTTAAGCTTTTATTGACATAGTTAAAGAGGAGTGGATGAGATAAGAAAGATGAAGAGTGTGTGTACTTGATTTTATTAGAGTTGAGTGGTCCATTCTAAATCTTTCTTTCTACCCTTTTCTCTAGCATGGATGCCTTAGGTGTTGCATTAAAAATGCCTAATTTAGAGTTATTCTGTGAGATACTTACTAGGTAGGAATCTAAATTATCTCACCTTGATTCTTCCACCTCTCAAAAATCATTTGTAGCATCACATCCTAAGAGCAAGGGAAAAATAAAAAGTAAGAATAAGAATACTTCTCTTCCATCTCAAAGTGCACCTAAGCCCAATGCCAACACACCTAAACCCAAATCATCTTTCAAATCCAAGAATAAGTCTAACCTATCATGCTCCTGTCATGGGGGGACTGGTCATGAAGAGTCTATGTGTTTTAAGAGAATGTAATCCCTATAGGATGCCGTCAAGAAACACAAGATTTATATCTTCACTCCTTCTCCATATCATAAGCATGGGAAAACACTTAATGTTGTTGGAATATCATAGTCACCTATTTTATAAAGTTGAGTTCTATATTTTGGTGCTTGACACCACATAACTATTTATAAGGAGTCATTTATATCTCTAGGTTTAAGTTTTACTTCTAATATTGAGGTTGGAGATTCTTCCTTTATTTTTTTTAAGGGAAAAGGTGACATATAGATAGATGGTGTCTACATCAATGATGCATTATATGTTCCAGACATTACCAATGATATACTTTTAGTTTATTAGAATTATCATTCTAGCCATGGCAAGACAATGTCTTTCACACCACTAGAGCCTCATACACTTATTGTATAGGGTGTTGTTGATCATAGTTATTGACTATATTAATTTGAGGGTTTTTATACTTCTATAGGAACATGTTTGGTTTCTCATGCTGATTTTGAGAGTAAGTTTTGGCATGAGAGATTTAAACATCTCAATTATAAGTATTTGAAGGAGTTGAACACTCATAGTATGGTTGATGGTCTTCCTATAGTTTCATGTATTGATGAAGTTTGCCTTGGTTGTGTATTAGGAAAATAACACCAAGATCCATTTATTAAGGGTATGTCCAAGAGAACATCTTCACCACTTGAGCTTATGTACAGTGATTTCATGGTATTTCCTACTCCTTTCAATAGAGCTAAGCATGCACTTACCTTTATTGAATATTTTTTGAGGCATACTTGGATTTATTTTATCAAGTACAAGAGTGATTTCTTTTCTCACTTAAATTTTTTTAAGGCTTTGGTTGAGAAATAGTCTTATAGTTGCATCAAGAAGCTTCTACAGATAATGGGGTGAAATACTTTAGTGAAGAGTTCTCTGATTTTTTAGTAGCTACTAAAATTATTAACCAACATTATATTTTACATACTCCACAATAGAATGGTTAAGCATAATGGAAAAACCAAACTTTGAATGAGATAACTAACTGCATGATGCATTCATAAGATTTACCTCCTATCTATTGGATAGAGGCAGTTAATTATGCGAACTACATTTAGAACTACACACCACATAAAGCACTTAAACATTTAAATTTGGAGGAGGCTTGGTTTGGAACCAAGCCTGATGTCTCATATTTCTAGGTCTTTTAAAGACATTCTAGGTAATTTGTATCAAATAAGAAAAATAAATAATTGGATAAGAAGATAAAACCTTTGATTTTTATAGGGTATTGTGAGGACATGAGAGCTTATCATCTTTTAGATCCTGATACTCATGATGTTCATTTTTAAAAACATGTTTAGTTTAATGAGCACTTCACATCTCATGATTCTTCATCTTCTTTTTATGCCTTCATCTCCTTTTGATGGTTCATCACCTCCTCTTGAGGATTCATTATTTGAGGGGCCAGTTCAAGAGGCCCCTAAGGAGGTTATAGATGTTGAGGATACTATTCCCACTGATGTTTCCACTATGCAATTGTGGGCTCATACTATAGTTTCTAAAGCACCACCTTTTATATAGGATCTTCTACCCACTCAACAGTGTCATGCACATTCTACATGTACTAGAATTTTGTGTCAGACATTCTCTAGTGATCCATAGTATTTTTCACAAGGTCATGGGATGCAAGAGTGGGATCATACTTGGGATTTGGTCACTCTTCTTAAGGGAAGAAAGTTGGTTAGGTGTAGTGGGATTTACCACAACAAGTATGCATTCCATGGGTCCATTTATAAGTATAAGGCACATCTAATTATAAAGGGTTTCTCATAGGTCAAAGGTATTTATTACTCTAAGATTTTTGAATCCATTACCAAGATGGATTATGTTCAACTTGTACTTTCTCTTGCTGCATCATAATGTTAGCTAGTGTATGAGATGGACATTAAGAGTGCCTTATTACATGGATATTTGCAGGAGGAAATATATATGGAGTAGCCTACTAGTTTTTTTCATGATTCTTCTCTTGTTTTTTGACTTAAGAGGTCTCTTTACGATCTCAAACATGCCCCTCAGGTTTGGTATGAGAATATGGATTGTTTTATTCTCTCTACTGGCTTTATTCACTACCACTCTGATCCCATAGTGTATATCTAGCATATTGGGGAGGACATTGTTATACTGGTATTTTATGTTGATGATGTAATTCTCATAGGTAGATTCTCTTCTCAGATTTAGGGTATTCAATAAACACTTTTAGTGCAATTTGATATGACAGATCTTGGTCTTTTACACTTCTTCCTTAGTTTATATATTTCATAGTCAGATAAAAGGATTCATATGAGTCACCATAAGTACACCCTTGATCTTATTCAATATTTTGGCATGATTGATAACAAGCTACATCCTTCTCCTTTTTAGTCTTAAGTCAATCTCACTTCTACCTGCACTACTCCACTTTGTGATCTTATATTATATAGGTGGATGGTTGGGAGTCTTATGTATTTGACCCATACTCACCTTGACATTTCATTTATAGTTAGGCTTGTATCCAGGTTTGCACATGCCCCTCATGATAGTCATTGGTAGGTTTACAAGGGGATTTTATGATATCTATGAGGCACTACTCATTTTGGACTATACTACACTAGGGGTTATACTTAGTTGGTTGGGTACACTGATTTAGATTGGAAAGGTTCTCTTGATGAGAAATGTTCCATTTGTAGCTACATATTTTCTATTGATTCTTCACCTATTACTTGGTTGTGCAAAAGTAGTGGGCTATTGCACTCTCATCTATAGAGGTTGATTACAGGGCAGTAGTTACAAAAAGTCAACGGGTTCTTTGGCTTTGTCAGTTATTGACAAAGTTTGGATTCACACAAGATTTACCTACTATATTTTGGTGTAATAACCAAAGTGAAATTCACATATACCTCAACCTAGTTGAGCACTAGAAAACCAAGCACATTAAGGTACATATGCAATTCATTCATTAGCACATTCAAGATGGAGTTCTTAGCTTGGAGTATATTCTAACTCAACAACAGGTTGAAAATATCTTCACAAGGCTTTTTGAATCACCTTATTTAATTGAGTTGCATGGCATACTTGGGGTTTCAAAAGCTGTTTTTGGGGGGTGTTTGTGAGGACATATTCCTTTAATATTTAATAGATACATATTTTACATGAGTACCTTATTAGGCCTATTTTTTGGGATTTATAATGTGTATGCCACTATATCTTTTTGGATATTATTAGCCTCTAGGTTCACTTGATGGGGGGTGTTAGAGTATGTATTTCTCATACTTACTAGGTTATTATCTAGGTGTTTCATATTTTTCCTAGTTTATCTCATGTGGGGATTTATCCCACATTGATTAGTTATACTATTTTAAATTTTTGCCTTGCCTACTTATGTAAGGGTTTCCTATTGTACTAAGCATCTATTTTTTTGAATATCATTTAATTTGCCGTATATTGCATCTAATTTTTTTATATCTTCATGTGATGTTTCTTATTGATTAATTCTTCAAATCTTGGAGTATTGGAAAGTTTTTACCATTCCTAATAGTTTGTGGCACAAATGGGGGATAAAAATAAACAATAAACATGCAAATAAGAACTCTACTCAATTCATTATAGAGGTAATCCTAAACAAGGAGAGACAATACATTTATTAGCCATTATACATTCAAATCTATCTAATAACAAAAAAAGAGCAAGAGTTATGAATACTTAAATTGAAAATGAACCCATTGAGTCTCAATATCTCCATTGGATAATGGTGTTTTTAAAGAGGTTTTTGTGGTTTATAAGGATAAAAAATATAGGTCATATATAGGCTACAAGACTTCTCCTATGCATCCAAGACACTTCCATAAGACACGATTATTATACAAGTAATAAGAAACCCTAAACAATGACTCCTCTAGTAGAATGGTGGATAAGTAGATAAATAAACATAAATGAATGATTCTCTCTATTGAAAATGGGTGAATGATGTGTATACATAGCCTGATTTGAGCTTAAACCCTTCTATATTTTTAGTAGTGACATTCAGCCTAGTCGACCTAGTTAGTTAGGAAATCAGAGTAGCTAGGTCCTAGAATAAGTTAATTGGGCCAACTTAGTCCCATAACATGCTTAATTCCTATAACTAAGTTGAACCAATTGACTGCATTCAATAAAGTACTAAAAGTGGTTTTTAATTTGGATAGGGGATATATAAAGCGATGAAATTTTTGGAAAAGAGAGTAAGGGAGGTGTCAAAGTTTATGGAAATGTATAAGAGGGGTTTGCATTGGTTTTAAGTAGACTTATAGGGAACATTAATATTATGAAGTACCAAATGCCTACCCACCCCTTTCCCAGTGTACCCTTTAAGACATGCACTTAGAGAAGTTGAGACTCGATGGGTTCATATAAGAGAGAAAGCATCATTAATTGATAAAGATTAAAAATATTATATGTATACAAAAAGTGACCACATATGAATCCATTACCATGACCTTGACCTATGAAAGATTGACTCCTACCAGTTTCTTATGTATTAGTTATAAAATCTTGGTGTGTACCTTATGTGCATGCTTCATGAATCTCATTGATGACCTGCTAGTCATTAGTATCATGGGTATATGCATCACATAATTTACATTATAATGACACTTTGGATTGAGAGGCATGCTGAAGTAAGGGACAAATCCTTACATCATGATCTTCTTTATTTATTTTTAAGATTGTTTTAATACAACACAAATATTCCTTTTATGATAATTGTTCTTGTTATGACCCTCCACTTCATAGTCAACACACCACAAGCCACGATGAGTGTCATGAGAATTTTTGACCATAAGATTGTCTATTTTAGAAGCCATAGTAGTTATTTGGGCCTCCATAAAGGGGTTGATTCCCATGTCTATACTTCTCACAGCTTTAGCAGGGAGGGAAGCTTCCAGTACCTCACGTGGATTAATAAAGGTATTGTGGGACAAGGTTTGTCAAAAAAGGAAGTAATAATCCTCCCAAAAAACACTTAACATGTTGTATTAGATTTATATTAAATGATAGCATGGAAAGAATAATTTTAAATTGAGCATCGCATGCATGTACATTCTTAGTGAGATATTACTTAATATCTTTTAAAACAATAATAATTTTTTGCTCAAACTCAAGAATGTCAAATTCTTGAAGGAAATTAATCTTCAACAACTCAATTTACAACATATTATTGAGGATCAAAATTTTTATACCATTTATGTGTGTGATCTAATAGGGTAGTGGAAAATTGAGTTACCTTTTTCTCAATAGAAACTATACCCCATGCATGTCAAATGAGTTCACACTTGTGAACATGTTAAACTACATTCTTGACACCTCAATACTCAGGTAAATGAAGTGTCACCTCATAGAAGATTATAGGTACACTAATGGTTGCATTGGACCCTAGGGTGGTGCTCTTATAGTTCCTCTTGAACCCTTTGATAGAGGTCCACTAATTTATCTTGAGATGTTTCCTAATCTTCCTGCACCTATAATAGAAACACCACTAGTACTGCCTTTCGTGCCTTATGTAGTAATAAAAACACCTAAAATATTGGGAATTAAGGGACATAAATTAGTTAGAGTTGGGACTAAATTTTTCCCACTAATCTTTAGTCCAATTGGAATTCTAAGGTGAGCCATATGTTTTAGTTATACTAGAAAAGTAAAGGCTAATGGTAAATTTTTACTTTGAGTTTTCACTCTTAGATTTTCATATAAAAACTCAGCTTCAAACTCCACACTATCAGTATCCCAATTTATTACAAAAATTATGTCAAACTCATATGCATGAATATGTGTTGTGGTGGGAAAATTGGGCCAATTTATATTGGGTTCCACTATCATCAATGTTGGTCTTATTTCTTTCGCATGTACCTATTCCATTGAAGGGAATGGACCCATGGTTAGGGAGTACTCACTATGCCTTTTCACCTTCTTATGGATTCTGATAAAATTTCTAATATCCTTCCATTTTCCCTTGGGATTGTTGTCTCTCATGACCTTACATTTGGCCTCATCATACTAATGCTTTTATAATTCTCATTGACTAACTTCCATGTTGAACTACCAATCTTTTACCAATGTATGTCCCTCCATTTCCAAACTAGTAGATTTGATCATGTGTGAGAGAGTTTATCCATCCATGGAGAAGCTATCAAGTCTAGATTCAACCATAAGTTTCTTAATTTCTAAGGGAAACTATCTTAGATACCTTATATGTGGTTCCATTAAAAAACTAAATTATGCTTCCTTTGGACAAGAATATATAGAGATAATATATTCCATGATGTAATTATTTAGTGTTCTTTTCCATCAGACATCTATCACATGCATCTAAGTAGTTTTCAACTTGCCAAGGCTATTTGACACTCTGTTAACAAGGTAGATTTCAATCTATAATTTTTTGAGTGGTCTTGCACATATGTCAAAAGCCAAACATGTACGTGAATAGGTAATTCTACAAAGAAGGTTTCATATAGAGAATCATATATATGTTTCTCTACCCATTTCCATGTATAAATCTTGATCTAATATACTTAAGCACAATGTTTTCTTCTATTATGACAATTTAATACTTGATGTTTTCTAAAGAGAGCCATTTTAACATCTTTTTACCTTCACACTAACAAGTACAATGGGTCCTAGCAATGAAACCAAAATGTTGGGATATTTTATCCTTAGTTTTTATCAACTAAGTAATATTCACATGCACAAAGGAAATGAGGAGGCCAACGAGCTAACATTTTGACATATCACATGAATAGTGACCATGTGTGCTCAGCTAAGGCACATAGTATAGACCAGTTCCCATCGATTCTGTCATATGGTGGTGGATAGATTCAAATGTCTACACTTAGTCAATTGGGTTAATTATATTAGTCCATCCTTATTACAAACATTCTATTAGAGTTAACCATTTTCATGCATTCCACACATTCCATGTACTTCTATTTAATACCATATAAAATAGATTAAACATCATAGTTTGTAGATAAAGTTGAAATTACATTCATTTCATTTGAATAAGATTATAAATTTATCTCAAAAACTCTCTCTTAGTATTTTCTCTCTGTCCATCTACACACATAACCAACCAACACTTTCTAAAAAACTTTAAAACGTATTTATACATAATCTGACCCCTCTCAAGTTACATCATTAATACAATATAAATGACAAGCCAATGATTATTTCATAAAAATAAGTCATGATGAGCCATTAGAGTTAAATCATTTTGACTCAGGCCTAACAACCTCTATATACTCTCTCTATGCTAGATATTATTGTTCATGATCCTACTCTCTCTCAATCTAGTGATAAATTCACACTTGGTTAGTCTCTAATGATTTTACAAATTAATTCATAACCATATTTACTTTCTATGCCCTTATCTTAGTCTTACACTTTTTTATAAGTTCTATATCTTATGTTCCTCTTGGTTCTCTATATCCTTGTCTTCCACAACTCATTTTTCCATGCTAATCTATTCCACGTTGTTCTCTTCTACACCATTCTCCTTTGGACCATTATTTTTCATGCCAAGGTCAACCACATTAATCTAGTGCCATTGTTTGTGCTAAAGATATTTTTTTGAATGAATTTTCCAAATCCTTGCTCATTGGTTCAATCTATGACATTGCCTACTTTAGTGTTTGTTATTTCTCAATTATAAGATTATGAACTCGTTATCACTCTTCATGCAACCCTTATTTTGATTCTGACTACTCCCTTTTATCTTCCACCTTCTTAAAAATTGCTTATAGATCTAAACATCATGCCTCTATAGCCATTTTCCTTAAAATATATAAATACAAAATCTAGGGTCTAATAGTTCTCATTGTAGACACCCAATTCTGGCCAAAACTAGCTTCCAATCGAACTTCAATCTAATTCCTACCAAAACTTTCATCTAAATTCACTAATTTCATCTATGCATCATTCATCAATACTTAGAATCATGTCAAGGCATCCCTATTTAGGATACTAGCCCATATGCAATAATAAACTCTCACAGATTCATCCTTAGTTACCTTGAAACATAATAACTAGAAGTTTCGCCTATGGACCCATTAAGTGGGGCACTTGATCAAATATTAAAAGAGAAAAAATGCTAATGAAAATAAATCTTATAATTAAACAATATTAAATACTTATTTGAATTATCCATTTGAAATTAATGAATATCTAAAAATGAAAATTCTAAAATTTAAAATATCAAGCCTTTTCATCATTACCTTGATGAGTTGTCAAGCTCTTTCAAAATATCTCAAAATATATAATTTTAGAGCCATGCCTGGTAATTGAAAATAATAATTACATAACAAATTTTAACTCAATTTGAGTTATCCTCAACTCATCTAGGGTTAGTTTGAACTCATTCCATGTTTAAAATCAACCTTAACTCACCTTGGGTGAGAGTTAACTTTTGAGGCTATAAATATAAAGCCATACTTATTAATGTCGAAGCTATCTTGGTATAATGTTATAATTATTAAATATATGTAAAAAAAAATTCAAGTAATATTACCATTCCAAATTCATAAGCCAAATAACCAAGCCAAGGTGCCAAGGAGAGAAGGAGCAAAGAAAGCTTCATTTTCAAAGACTTCTTGATCCATAAACCAAGTAAGCCACTTAAACAAGCCATTTAGAGCTCCAAAGAAGGTAAAATAATGTTTTATTTTGTGTTATAGTTGTGGTTTCATTTGTATGTTTGTTACCTACACTCTCCCTAGTGTCTAGGCTAGAGGTGTTAGGATTTTAATGTGTTATTTTGATTTTTTTATTGGACTAACACAAGACTAACCTCCCCTCTATGGATTCCTTGTTCACATGATGGAATGCTTGGTGGGACACATACCTTAAAAACATGAATGGAGTCTCTTAAGATATTTTTTGAGACAATAATACTTCATTATAGAGCTTAATTTTGTGATTTATTGATAAAATTTCAATGTTTTTGCTTGACTTTGTAACTACGAATTCAATGCAAAAAATCATAAAATCATCAATTAAATATGTGAATTTGTCTATAAAAACTATAAAATTTCTCTAGTTTAACCTTAGCCCTCTGAAACTACAAAACCAGGCACATAAATGGCAAAATCATTGAGCAAAAATACAAAATCATCCTACAAGAAAAAATCCTTTTCATTTTTTAGCTAACTGCAAAATTGTTATAGATTAGCAAATTTTTTATTTGTAATAGCAAAATTGTTATTTGTAGCAGCAAAATTGTTATTTTTAGTAACAAAATCAATTTTAAGGGGAGCAAAATCCCATTTTTAGGCTGTGAATTCATTTTGCTTAGCAACAAAATTCTTTTTATTAGCAACAAAATCATTGTGAAATAATGAAATTGTCCCTATGTTATGTATTTTATTGTAGGTTTCACAGAATCAAAATTGTCATCTAAAGTATGAAATTATTTGTTTGAGTAGGGAATTCATCTACCTGAGTATTGAATCATCAAACAGAGTTGTGAAATCATTCAAAACCCATGAAATCACTCACTATGAGTTTTTAAGCATTCCATTTTGACTGTGTTTTTGCAGTTCACAATTTACTACGTAACTTTGAAATCATTTTAGAGAGGTGATTTTATGCTTTTTTGAGCTAATTTTCAAGGATATCACTTTTGTCAACCAACAAATAAAACCCACTAACATCTTTTACAGGACCCAAAGGCCAAGAAAAGGCAATTTTAAACACTATAAGTTGTAAAACTCACATTTAAATTTGGCATTTTAAAATATTTTTACTTGAGTTATTTTTTATTTGGTTTAAGTTTTCAACATAAAGCCAAGGGGATCAAACTTTATAACATATTTCATTCTGGTGCTATAAAAATGAACTCTCACTTTAGTTAAATACTCATAAGAGTTTTCATTTTTATGTTTGTTGTTGAGTGTTTTGTTTAACAAGACAAGTGTCATGTGTATGCTCTCCCCCCATCCCCTTTAGGGAACTTGGGTGATAAACAACACTCACTTTTTGCATTTGTCACTTTAGTCCAAAATCATTGAAAGAAATTTTCTAAGGCCCTCCCCAAAATTTGTATGATTTGGGTGACCCCAAAATGACACTAAAATCCTTCCACTTTCTTTATTTTCATGCATTTTGGCATGTGGGTGGGAGTTCATTGCCTCCCTAGTAGTTCTCTATAGAAGTATTGACCTGGGAATAATCTCCCAGCATCATTTCAACCCCATCTCATGGTGGAGTATATAAATTAAGGGTGACCTATTGAGATGCTTGTTTGAGTGGTTAAAAAAGCTCCATTAGTGGTACTTAGACTTAGACTATAAGGGTAACTTGGATATCACACTACACTGAGTAATTGATGGATGTAGTAATTGTAAAAAGGTTAAGACCTTTTCACAATAAGCTAGTTAATGTGGATCTAAATGATGTGATATTTCCTAATATTTTCCACACATATGGGACCATTTAAAAATGAACAAAAATTGATAGTTTAGACAACCCCACTTACTATAGACATATTGTTGATGTAGGATGAGTAGCCCGAAGTTATATGTCACCATACAAATTCTTGAGACAAGAGGGGGCCTAAAAACCCTAATTTTCATTCACTTTTATTTTTTGGATTAACAAATTAAAATCCTCTTAATATCAAGTATCTAGATACAATTTGATAATATGATACCACCTTATCAGTTTTAGGATTTAGGAAGTTACACTTAGGTGTTTTTGTCATACTGACCTTTTTACTTGCATAGTCTTGGGTCAAATATATTTTATTCATCATACCACATCCAAAACAAGTGATGTTTTCACATCACTCCTTTGTTTGAAGAGGCACTATTCCATCCATTTAACACCACACTTTGATTTAGTCATTTATCTAACTTTTGTGTGTGTGTGTGTGTGTCATTTTCTTGAAAGGGGCATTGTTACGCTACCTATTTCATTTCAAAGTCTTATGCCTTTGAGTCCAAAAAAAAAAAAAAATTCCATAACTTAAGAGCATGATAACATCATTACGTTACTTAAATTATTTCAAATACTTGTTGCCTTATGTCCAAAATTATAATTTTGAAGCCATGTGTAACTTCTTGGTCTAAGACTAGTACCATCATGGCATTTATTATTGTCTAGCTTGATATCTATTTGAGGAACCTAGACTTATAAATTGAGTTTGGAATTGGTCTTTAAAAGTTCAGATCTTAACATTGATTGGTTTATGCATATGCTGTTAAGATGTGGAGCTAAAAGCTTCATCAAGTGAGCGGATTGCAAAGTTGCAGGTTTACACAGTCACCGGCATCGGTCAGGAGCGACTGATGTCGGTCAGGAGCAGACTAGGAGATGCTGGTGTCGGTCATGGATCAGCTGATGTCGGTCACAAGCAAATAGGTAGGAACCAACGTCGATTACTTGTGCATCCAGAAAGCTATTTTCGTGGATAGAATAGAGTGTTTGCATGTTAGGATTAAGTGATAGTCTTAAGTCTGCATCTCTATTATTAGTAAGACTATTTAGAGCCCTTGATTAGGAGGTGCATCTAATGGCTGTAGTTTTATTCTCATATTTTCTAATTATTATATAATAGGATATATCTTCTTAGCTTATTGTAATGTAGAGTGTTGAACAGTACAGAATTGTATATGTGAATCATTCTAGGTTGTTGGAGTTGATTGTAATTGTGAGAGAGATCTCTTGAGGGAAAGAGATCTGGAGAGAGATCTGTACATCTGAGAGAGGTGTGGAAGAAAAGAAGTTTCTTCAATTGTATTCCTTTTGTAAAGAGTTTAATACAAGTTTTCAGGGTGGTTTCTTATATCTCTTATTGTTTGCTATTATCTGATTCTAGTTACTTATCTTTTTGGTTTAATTCCGCATTTATTGCTTTCATATTATAATCAACATTATTGGTTGATCCCCAACAAGTGGTATCAGAGCTCAAGTTGACTAACAGGTGTTTCAAATCTGGTTAGTGTGTATTGATTACAGGGTACTCACAGGGGTTTTTGCAGAGATTTCTGTTTGAGTGGGAGAAGCAATGGCAGAAAAAAGTAAACTGAGAATGGAGAAGTTCAATGGAAAAAATTATCAACATTGGAGAATGCAGATAGAGGATTATCTATATCAAAAAGATCTATACTTACCGTTAGGTGGGATTGCAAAGAAGCCCATAGACATGGATGATGAAGAATGGGAAGTTCTTGATAGAAAGGCTCTGGGATCTATAAGATTGAGTCTGGCATCTACTGTGATATCTAATTTATCACAGGCAAAGTCAACGGTAGAGTTAATGACTACTTTAGCAAATTTATATGAAAAACCCTCAGCTTCAAATAAGGTATATCTTATGAAGCAATTATTTAATTTGCAAATGCAGGAAGGTGGATCTGTATCTAATCATCTAAATGATTTCCATGGAATTGTAAATCAATTAAGTTCAGTCAAAATAGTGTTTGATGATGAAATTAAAGCTCTTTTAATATTATGTTCTTTGCCTGAAAGCTGGCATAGCTTGGTAATGACAGTTAGTAATACTGCATCTGCTTCAAATATTTTAAAAGTAGAGGATGTTGTTAGTGTAATCTTGAATAAAGAAATTCGTAGGAAAAGCATAGAGGAAACATCAAGGAACGCTTTGAGTTTTGAGAGCAGGGTAAGGAAAAAAGAGAAGAGAAAGAAAGGGAGATCAAGGTCTAAGTCAAAGGTGAGAGGTAGATCCAAATCCAGAAATGGTAGGAAGCCACAATGCTGGAATTGTGGAAAGATTGGGCACATAAGTAGAGATTGCTGGTCAAAGCCTAAGGAGGACAATCATCACGAAGGAAAAGAAGAATCAAAGGTTGTAGGTATTGCACAAGATGCTTTAATATTCTCTTTGCATAACAATATAGAATCTTGGGTGTTAGATTCTGGTGGCTCTTTTCATGCTACCCCTAATAGAGAATATTTTAGTGACTATGTCCATGGAGATTTTGGAATAGTGTACTTAGGGGATGATGAGCCTTGTAAAATTATTGGCAAAGGAAAAGTGTAGTTGAAAATGCAGAATGGCAACACATGGGCATTGAGAGATGTCATGCATGTTCCCAGATTGAAGAGGAATTTGATTACTGCAAGAAAGTTAGGGGATGAGGGTTGTATAGTAACTCTCACATCTAAATCTTGGAAGGTGACCAAGGGTGCACTTGTAATGGCTAGAGGTAAGAGAGTAGGTACTCTCTATTTATGTAATTATGTTACTAATAATTCTCCTTCTGTATTATCTACTTCAGATGTGGATGCAAAATTGTGGCACTCTAGGCTCGGCCACATGAGTGAGAAGGGAATGTCCATTCTTAAGTCAAAAGGTAAGCTTTTAGATTTGAAAAGCATAGATCTGGATTTTTGTGAGCACTGTGTTTTTAAAAAATAGAAGAGAGTGAGTTTTCTCAAGACTGGGTCAACAAAGAAGAAGCATAAGTTGTAGCTTGTTCACACAGACATGTGGGGACCAGCTCAAGTTGCTTCTATTGGAGGATCATAGTACTATGTTTCGTTCATAGATGATGCTACAAGAAAGGTATGGGTCTATTGTATTAAGAAGAAATCTGATGTATTTGAGACTTTTAAGATTTGGAAAGCTATGGTTGAGAATGAAATAGGTAGAAAATTAAAGTGCCTGAGATCTGACAATGGTGGTGAGTTCTGCAGCTACAAGTTTAATTGGTATTGTTATATGCATGGAATCCATAGGCAAAGGATGGTTCCAAGGACACCTCAGCAAAATGGAGTTGCTAAAAGGATGAATATAACAATAATGGAGCGTGCAAAGTGTATGAGATTGCATGCTAGTTTGCCCTTAGAGTTTTGGGCAGAAGCTGTGGATACTACTGTGTACCTGATTAACAGAGGACCCTCTACAGTCTGGATGGTGGAATTCTAGAAGAGGCATGGATAGGTAAAAAGGTAGATCTCTCATTTCTCAAAGTTTTTGGTTGTGAAGCCTTTGTGCACATTGATAAAGAAAATAGAAAGACACTGGATGCTAAGTCTATGAGGTGCACATTTAATGGCTATGGCTCTGATGATTTCAGATTCAGGTTTTGGAATCTAGGAACTAACAAGATAATTAGGAGCTGTGATGTTGTTTTCAATGAAAAAGTGATGTATAGTGATCAGTTGAAGAAGCTGAATCAATCTGGGCAGAGCAATGGAGAATTGGATGAGGTGACAGTCCAAAATGAGCTCATAGGAAGAAATAATCACATATAAGAAAACACAAAGATTGATGTCGGCCAGGCAGGAATCAACGTCGATAAGATAGAAATTGATGTCGGTCATATAGTGACCGACATCGGCCAGGAAGGAACCGACGTCGGTCAAGCAGAATTGACGTCGGCCAGTTACAGGCCTGGAGGTGACCGAGGTCTGTCACTGTCAGAGAATTTGGGTAGACAACGTGTTATGAATGAGTCTTAGATGCCCATCAGGAGGTCAGAAAGGGTAAGTAAACCTACAATTTGATATTTCCCTTCATTATTCTATTTATTGCTAACTGATGGTGGAGAACCAGAGAGTTTTGAAGAAGCAATATAGGTGGAATCCAAGAATTAGTGGGAGTGTGGCATGGTTGAGGAGATGGAGTCCTTGAAACAGAACCAAACATGGGATTTGGTTGAGTTGCCAGCAGGAAAGAAGACACTAAAGAACAGATGGACCTACAGATTGAAGGAAGGTGAGAACGGACAGATGAGATATAAGGCCAGGTTGGTAGTGAAAGGATTTGCACAAAAGCCAGGTATTGATTTTGGTGAGATTTTTTCTCCTATTGTTAAAATGACTTCTATATGGAGTATATTGTCTTTAGTTGCTATTGAGGATTTGCATCTTGAGCAGCTTGATGTTAAGACAACGTTTCTTCATGGAGATTTGTATGAAGAAATATATATGGAACAATCAGAAGGATTTGAAGTCAAAGGTAAGGAAAAGTTAGTGTGCAGATTGAAGAAAGCTTGTATGGCCTCAAGCAAGCTCCTAGACAGTGGTATTTGAGATTTGACAGGTTTATGACTGAGCATGGCTACAGTAGGTGTCAATCTGACCATTATGTGTATTTTAAGAGATTGGATAATGGTAGATATATTATTCTATTGTTGTATGTAGATGATATGCTGGTTGCAGGATCACACATGTAGGATATCTCTGAGCTTAAGGTGAAATTAACTCACACGTTTGCCATGAAGGATTTGGGAGCAGCAAAAAAAATCACAGGTTGATTTTGTCTCAAGAGGATTATGTGAACAAGGTGTTGAAACAGTTCAATATGTAGGATGCAAAATCGGTAAACACACCTTTGGCTGGACATTTTAAATTGAGTAAAGAACAATGTCCTAATTCAGATGATGAGGTAGAGTACATGAGTAGAGTTCCATATTCTTCTGCAGTAGGGAGTTTAATGTATGCAATGGTATGTACTAGACCAGATATTGCCCAAGTAATGGGAGTTGTAAGTATATGGCCAATCCAGGAAAAGAACACTGGAAAGCAGTTCAGTGGATCCTTAGATATCTGAGAGGAACCAACAGTAGGCATTTGTGCTATGGAGGTTCAGATACTTCTCTACATGGTTATGTAGATTCAGATATGGTAGGTGATTTAGATGGCAGAAGGAGCACCACAGGATATGTTTTCACTTTTGGTGGAACGACAGTTAGCTGGATATCAAAGTTGCAGAAGGTTGTTGCCTTGCCAACTACAGAAGCAGAGTATATTATAGTCACAGAGGCTAGCAAAGAGATGATATGGATGACACGGTTCATGGAAGAGCTAAGAAAGGAGCAAGAGAGTTGCAGATTATACAGTGATAGTCAGAGTGCAATTCATTTGGCTAAGAATTCAGCCTTTCATTTAAGAACAAAGCATATACAGCTTAGGTACCACTTCATAAGACAGGTATTGGAGGATGGTGAGTTAAATCTAGAGAAGATCCATATAGATAAGAACCCTACTGATATGTTAACCAAGCTGATAACAAAGGAGAAGTTGAATCTTCATTCAACTTCTGTTGGTCTTCATGATTGAGTTGAAGATGGAGGAGCTAGAAGATGTTTCTGTACAGGTACTGGTGTAGCTATTTATCTCCAAGTGGGAGATTATTCAGATGTGGAGCTAAAAGCTTCACAAAGTGAGCGGATTGCAAAGTTGTAGGTTTACACAGTCATCAGCGTTGGTCAGGAGCGACCGACATCGGTCAGGAGCAGACCAGGAGATGCCAATGTCGGTCATGGATTGGCTGATGTCGATCACAGGCAAACAGGCAGGCACTGATGTCGGTTACTTGTGCGTCCAAAAAACTATTTTCGTGGATAGAACAGAGTGTTTGCATGTTAGAATTAAGTGATAGTCTTAAGTCCGCATCTCTATTATTAGTAAGACTATTTAGAGCCCTTGATTAGGAGGTGCATTTAATGGTTGTAGTTGTATGCTCATGTTTCCTAATTATTATATAATAGAATAGATCTTCTTAGCTTATTATAATGTAGAGTGTTGAACAGTACAGAATTGTATATGTGAATCATTCCAGGTTGTTGGAGTTGATTGTAATTGAGAGAGAGAGCTCTTGACGAAAAGAGATCTAGAGAGAGATCTATACATCTGAGAGAGGTGTGGAAGAAAAGAAGTTTCTTCAATTGTATTCCTTCTGTAAAGAGTTTAATACAAGTTTTCAGGGTGGTTTCTTGTATCTCTTATTGTTTGCTATTATCTGATTCTAGTTACTTATCTTTCTGGTTTAATTTCGCATTTTTTGCTTTCATATTGTAATCAACATTATTGGTTGATCCCCAACATATGCCTCATGTAATTTTGGCTTAGACATTTATGATTCACTTTTGGGTTATGCAACTTAAGCTAATTCCTTGCTTGATTTAAAGACTATTTTTGTGCCTAGATTTGGGGAAGTGGTTTATCTTCCATAAACCTAAGGTTCAATGTCTTTTGATAAATTAAGAAGTGTGTGTTTAAATTTTAATGCTTAGTTTGATTCAAAGTGTTTCAATTTTTTTAGATTAAATCTCTTACGTCTAAGACCTAGTTTTTTTAAAAGTCTAACTTTTGTGCCTTGTGTATACACATAATATTTTCAAACTTTACCACTTACTAACACTATCTATCTTGTAGGAACCCATCAAGTCTCAATATATCTAAGTGCATACCCTAAGGGGTGTATTGATAAATGGGTGGGTAGACTATTGGTGCTTTGAAATATTGTTTTCCCTTTTTTTCACTTGTTATCTACACACCTGTATCCTAAAAACCATTCCCCTAAGCTTTACCTCATATTTTTCACCCTCCTCTATTATTTTAACACCTTCATTATCCCTTTCCCTAAATTAAACCCATTTTTGGTAGTTTACATAGCTATGTCAACCACATTAACCTTGTATTATTATTTACAAAATCTTACTAAAAACTAGGTCGACTATGGCCGATACAATTCATAACCTAGTTAGTTTTTGCCAATTTCAATATTAGGTCAATTGGGTCGACCTTGTCAGCCTAAAATTTTGAAAAGGTTTATGGTTAGATTTTATTTTTATAAACACATTCATTTCCATAATTATTATGAAGAGAATAATAATTAAGATATATTGTTCATCTACTTATCCACCATTCTACTTGAGGAGCAAGCTTAAGGTTTCATACTTTCTTTGGAGATACAAATTTTTTCTTGTAGAGAAGAATTTTAGATGAATTGATAAGTTGTGTATCCTAGAGCTGATTTATTATTTTCATTCTTACAAACCACAACAACCTCTTGAGAATCACTTTGGCCAAGGGAGAGATTGAGGCTCAACAGGTTCATCTTCGAAGGTAAGTATTCCTAGCTTTGTTTCTCTTTTATAAGAGTAGACAGATATGAATTTGCACTTTTATTCCATGAATTAGGATTATGTATACATTAACATAAGTATATGTATTATATGTTGAGGTGTGGAGCTAAAAGCTTCACCAAATAAGCAAATGCAAGGTTACTGTATTTACATAGTCACCAACGTTGGTCAGGGATCGACTGGTGGCTACCGACGTCGGTTATGGATTGGCCGACGTCAGTCATGTGCAGGCAGACAGGGATCGACGTTGGTCACCTGTGTATTCTAGAAGTCTATTTTCATGGTAGAACAAATTGTTTGCATGATAAGTTTAACTGTTAGTGTTGAGTCCGCATTTCTATTTTTGATAGGACTAATTTGAACCTTTGATTAGGAGGTGTATCTAACGGTGGAGAATGCATAGCTCATGATCCCTAATTCTATATAATAGGGATAGATCTTCATAACTTGTGTATGAGAAAAAGGGTGAATCAATTCAAGTAGCTAAATTGTGTTTGTAATTGATAGAGAAAACTCTTGAGGGAAAGAGATTTGTACATCTGAGAGGTGTGGAAGAAAGAGAGATTTCTTCAATTGTATTTCCTTCTGAAAGAGTTTAATACAAGTTTTCATTGTTTCTTGTATCTCTTATTCTTTGCTAATTCTGATTTCTAGTTACTTATTATTCTGGTTTAATTATGTGTTTAGTTGCTTACACAAAAGTAATCAATTGTATCTGTAAGATCCTATCAAGTGGTATCAGAGCTAGGTTCACTAATAGGTTGTATCAGATCGGGTTAGTGTGTGTTGATTGTAGGTCACTCACAGGGGTTTCTGATTGAGTGGGAGTAAATCCAATGGCAGAAGAAAGTAAACTAAGAATGGTGAAGTTTAACGGTAAGAATTATCAATTATGGAGGATGTAGATAGAATATTATTTGTATCAAAAAGATCTGTACTTACCATTGGGTGGGGTTTCAAGCAAGCCCATAGATATGTAAGATGAAGAATAGAATGTTCTTGATAGAAAGGCTCTGGGATCCATAAGGTTGAGCCTGGCATCTTCTGTGATTTCCAACTTGTCACAGGCAAAGACAATGGTAGAGTTAATAGATACTTTGGCAAATTTATATGAAAAGCCCTCAGCTTCAAATAAGGTATATCTTATGAAGTAATTATTTAATTTGCAAATACAGGAAGGTAGATCTGTATCTAGTCATCTTAATGATTTCCATGCAATAGTAAATCAGTTAAATTCAGTCAAAATAATTTTTGATGATGAAATTAAGGCTCTCTTAATTTTATGCTCTTTACCTGAAAGTTGGCATAGCTTGGTAATGGCAGTTAGTAATACTGCATCTGCTACAAATATCTTGAAAGTAGATGATGTTGTTAGTGTAATCTTGAATGAAGAAATTTGCAAGAAAAGTACAGAGGAAACATCAGGTAATGCTTTAAGTATTGAAAGTAGGGGAAGGCAAAAAGAGAAGCGCAAGCAAGGGAGATCAAGGTCTAAGTCAAAGATGAGAAGTAGATCTAAATCCAGAAATGGAAGAAAAATAACCTGTTGGAATTGTGGAAAGATAGGGCATGCAAAGAAATATTGTTGGTTGCCGGTTAAAGAAGAAAATTAGCATGAAGGTAAAGAAGAAGCAAAAGTTGCAGGTATTATTGCACAAGATGCTCTTATATTTTCTTTGTATAATAAAATAGAATCTTGGGTTTTAGATTCTGGTGCCTCTTTCCATACAACCCCAAATAGAGAATTTTTCAATGATTATGTCCAAGGAGATTTTGGAAAAGTTTATTTAGGGGATGATGAGCCTTGTAAAATTATTGGCAAAAGAAAAGTGCAGCTGAAACTACAGAATGGCAACACATGGGTGTTGAAAGATGTCATGCATGTACCCGTCCTGAAGAGGAATCTAATTTCTGCAAGAAAGTTGGGGGATAAGGGTTGCACAGTAACTCTCACAGCTAAATCTTGGAAAGTTTCCAAGGGTGCACTTGTACTAGCTAGAGGTAAGAGAGTAGGTACTCTCTATCTATGTAATTGTATTATTAATTATTCTCCTTCTGTATTATCTACCTCAGATGTAGATTCAAAGTTGTGGCACTGTAGGCTTGGCCTCATGAGTAAGAAGAGAATGAAAGTTTTTAAGTCAAAAGGTAAGCTTTTAGATTTGAAAAGCATATATCTAGATTTATGTGAGCATTGTATTTTTATAAAATAGAAGAGAGTGAGATTTATCAAAATTGGGTCAACAAAGAAGAAGCACAAGTTGGAGCTTGTTCACACAGACGTGTGGGGACCAGCTCAGGTAGCTTCTATAAGAGGATCACAGTATTATGTTTCTTTCATTGATGATGCTACAATAAAGGTATGGGTTTATTGCATAAAGAAAAAATCTGATGTTTTTGACACATTTAAGAAATTGAAAGGTTTGGTTGAGAATGAAATAGGTTTGAGATTGAAGTGCCTTAGATCTAACAATGGTGGTGAGTACTGTAACAATAAGTTCAACAGTTACTATTCTATGAATGGAATATGCATGGAAAGGATGGTTCTAAGGACACCTCAGCAAAATAAAGTTTATGAAAGGATGAATAGAACAATAATGGAGCGTGCACGGAGTATGAGGTTGCATGTTGATTTGCCCTTACAGTTTTGGGCAGAAGCTATAGATACTGCAGTTTACCTGATTAACAGAGGACCTTCTATTGCTCTGGATGGTGGAATTCCAAAAGAGGCTTGGACAGGTAAAAAGGTAGATCTTTCATTTCTCAGAGTTTTTGGTTTTGAAGCTTTTGTGCACATTGATAAAGAAAATAGAAAGAAGTTTGATGCTAAATCTATGTGATGCACTTTTCTTGGTTATGGCTCTGGAGATTTTGGATTCCAATTGTGGAATCTAGGAACTAACAAAATTATTAGAAGTTGTGATGTTGTTTTCAATGAAAAGGTGATGTACAGTGATCAGCTCAAGAAGCTGAATAATACTGATCAGAGCAATGTTGATTTAGACGAGGTGATGATCCAAAATGAGCTCACAGGGAAAAATAATCACAGACAGGAAAACATAAACACCGACGTCAGTCATGCAGGAACTGACATCGGTCAGTTAAGAACCGACGTCGGTCAGATAGGAACCGACGTCGATCATACAGGAACCAACGTCGGTCATGTGGAACTAATGTCGGTCAGGAACAAACCTAGAGATGACTGAGATCGGTCACTAACAGAGAATTTGGGCAGACAACAAGCTGTGACTGAGTCTCAAATGCCCATGAGGAGGTTAGAAAGGGTAAGTAAACTTCCAATTCATTATTCCCCTTCATTATTCTACTTATTTCTCACTGATGGTGGAGAACCAGAGAGTTTTGATGAGGCAATACAAGTAGAAACCAGAAAATAGTGGGAGCATGGCATGAATGAAGAAATTGATTCCTTGAAAGAGAACCAAACATGAGATTTGGTTGAGTTGCCAGCTAGAAAGAAAGCACTAAAAAATAGATGGGTTTACAGGTTAAAGGAAGGTGAGAATGGACAAATGAGACATAAGGCCAGGTTGGTAGTAAATGGATTTGCACAGAAACTAGGTATTGATTTTGGTAAATTTTTTTCTCCTATAGTAAAAATGACTTCTATTCAGACTGTATTGTCTTTAGTTGCTATTGAGGATTTACATCTTGAGCAGCTTGATGTTAAGACAATGTTTCTTCATGGAGATTTGGATGAAGAAATATATATAGAACAACCAGAAGGTTATGAGGTCAAAGGTAAGGATAAACTTGTGTGCAGGTTGAAGAAAAGCTTATATGGTCTTAAGCAAGCTCCTAGACAATGGTATTTGAGGTTTGATAGGTTTATGACTAAGCATGGCTTCAGCAAATGTCAATTTGACCATTGTGTTTGTTTTAAGAGATTGGATAATGGTAGATATATTATCCTGTTGCTATATGTAGATGATATGCTTGTTGCAGGTTCACACATGCAGGATATTACTGAGCTTAAGGTAAAATTAGCTCACACATTTGCCATGAAGGATTTGGGAGCATCAAAGAAAATCCTTGGCATGAGTATTAAGAGAGATAGGAAAAATCATAGTTTGATTTTGTCTTAAGAGGATTATGTGAACAAGGTGTTGAAGAGGTTTAATATGCAGGATGCAAAACCGGTAAGCACACCTATGGTTGGACACTTCAAGTTGAGCAAAGAACAGTGTCCTAATTCACATGATGAGGTAGAGTATATGAGTAGAGTTCCATATGCTTCCACAATTGAGAGCTTAATGTATGCAATGGTATGCACTAGACCTGATATTGCCCAAGCAGTGGGAGTTGTTAGTAAGTTTATGGCCAATCCAGGAAAAGAACATTGGAAAGTGGTTCAGTGGATTCTCAGATATCTGAGAGGGACCAGTATTAGGCATTTATGCTATGGAGGGTCAAACACTTCTCTACATGGGTATGTAGACACAGATATGGTAGGTGACTTAGATGGCAGGAGAAGCACCACAGGATATGTGTTCACTATTGGTGGAATGGCGGTTAGCTAGATTTCAAAGTTGCAGAAGGTTGTTGCCTTGTCTACTATAGAGGTAGAATACATTGCAGTCACAGAGGCTAGCAAGGAAATGATATGGATGACACAGTTCATGGAAGAGTTGGGAAAGGAGAAAAAGAGTTGTAGATTGTACAGTGACAGTCAAAGTGCAATTCATTTGGCAAAGAATTCAGCATTTTATTCAAGAACTAAACATATACAGCTTAGGTACCACTTTATTAGATAGGTATTGGAGGATGGCGAGTTGAAGCTGGAAAAGATCCATACAGATAAGAACCCTGCTAATATGTTAACAAAGCCGATAACAAAGGAGAAGTTGAATATTCATTCAACTTTTGTTGGTCTTCAAGATTAAACTTGAAGATGGAGAAAAGCTAGAAGATGTTGCTGTATAGGTACAGGTGTAGTTGTTTATCTCCAAGTGGGAGATTGTTGAGGTGTGGAGCTAAAAGCTTCACTAAATGAGAAAATGCAAGGTTGTTGTATTTACATAGTCACTGACGTCGGTCAGGGATCGACTAGAGGCTACCAATGTCGGTTATGGATCGGCTAACGTCGGTCATGTGCAGGTAGACAGGGACTGACGTCGGTCACCTATGCATTCCAGAAGTCTATTTTCATGGCAGAATAGATTGTTTGCATCATAAGTTAAACTGTTAGTGTTGAGTCTGCATTTCTATTTTTGGTAGGACTGATTTGAACCTTTGATTAGGAGGTGTATCTAATGATGGAGAATGCATAGCTCATGATCCCTAATTCTATATAATAGGGATAGATCTTCATAGCTTGTGTATGAGAAAAAGGGTGAATCAATTCAAGTAGCTGAATTGTGTTTGTAATTGATAGAGAAAACTCTTGAGGGAAAGAGATCTATACATCTGAGAGCTATGGAAGAAATAGAGATTTATTCAATTGTATTTCCTTCTAGAAGAGTTTAATACAAGTTTTCATTGTTTCTTGTATCTCTTATTCTTTGTTGATTCTGATTTCTAGTTACTTATTATTCTGGTTTAATTTCGTGTTTAGTTGCTTACACAAAAGTAATCAATTGTATCTATAAGATCCTATCATTATATGTATGTTTACTTTTAGTGTTTATTACCCCCACCCCCACTTTGTGCCAGAAGCTTTGATGAGCACTAGATTAGATTTTACTTGTTATTAGTTTAATGAATATGAAAACATAGGACCTAGTTAAGGTTAAGTTTTGCTTGAATGGAGGCTTTGGAACTCTCCCTAGTGATAATATTATGATAATATATCTATTGGATAGGTCTAATAGATCCATATTAGTCATGATCCTGGTTGCCTAATATATCCCTAATCAGAAGTGTAAGTATGATCTATCTTCTTAGAGCTAGAATTGATTTGTAGATCTATTGTATTTCCCATTGCATACATTATGGTGAACCTAATGTGAAGCTAACCTTTGTAAGTTTTATTTCACACTTTTATTTCTATCATTTTATTATTTTCATATATTTATGATACTATGTCAAACCAACCAGTATAATTCTAACTTTCTTGCATATGTTTAACACACAATCATATCAAAATAACTCTATTATTTTTATGCAAATCATCATCAAATACAAGTTACTGGATCAGACAAGTCAACACAATAATATTCTTTAATCCTAGATAAAAAAATATGTTGAATAGGTTGACATAATATTTTAGGCAGCATCTAGATCAATAAACTAAGTTGGGTAAGTTGACTTAGTCTTTTAGTCAACATCTAGATTAACAAACTAAGTTGAGTAGGTTAAAATAGTCTTGCATTCAACATCCAAATCAACAAACTAAGTCGATCAGGTTGACATAGTCTTTCAATCAACATCTAAATAAAAAACTAAGTCAAATAGGTTGACTTAATCTTTTAGTCAACATCTAGATCAAAAAACTAGGTTGGATAGGTCAACTAATCTTTTGATCAACATCTAAACCAACAAAATAAGTCAGGTAGCCAAATTAGTCTTTTAGTCAACATTTAGATCAATAAACTAAGTCAAGCAGGTTGAATTAGTCTTTAAATCAACATTTAGATCAATAAACTAAGTCAAACATGTTGACTTAGTCTCTCAATCAACATCTAGATCAACAAATTAAGTCAAACAAGTCAACTTAGTCTCTTATTTAACATCAAGATAAAAAAACTAAATCAAATAGGTCAACTTAGTTTATATAATTTTAAAGCAACATTCAAGGAACTTTAGTAGAAAATTTTTAATCCTAATCATCCCCCAACCCACCAAGGTTCCTCTCTTTCTCTCTCTATCAATTCAATAATTCATTACAGTTTTATTTTTTACAAGTTTGCATCCTTCAAAATTGCAATCCTATAACAAACTAAGTCAACTTGGTCAACTTAGTTCTATACCCTAGCTTCTATCTAAAATACTAAGTCAACTTGGTCAACTTTGTTCTTAAAGACTCTTACTTCCATAGAACAATAATGACCTAGTTGACTCTATTTTTTACTATTTGCATATAATGTCATTTGAATCAACTTTGTACCATTCTTAATTTAGGAATTAACAACTATTTTCTAGTAATTAATTCACACTTTCACTTTCAACTATTTTCATGCCTAAAGTAACTCACATAGTCTAATTAGGTAGTTTTTCAAATTGTTGTTTAGTTACATTATTTTTCTCTTTTTGCACACACTACCAAATCACACAATATTCAAAACACATTTAACATTTGTCTTCCCAATGCCTACCTACTTGAATTTCATCACCAAGGGGGAAGCTAACTTGGTTTTTTATTCAAGTATAAACACATGGTTAATGGTATATATTGGCAAAGCACCTGATGGCATTATCACTGCAAGATTGTGAAGTGAGGGGATAGGCCCCAATACTTACCATTACCAAAATAGATCCCTTTCAGCCTAAACATCCTGAAACCATCCATAGATTGATTTCTAGTTCCTTATTTTCAGCCAACTTCCTTATCACACTTAAAATAACACTTTATAATAATCTAACAATACTTAGGATGACCAATTAGTTAGCATTTATTTTTCAATTGATTGCTTGCTCTCTGATCATTATGTGTTGTATTACAAAAACTTGCATTGTCAAGTGTTGGTGCAAGGTTTTGTTTTGTGTTCCCTAATTTGATCATTCTCATTGATCCAATTATTTTCATGTTTGCCTTCATTATTTGATTCAATTATATTGAAAATATTTCCATGTTTTTAGCACAATATTGTTCTGTTAGACATAATCTCTTACAAACTAAGTTTTCCCCTATTTGCAGTACTAAGTTGACCTGATCGACCCTATACTCTTTTCTACCAATCCGTTTGTAGTACTAAGTCGACTTGGTCAATGCTATACTCTTTTAAGCTAGTTAGTTTACAATACTAAGTCAACTTGGTCAACCCTATTTGTAGTAATAAGCTGACCTGGTCAACCTTGTATCCTTATCAGTCTCAATTTCACACCCTATTTTTAGTACTAAGTTGATTTGATTGACCTTATTCCATGTTTGGTTGATTCTATCTTCATTTTTCATGCTCTTGTCTAAATAGTACATAGTCGACCCTGTCGACTCTATACACCTTAGTTGACAATATTATGTGTGTGGTTATCTAGTCTTATTTCATAATGATGTCATCTTTTCATCCTTCGCTTAGTTAATAATATTGTATAATTAAATATTTAGATCAAAACCTCACTTATTTTATTAATTTAGATGAAACTATTCTCTTTCTTCCTTCATCTTTTCCTAATCCAAAACCAATCAATACATAATGTAATGTAGTTCAAGTCCTTCATCATAGTCCTCCTTCCAATACCAATATTGGGAATCCTCCACCCAATACCCTTCCTCCTACCAACACTAATAATCGCCCTCCTAAAAATACTAATACCCCACCTTCAAAGACTAATGCACAAATCAACACAACTCAAATTATTGCACAAATAGTTTAATAAATGAACATCATGCAAACAACTAATCATTTCCAAAGAATGCAAATTCAAAAACATTTATTACACATTACTAGTCAACCACATCAAGTCATCATGTCTCAACCAAATCAAAATTTTGTGCCTCCTATTAGAGATGCCAATGAGAATATCATCTCTCAACCTCTAATGAATAAAAAAATGCTTCAACATATTCAAAATTAACCTTTAGACCCATTCATTACAACCATACATATTGTCAATATTTCTCCAACTATCACATATGATGGGACTAAGGACCCTACTATCTTTATTAAGTCTTTTAGTAATATCTATAAGAAATGGGTCCAAACTAACACCTTTGCTACCACCAAGATCTTAGCCAAAACATTTGTTGATGATGCACTTGAATGGTACAACCAACTTCATGGAAATTCCATCTCACAACTAGAGGATTTATTCAATTCTATAGTGAAGAAATTCCAACATGGTGACCTTCCTGAAAATAACCTTAGCCATTTCATCAATGCCAAATAACTTCCTAATGAATCTGCTCACACTTTCATTAAATGATAGAAGTCTTTAGCTCACAAAGTGGAGCATAACATGAATGATGATACCTTTTTAAAACTATTTGTTACTTTTCTTAATGCTCTTGTTCAATACAAAGTTAGAATATTTTACCCTAAAACTTTAGAAGAAGCCTTAGACTAAGTAAAAAGGTAAGACTTTATTATGATTCAATTTGAAACACCTCAAAAAACTATTAAATTTTTTTCCAATCATTTTATCATAATATTGATTCATCCAAGCCTCCCCAACCTCAAAATGAAGAATCCAATTTAACCAATTTTAACCCAACCCACCCTCTCATGAGTCTAGAATAACTTAAGAAGAAATTTACACCCTCTAAACCCGTGAGCTTTAATCCTTCCAAACCTCCTCCAAAATGGTAAAACCTTGATAAATTTTATTGGATGGCATGTTATTATAGGTCATTTTCATGAGTCTTGTCATGATATTCATTGATTTATTCTTGCTTCCTTGCTTGTTCCATATTTCAATCTTAATAATCTAACAAAACAATGCTATCAAGACTATCTTCAATCTTCTCAAATTCAATCTAAAGAATCTCAATCGCATAAACATCAACTACCTAATGAACAAAAATAATTATCCCATACCTAAACCTCATCCACTCATGTTTTTCAAACCATAATTAATCCTTATTTATACACCAATAAGGAAAGGATAGATAACATGAACAAATTTAAAAATATAATTTCATCCATTGAAGCTCAACCTCTTAGGTCACATGAATCAAAGGAGTACCTAATTCAAATTCCTAATCCAAAGTATATCATACATGGTCCTGATTTACCTGCTTTACCTCTTCATACCTCTCCTACACATCCTATGTCACATTCAACATCCTTAAAATTAATCAAACCAACACATTTACCTATCTCCAAATGCACCTTCAAACCTAATGCAATTCATTTTAATGGTTCAATGTTACCTCAAACAACCTCACATGCTGGGGCATCTTGTGATGCCCATGCACATGTCCATTTAGAATTTGGGGCATCTTTTCATGCCCATCTCTACATAAAATTACCCACTGGGGCATCTTATGATTCCCACTCTTATTCTACAATGCATAATAACAAACAAATTTAGTTTCAAAAAATATTCCAAGACACATAGGCTTGTATGTCACATACTCATCTTTGATATAGACATTAGCATAAATTTTTCTTGTTATGTTTGTCTCATTTGTCTTTGTTTTTGTACACTTTACTTCTTTTAACACACTTTAATAGCATCATTTTCACCTTTGGGGTCTTTGGTTTTCTTACACATTACATTTGGCAATTGTTTTCATTTTGGTTTTTATATATCTCTTTCATTTTTGTCTTTTTATGTCATTCTTTGCCTTAGTAGATTTATGATTATTTCCCCCTTTATTTAGTAGTCACCTCATTGGTGTTCACCTTGTGAGTTGAAATGTAAGACCATGGATTGGACCAAATATATCCTCATAAATTACCACATTAAAACATCTTTAAATCACTTTTTAGGATGACGACTACTTTCATTGGTGCTTATACTACATCCATTGTAGGTTAGTATGGCTTCTTTAGTGACATTACTATCATACCATATCCCTGTCCATTTCATCATACTATTTTACCTCCTTGTGATCATCTACAAGCATATTTATCATTATATCACTTATTACATAGATAGATATCTCATGATCCCCATATTTCCCTTATTTCCTTTCATTTGAGGCTCACATCGGTAAAATTTGAGATTGCAAACTTACTCGTGGGCAAGTCTAAGAGTGTTTAGACCCTTGGTCTTTAGGTCCTTTTCTCTAGTGACCAAGTGTAAGCTCTCTTGTGTTTGTTGCCTATTTCACTCATGTTTAGTTTTTTGAATCTATATAGAGGAGGAGGAACAAAAAAATCCAAAATGAGTTAAAAGCCAAATCGTAAAATATAAACAAAAGGCAATGATTCAAAGGAAAAATTATCTTAAAGGTTAGATCACACCAAAATATGTGATCTACTTCTGGCACATCTCCTATATTAATCAAAGCTCAAACTTTATAGTTGGACTCATGATTAAGATGAGGTATATTGGGGTACATTAGGCTAGTTTATTAGGGTAGGAGGTCTCATTATATTAGATATTATCTAGTGCCACCTACTTTCTCATGCTATTACCCAATATTTGTAGTATACAAATGGCTCTATAAGGGGTCCTGAGGAATAGGAAACACGTTTTAGGAAGGTAGGTCCATTTTAATTTTCATGCATATAGCCTTCATGGGTTGATCTATATACTTTACTCGTTAGCCCAAGCTTTGTGTTCATTAGTAAAAAAGTCTTAAGTCCTTGGTGTTGATAGTTCTTAGCCTTTCTCACTTGCCTAGTGTGTCCCATTCTTGCTAAGGATGTTCATTTCACCCATGTGGTGCCTCACATTCCTTCTTTACATCATATTTTCCTTATATTCCCCTTATTGGATATTAATTTTAGTTGATCACATCCTTAATCACCTATACCTACTTAAGCTTTTTGTTTTATAGTTTATGAGTTTCATTATAAAACCTTAGATAGGACCAGGCCTTCCTCACAAACACACTTACCCCATTTGTTTACCACACCATCTCATTTTCATACTAGTAATGTCATTAGGTGGTTGTGTTTTATTACATTTTATCTTAGAACAAGCACTAAGATTGAGATTTTATCCTTTAGATCTTTTGATTTTCATCTATTTATCATGTTCTTGTTTTATTTTTGTGGACTTCACTTATCTTTAATATGAAATTTGGCATTCTTACATGTTCCTCTTTATGTATGATTTCTTCATGTTTGTCTTCCATTTTTACTTACATTTCATTTTTAGTCATTCATGTTTTTATTTATGTTTGATTCGACATGATTTCATTCATGTTTTACATACTTCCCAATGTGATTTAGTATGTTCTACATTCCTTTTTACCATTTATGTTTTACATGCTTTCTAACATGATTTAATGTGTTCTACATTCATTTGCCATCATTTTGTCATTCACTTTCTATCAATATTTTAGTTTTAACATTTCCTTAACAATCCTAATTTTCTAATTTTACTAAGTAATTCATTGCTACTTTAACCATCCTACACATGCACACATTTCTACTATTATTAGTCTTGTATCCCTAGGGTTTCTCAAATGCAGGTACTGTACCCTCCACAATTAAGACTAGGATGTTTGCATACAATATTTTAGTAGAAAGGTAATTTAAGGTATATATATGGTGTTGGAATAAAAATCACTGAGGGGGGGGGTGAATCATACTTTAAAACATTCTTGTCAATTCCACTTAAGCAATCATCAACATATAGATTAAGCAATGCAAAAAAAATCAACTATACAAGAATGAAATAAGATTACACAAGTAAACACACCATATATGTGGGAAACCATCAAGGGGAATAAAAACCACTAATATCTACAAATGGAATATAGTCTTATAAGACAAACACCAAATTTTGTGAGCACCCACTTCACATAGAGCACCAACCCCAACCAACTAAGCACCAACTTAGCTAGGCTTTATCAAGCACCCAATTGAAAGAAGGCATAAAACCCCTAGATTACTTAGCACCAACTTAGACACATAAAACCCTTGATTAAATTTATAACACTATGTAGATCACACAATAGATGATGATCTCCTTATTCAACTCTTCACACACTTTTATCCCTCTCAAATTGGCCTCTAGCTTTCATTACTCAACTAACCCTTTTCTTTATTTGATTAGATCATATGGCCTTGATAATCACACATATAAAATATGTAAAATGTTCATAATTAATAATTTATTTCCTATGATGGTCTAAAATACATTATTCTAATCTACAATGTGTTATACTATTCACTTACTTTCTACACACAAATAGGCCTAAAATTGCCTAATATTTATACAAGTCTTATTTTTTTTGTTCATATCCTTATTAGTTAGCCAAATACTTTTATCCTATCAGGTCAACCATGTAATGAATATTAGGACATCTCATAGACATGGATAAAACATTATTTGAGTCCCTTTAGGTCTAACCTTTCTCAAATAGGCCTTATCTATCCTTTAGGTCTCATCGAGAACTAATCCTATTAGGCCTACTTAACACACGTTACCATTTGATCTTATTGGAGAAAATTCAAACATTTTAAAAGGTATAAAAACATTATATTACATCCCAATATACCCATGTTAATATCATCTAGGATCCATAACACTTTTTAGCTCAAACCACTACTTGGAGCACATTATAGTACTATTCATATTAGGTATGTGCATACCTAAAAAGTCTATCTTGAATAATTCAAGAAAAAACACAAATTTAAAAAAAAATGGAAAAAATACATATACATAAGATAAATTACCTTATGGTAATCACCTTGTGCATTATAATTCATAACTCAGGGTAAAAATAGTTAAACCCTTCTTTGCCAGTACCTTCTTTGCAAGTAGGTCACTTAGAACTGCAACTAGTCTCAAAACACAATCATGAAGACTTGAAATTTAATCCATGAAATAATAATTAATATTACATTTAAAAACTTAAATATATTATTTTTCATATATATATATATATATCACTCTCAATTACAAATATTTGAAGGTCTAATGCCAAATATTGGTCTTTTAGACAAATCATTTGTCTTCAGTACACAGTCAAACCTGAATCAGTCAATCCATTTTGGATTCACTATTTAAATCATTTTTAATAAATATAAAACATTATTGAAAGAATTTATAGGACATATATGTCCAAAAAAATAATATAATATGCATTGGATGCTTCATCTCAGGGCAGAGAGACTCCAATTCATCACTGTAACTTGCTTACCCAAATCTACCAGTTTACCTTCAAACAAACATAGTCATGGTGATAATGACATTCAATACCTTTTTATAAAATTTAAAATACTATTTATTCATGTGGATGATCATATTATATCATTAGGTAACTCTTAAATATAAAGATGCATGGTCAAGTGACAATATTGGTCTTGTAGACCAATCTCACAACCTTACACCTTCACTATATGATCTATACTAGACATGTCAACTTATGAGCAATATTTTCAGTATATCACTTGACTTAAAAAACATATATCCAACATTATCATGTATGAAAATTATTTAAACACATTTTAATGCAATTTTATTGATCCCTAGTCTATGATAACACTTCCCTAATCAACTTCTCACTTTTGCCTAGTTTTTTCACTGTCTGCACCATTAGGCCTTTTAGTGATAGGTAAACTTGTATGACCAATTTAGAACACCTGAGGTCTATAACCTACTCATAAATCACAATGTATGAAAAATAAAAATCTAAAGATTCAAAATTCATCTAATTATCAAATTTTACTATGTCAACTCTACCAGATATGACAAATCTTTGAGAAACAAGGCCTTTCCTATAGGGTCCACTCACTCCCTGACAAACCAATCACACTTGGAGGTGACTTGGAGAGTTAAATAAAACCTAAAATTATTTTCATATCAATTCCAAATAATTTTGGTCTATTTTGATCAAGATCTTTCTCATCGAGTTAATGTTAGGGTTTTAGAGAGGGTTAACACTATTTTTGGTGTTAATAATTTTTCATAAATATTAGCCCCCTATTATAGAAAAAAATTATTGTAACTTTGAGATAAAAAACTTAACCATATACCATTCATATATTAGGTTACCATGTAGAGGTTACACATGCCAATGATTACTTAAAATTTCTTCTTGGGTTGAGAATCCTTCATTCTGTGCACATAAGAGACCTTAAAACCAATTTTCATGCCTTTTATTGAATAATTTGACCTTATAATTTGTCAAAACACATGGAAAAATATAAAATAACTATATCAATCCAAACATACTCATACTTTCCTTATAAACTGATCCTAACACCCCATCTGGCCACCATCTCTCTCTTTGCTCTCTAGTCCTTTGACGTACAAGTCACATTAGGCCTTGAAGCTAACCTTATATCCAATATCAAAGATGTAAAAACCTAATATACATGTCATAAATACTATTACCATGTTCAAATAATACCATACATTTTTTATATGTCTTGATAATACCTCAAGATACCTCATTAGGTCAGGCAGGATCTAAAACTAGTCTAGTTGCATGCTAGGTCTATAGGTCTTACCCCTATAGGATTAATTTGAGATAATCATGAGTGAAAAAATGCCTCAAATTTAATATAAACCAACCTTAAACATCTTATTATGCCTCTGTGCATCCATATCATTAGGACACCATGCTCCTTTATGCATAAGACTAGGCATCCTATGCACAAGCTTTCTCAAGTCTCTTGCTAGGTTCAAACACTTGATAACTTTAGAAACTGATATTGAAACACCATTTAATGATTATATACATTAATCACATGCTTTATATTCTCCTCAAATAATTTCATACTTTTGTACATACTTATTCTTTCTCACCATGCACATGTTCATGATATGATTAAGCTTGATATGGCTAGGCATCTCATGACACCTTTTACTCAAAGACTAGTACTCAAACACACTTACCTTAGCCTAAAACTTAAAATAAACCTCAAAATAGTAATTATGTTTCCTTCATATTATATCTCAATAGAGAGCCATTAGTTTTCCTTCAAATTTTCTCTTGTCATATGATTCATATCTCATAGACCACTCACAATGCGTCTTTACTAGATGCACCTTGACATCAATGACATCAGCTTTGATTTTGACATCAATAATATCAAACATGATCTTGACATCAATGAAAAAACTTCTAAAAAAACTCCCCATTTTACATTAATGAATAAACATTCTTCAAACTGACCATTTTTATCTCCCTTCTTGAAATTTCTCCCCCTTTGACACTAATGACAAAGGTCTTCCACAACTGACATTTGAAAACACACCTTCTTTGCATCAAAAGTTTAAAAAATACAATATGAAGAAATAAGGCAACCTACTCACCCTTACTCCATGTATACTTATTTGAAATGATCTCAAATAATAATACCACTCAGATCAAGCTCATTCAACCACCTGAATAGCTCCCCCTCAAACCAAGCATATGCCATGCTTCTACAAACTGAAGAGTGTCTTCATGAATCCTAATAAAGTCACCCTTTTTCATAGGGATCTAAAACAAAATTGTTTCAAGAGATTCCTAGATATCTATTCTCTCACTATAATGAATGTCCTTTAATAGTAGTTTGGACTTGATTGCCATTATAGGCTTGATCTCTTCATCAACCATTTGATCATCAATATGGAATGATAATAGGCATTACTAACTTGATTTCACATTTTAAGCATGCTCTATCATAAAAGACAATCCACTTGAGCTTTTAGATTGATCATGACTTATTTTCATTATCTTTAGTTTATATACATTCATTTGTCTTCTCTCTAGTACTCTATAAGCTTCAAAATTCTTGTTTTGACTTGTTGAACTTTTGACCTTGTTAGGACAAAAATTTTAAATGTGTCCTACATCATGACAACTATAAAAAACCACTATATACATACATATTGATTGGTTTGAGCTTTGAATCCTTCGATAGTTCTATGAGTACTCATTCTTGGAGGATATTCTACACTTTCTCTCTCTCTATGACCAAACTGATTGCACACAAAATAGTAACCATTGAATGAATTGGCATAACTTATAGCATTGGGTTGTTTTATGTCTTTTCATGTTGACCTTATTGTCTTCAAAAGTCTTCTCCTCAACTTGAGTTGCCTCATTTTGGTATTATTTGAAACTAATACCTATCTTGTCACTTAAAAACTTTTGACTACTCAAGATATCATCTTAAGCCTCAGTGCTCTTTTAAAACTTCACAAAGGTCCTCACCTTGCTAGACGCTTTATTTAACTCACCTTTCAAGTATTCTATTTCAGTTTCATACTTGATGTAATCTTTATCCTTAGCCTTTAGGCTTGCATTGATTATCTCCATTTGTGCCTCAACTTGATTGATGATCTCATCATACTCTTTGGAACTGTTACTCAACCTTTCCTCAAACAAGCCAATATGCTCCTCATAGTCCTTAACTAATGATATTAGTTTATGATTATTTTTACTTTAGAACTTAAATTCCTCTAGGGCACTTACTGATTATTCCTCAATATCTACTTTAGCTTCTTCTTCATTTGATTCTACATCAACCATAACACCTTTCCCACTTGAAAAACCCTCATTATTTGAATCTATGGCCATAAACAAGGTTTAATTATTGTCATGTTCAAGTTCATGACTTCCATCATTATTATCAAATTCACTTGAGTCACTTACATTAGAAGAGTTATCTTCTTTAGTATAAAAGCTTCTCTTATTCTTGAAAGTCCCTTTCCTACCTTCATACTTTCTGAACTCCTTTTTTTTTATCAAGATTATAGGTCTTCTTATCATCTCCATGATGTTCATCATGTTCTTAATCATGCTTAGATTTATCCTTGTTAATATAATTGGATGTAAAGTGAATAATCTTGCCACAATTGAAACATTTGAAGGGAAAATTCCCTTTTTATTTACTAAATCTAAACCTCAACATCCTTGTAAACATGGCTATTAGTTGATCATCATCAGCATATAAGCATTATTCATCCTTGACCTTCTTGGATTTTAACTTATTCTCAACTTTTAAAGTTGATTTCTTCTTGGGAGGTCTTCCTTCATTAGTTCTCATCATAGGTAGTCAAAATACCATAAAGTCTATCCATCTCTAGCGTGTTCAAACCTTGCATCTCTTCTAATATAGACACCTTAAAGTCAAACTTATGAGTTAGTGATCTCAAGAATTTTTGAAAAACTGTAGATTTTTTCACCTCTTCTCCTCATCATCTAATGACATTGACAACTTCATCAACCTTCAATAGGTAAGATGTAATTATTTCATCTTCATTTATCTTTAGACTTTCAAACTATCTCTAGTGGGTCTGCAACTTAGCCATCTTCACCTTGGTGTCTCCTTCATAGATGCTCTTAAATTTATCCCATATATATTTGGTTGATACATAATGCATTAAATTCACAATCCCTACCTCTTATAGGCCATAAATAATGACATTAATTGCCTTTGTGCTATTTTCATTAGCCTTCTTACCTACTGCATCTATTGGTGGAATAAGAAGAGAAATGTAACCATCCATAGTTGAATACCAAATATCATGTCCTTATGACATAAAATATATATTCATCCTAAAATTATATAAGGCATAGTTAGATCCATTGAACAATAAAGCCTTACTAGTAGAGAAACCACCTTGAGCTTGCTAACTAGCCATCCTTAGTTCTAAGATCTCCTTTAAGATTTTAGACCTGATTCAAAGGACTAGATTTGATACCCAATGTTGAAATAAAAATTATTGAGTGAGGGGGGTGAATAATTATTCAAAAAATTATTTTCAATTTCATTTAAGTAATCATCAACATGTAATTAAGTAATGCAAAAACAATCAACGATACAAGCATGAAACAAGATTACACAAGTCAACATGCCACATATATGGAAAAACCCTCATGGGTAAGAAAACCCATTGACGTATATAAATTTTCTACAGTCCTATAAGATAAACATAAAATTTATTTAATCATCCACTTCATATGGATCACCAACCCCAACTAGCTAAGCACCAACTCAGCTAGGATTTAACAGGCACCCACTTGCAAGGAGGCACCAACCCTCTAGATGACTTAGCACCAAATAAACCACATAAAACCCTTCATAAAATTTATAAAATTATATTTCTAATACAATAAATGATGATCTCATTCTTCATCTCTTCACACACTTCTATCCCTTTCAATTTGGCCTCTAGCCTTCTTCACTCAACTAACCCTCTTCTTAACTTGATTAGCTCATATAGACTTGATCGTTACAAAAAAAACCTATATCAAATGTTCATCACTAATAATATATCTCCTTTTATGGTCTAAAATACCTTCTTATACTCTGTAATGTGTTATACTATACACTTACTTTCTACACACATAAATAGGCCTAAAATTGCCTAATATTTATACAAGTCTTTTTTTTGTTCATATCCTTCTTGGTCGGACAATTTTTTTTTATCCTTTTAGGTAAGCCATGGAATTAATCTTAGGACATATCATATAAATTGATCAAATTTTATTTGATTCATTTTATGTCTGAACTTTCTCAAATAGGCCTTATCTTTCATTTAGGTCTCATGGAAACGTAATCCTATTAGGCCTACTTAGCACATGTTACCCTTTGATATTTTTGGAGAACATTCAAATTTTTTACATTGAATTAAAACATCATAGTCCATATCAATAGACCCCTTATAAGATAATATAGGCCCCATAACTCTTTTTATCTCCAACCACTACTTGGAGAACATCATTAATATTGTTCATATTAGGCCTGTGCACACCCAAAAAGTTTGTCTTGAATAATTGAAGCACAAACACAAATTTTCCAAATAACCATAATATATATATATATATATATATATATATATATATATATATATATATATATGACCTTATGGTCATCACCATGTGTACTATACATCATAACTCTGGGTAAAAAGACTCAAACCCTTCTCTGCAAGTAACCCACTCAAAAATACCAACTGGTCTCAAAACATAGTCATGAAGACTTGAAATTTAATACCTAAAAGAATACTTACTATGACCTATGACACCTTGAATATGTTATTTGACATATCACTCTCATGTAAAAATATTTCAAGGTCTAATGCCAAATAGGTTGGACATTATCATTGATTAAGGGAGAGATTATTGAGCATTGTCATTGAGTGTTGAGTTTTGATATTTAATGTTATCATTGATATTAAAGGTTATAATAAAGATGAATGATTATTTCATTAATGTCAATATAATATAGTTTAGTTTAAAGGTTATTATGTAAATGATTGGTCAAGTAAGCTTTGAGGTATGTATGTGAAGGAGTTATATTGCCAGCATAATGTGTGTTATATCTGTGATGAAAGAATACTATTTACAAAATATTATAATCATTGAGAAGAACCATGATTAAGTACAGGTCTATATAGCAAATTTAAATCATCTTGTAATTTTTTGTCTAGAAATCATGAGAGAGTATTCATAGATGGCAAGATAAAATGAGTGAGATCTGAAGAAGAAGTAGTGTGCTCTGAAGTTCTATGTAAATAGCTCTGAAGATTCTTTGAATAAGATATGAATATGAGAATGATCCAGAGAATACTTGATAGTATTCAAGCATGAGTGAGATTGTCTAAGGTTGTATCTAAGGCATTAAAGACCTTGCAGATGAGTAGAAGGTCAGCTTTGAAGATATGTGTGCTCTGAAGACTTGTGTGCATAGTTTTGAAGATGATACAGTTGAGATCTAAAGAAGAGATGAGTGGGTATATTAACATTGATAGAGTGAGTCAAGTTGTTTTAAGTATATGCATGAATTTTCAAGTCTTGGTTTGAAAATAAAAAGCTTGAAAGGTGTTTTCAGGTTTCATAAGTGCACATAATGAAGAGTTGTCTACCCGAGAAGATTTTTTTACTGCTCATTACATGTAAAATAAGTGCATAAGATAATAATATGTTCAAGTTAGATGAGGAAGGGGTCTAGCTCAAAGTTCCAAGTCTTGGTTTCTATAAATTGGAGATAAGTTTTATGAATGATCGTTAAGACTGGAAGTTAGTCTAAACCCTAAACATGACCTGATGTTGAAGATCTTAATCAAAAGAGATCATAATGATTTGATATGATCAAAAAATTTATTTGAGGTTGAATTAAACTCTCCCAAGCATTTTTAGGTGTGATTGGTTTCTTAGGTGAGTGAGAAGACCATACAAATAAGTGCTTGTCTTTTGAAGATTTACTATAGTAGACAACATTGATCGAGTCAAATTTTCTAAGTGGATGAATATAAAAGTATGAGACTTATATTTGATGTTAATGAAGTTTTATAGATAGGTTATAGATCTCAATTGTGTGAAGTCAGTGATCAAAGTTGGTTAATTGCTAAGTAGACCCTGTGGTGCAGACAATGAAGAAATCAGATAATAGTGAGAAGATATTTCATGATGAGTTTTCATGAAAGAGTGAAGCATTGAAATACATGATAATTTTTTTTAGGTATTTAGTGATCTATACATGCTCTTAAAAATCTTGGAATTCAGTGCAAGTAGTTGAAACATTGAAGCCAAAATGGATTATCTGGTTGAGTAGAATATGTATAAGAGAAGGTCTAAAGATTGATCTATAAGACTAATAATTATCATTAAATATTATGATATGATTGATTAAAGATTATATGAGGATGTTTTAATATCCTATTTATGAATTATAATCCCTTGAAGATAATAAATCATGTATCAAATGTTCATGTTGCTTTGACTATGTTTTGGAGTTAATTGGCAGTTTTGAGTGAACATCTTACAAAAAAGTGTTTAAGCCTATTTACCCTATGTTGAATCATTAAATGAAGTTAGTGATGACCCTAAGGTTATAAGGTTTTTGAATATGTAATATATTTTTATAAATGTTTGTAAAATTGAGTATATGCTTCAATTAGGTAAGGTAAAGTTTGTGTATATGCACATGCCTTTTATAAGCAGTGATTTGAAGAATGGTTTAAGTGATAGTTGGAACTAAAAGGTGTTTTAGACTTAAAAAAAATAGGGATAAGAAATATTGGAATGTCATGTGATGTGTTAGCATGTGAAGTATTTGGATAAGCGTCAAATAGATCTAAGAATAATGTGTTGTTGAGGAGGCTTATTAGCTCTCCATAAGCCTAAAAGAGGAGTAAGGGATAATTAATGTATGGCTGATATATTGTAGTGATTGATTCATGAATAAGGCATATTATTATATTATTTTACCTATTCATATATTACCTAAGTGATTTCAATTTGTAGTCGACTGAGAATGATATGATCAAATGACTTATATAAAATCAAGGTAATTAGGCCTATTTTTGTGTGCTTAGGAGTGAGGGGATGCTAAGAGAGTGCGAGAGAAGAATAGGATAATAAAATGACATAGATAATTTGGGTGTATAAGGAGGTCATGAAGACCAATATAGATATCATGTATATATAATATAAGTTCTGTAAGAGAGGAACATGGTTATAAGCCTAATCAAACCATGACAAGGGCTAGTTGACCGAATATTTTTAGAGATCGGCTTGAGAAGGCTAAAGATAAGTTTTAAATATATGAAGAGATTCAAGATTAAAAAAATTAGATCATCATATTTTGTATTAACAATAAATATTTTTGAAGGTGATAAAAAATTAGTTCGCTGAGTTAGTGCTAAATCATCTAGGGGGTTTTAGCCTCCTTGAAAGTTAGAGCTTGCTAAAACCAAGTGGACGATTGGTAAATTATGGGTTAGTGATCCTTGATAGGTTGGTGCTCAGATAAAGACTATAAATTTGGTGCTTTATAGAGTAGGGTTTGGTACTCCTTGCTAATTGGTACTTAGCTAAAGACTATCAAGTTGGTGCTTGACAAATTGGGGTTAGTGCTCTAAGTTGAGTGGGTGCTCAATTGAATATTGATGTTTATCTTATAATACTATTATAAATTTTATTAATTAGTGGGTTAATAGATATATTATGTATATATAATAAAAGTTTTGCAAGAGAGGAACAAGGTTATAAGACCTAATCAAACCATAACAGGGGCTAGTTGAGTGAAGAGTTCTGGAGATCAGTTTGAGAAGGCTGAAGATAAGTTTGAAATGGATGAAGAGAGTCAAGATCAAAAAAATTAGATCATCTTTTGTATTAACAATAATGATTTTTGAAGGTGATCAAAAATCAGGTGGTTGAGTTGGTGCTATGTCATCTAGGGGGTTGTAGCCTCCTTGCAAGTTAGAGCTTGCTAAATCCAAGTGGGTTATTGGTAAATTATGGGTTGGTGATAATTTATAGGTTGGTGCTTAAATAAAGAATATCAAGTTGGTTCTTGATATAGTAGGGGTTGGTACTCCTTGTTAAGTTGGTACTTAGCTAAAGACTATCAAGTTGGTGCTTGATGAATTGGGGTTAGTGCTCCACGTTGAGTGGGTGCTCAATTGAAGATTGATGTTTGTATTATAAGACTATAATCCATTTGCTTCATCAGTGGGTTTTCTACCCCAAAATGGTTTCCCATGTATATGTTTTTTTCATATGTTTCATTCTCTTATTTTTGTTGTTTATGATAGTTGAGATGTACATGTATGTTAAGATGGTTCATACATAGTTAAGTGAAATTAAATAAAAAGTTAAAAAGATTGATTCACCCCCCATCTCAGTCATATTATTTCCAATAATTAGTATCAAATTATAGCCTTTAGAATAGGCTTGATAACCTAAAGTAGATCCTAAGAATCAAGGATGACTAGTCAACAAGCTCAAGGAGATTTCTACACAAGTAAGGCTCTATTATTTAATGGATCTAACTATAACTTATGGAATGTTATAATGAAGATATATTTGATATCAAAATGACATGATATTTGGTAGTCAGTTATGGATGGCTATATTGTACCCCTAATTCCACCAATAGATGTAGCATGTAATACAACTATCAAAAATAACTCTAGGGCAATTAATTCCATTCTTTGTGGCCTATCAGAGGTAGAACTAGTAAAGGTAATGCATTATGTTTTAGCCAAAGATAAATGGGACAAATTGAAAAACATCTATAAAGGAGACACCAAGGTGAACATGGCTAAGTTGTAGACTGGTAGAAGATAGTTTGAAAGCTTGAGGATGAATGAAGATGAATCTATTGCATCCTACCTATTAAGAGTTTATGAAGTTGTCAACATCATTAGAGGACTAGGAGAATAAGTGAAAGAGTCTACTATTATTAAAAAGATATTAAGATCACTAAATTCCAAGTTTTATTCTAAAGTGTCTAAAATAAAAGAGATGCAAGATTTGGACAAGATAAAGATGGATGGACTTCAGGCATATTAATAGCCTATGAGATGGGAATAGATGAAGGAAGACTTCTTAAAAAAGAAGCTGCTTTCAAAGTCGAAAAGAAGTCAAAATTGACTAAGGACAAAGATGAGGTATGTTCATACATTAATGATGATGAATTAATTGCTCTATTTTCTAGAAAGCTAAGAACAAGTTTAGGCAAGTATAAAGGTAAGTTGCCATTCAAGTGTTTCAACTATGGAGATATTGGACACTTTATAAACAAGTGTCCTCATAAGAAGAAGAATGAGGATGATGAAATAGATAAAGAAATATTTTAGGTCTGATAAGATCAAGAAAAGATTTAAGAAGAATCAAGAAAGGAAGATGCCATTCATGAATAAGAAAAGCTTCTACACCAAAAAAGATAGTTCATTTGATGTGAATGATTTAAACACAATTGATAGTGAAGATGACATAAATGAATATAAGCATGACAATAATTAAACTCTATTCATAAGCATAGAATCAAAAAATTAGGGTTGTTCTCATGGGAAAGATCTTATGTATGATGCAAAATCAGATAAAGAAGAATACTATAATAGTGAAGAAGTTGAAGTGGACCTTGAAGTAGAACTCATGAATGTCTTAGATGAGCTGAAGATTGTGAAAAAGAAGAACAAGAAACTAAAGTCATTAGTTAAGGACTATGAGAAGCATATTATATTTTTTGAGGAATTGATGTGGAACACCTCTAACAATTATGAAGAGATCATCTAGTAAATTGAAACCCAAAATGAGATTATGGAAAAAAGTCTAAAGGTTAGAGAGTTAGATTATAGTAGATAAATAACTAAGATAGAATTTTTGAGAGATGAGTTAAATCAAGTGCCTAGCAAGATAAATAACTTTGTGAAGTTTGACATGAGCACTAAGGCTCTAGATGATATCCTGAGTAGCTAGAATTTTCTAAGTGATAAGACATGTCTTAGATTCAAAGAATACCAAAATAAGGCACCTCAAGTTGAGAAGAACACTATTGAAGACAAGAAGGTCAAAAGACCTATCATAGCCCAATGCTACAATTTATGCTGATTATTTCATTGGTTACTATTTTACATGCAATCAATTTGGTCATATAGATAGAGAATGTAGAAGATCCTCCATGAATGAGTACTCTTAGAAGTATGGAAGGAGAAAAAATTGATCACAGAGAGATCACAATCAACATTAGTCAAATGGTATGTATAGAGTGGTCTGTTAATGCTATATTTATGTAGGACATATTGAAATATTTTGTCCTAATAGAGTAAGAAGGTCATTCAGTCAAGGAAAGAAGTTTTATAGTCATGTCACTCAAAAATGGATTAAGAAGACAAACCCTATGAGTAAGGTAAAGGTAGAACAAAAGACTAAAGAAGAAGATTTTATGAAAACTTAGAGTAAAGATAGTGGATGCTCAAGCCACATGTTAGGAGACAAGATAAGTCTTGATTCTCATATGACCAATCAAAGAAGCAAGAATGGAGAGGTATACAAGAAGAAGAATGGTGACAAGGTAAGCCTTGATCAACTCATAAACCAAGGTGGGATGTTTTCTATTGTAGAGCAGAAGTCAAAAGTAAAGGAGTATCAAGAACACTTTTTGTATGTGTGTATTGAAAAGGTTGTCAAAGAAAAAAATAAGTAGGTTGACAAGATTGATGATGAGATCAAGCCTAAAGATCCAGTCAAGTATAGAAGGATATTAAAGAATATTCAACTTAGTAAAGATTTGGAGAACTAGGAATCCCTTGATTTCATGTTGTTTTAGTGCCCTATGAAAAGGTGTAGATCCATTAAGCTTCATAGAGACATTATTATATCATTAGAAGCATAAGAAGGTAGTCAAAAGATGCTCTAAAGATAGAATGCAGAAAATTTGGCATATAATAGGTAAGCTTTTGAGATCTATTTGTATGATTGAGCTTGATCTATGAAGATAAAGGGGGATTCCCCATTTTTGCAATTGGTATTGGTTTATATCGATTAGTATTTAGTATGGGATAGCTTGATGTGTGTGGTCAAAGAGTTTGGTATCTTCTTCAAATATGTCAAAGAAAGGTATGTGATCTTGAGTTCCTAGTTATTTGAAAGAATATATGCTTGATTTAAGGGGGATCTTAGTAGCTCTGTGTTCTTTGTCAAGAGAGTGGTTGATTTTGATATGCATAGAGTTAGGGGGAGATTGTGTCTGAGATGTTGTTTGTTGAGCATTTGATGAATTAGCTAGAAGAATAACCTAATTAATAAGTTTTTGAGAGTGGTTGCCATTAGTTTCTAAAGACTGTGTATCTTTGAAAGATAGTATCAACTCATAAGAGGAGAAGATTATGTTTTCAGTAATTGTAGATGATCCTTGATATCTATTGCTAACAAGAAGCATGGGGATGTTTGGTTTGAGGTGGATCTATTCAAGTAAGTTGATTAAGATTGATCTATGTTAAAGTGATTCTATACTTTGAGTTCATTCTAAAAGAGATGATAGTTATAGAAGACCTTTGTCATTAATATCAAAGTGGGAGAAAGACTATAAAAGGAAATAGTTCTAAAATTTCAAAAAAGGATGAAAATGGGAGAAAGATCATAAAATATGAGAAAAGGAGCAAGATCAAAAAGGGAGAAAGAAAAGGAAAGAACCAGGTCTAAGAAATGATTGCCATTAAAAAGTGGTTGATAGAGTTTTCTAAGTGTGTTTTCCATCAATGATAAACAGGGAGATTGTTGGACATTGTCATTGATTAAGGGAGAGATTGTTGAGCATTGTCATTGAGTGTTGAGCTTTGATATTTAATGATATCATTGATGTCAATGGTTCTAAAGGAGATGCATGGTTCTTTCATTGATGTAAATTTAATATAATTGATTTCAAAGGTTCTTGTGCAAATGCTTGGTCAAGTAAGCTTTGAGGTATGTATGTGAAGGAGTTATGTTGCCACCATAATGTGTATTATAGCTATGATGAAAGAATATTGTTTACAAAATATTCTAATCATTGAGAAAGTAGCATGAGTAAGTATAGGTCTATATAGAAAATGTAAAGCATCTTGTAATGTTTTGTCTATAACTTTTGAGATAGTATTTGTAAATGGAAAGATGAAATGAGTGAGCTTCAAAGAAGTAGTGTGCTTTGGAGTTTTGTGCAAGCAGATCTAAAGATGATTTGAATGAGCTATAAAGATGTGAATGATTAAAAGAGAATTCTCCAAAGAACACATAACATTATTTGAGCATGAGTGAGATTTTCTAAGGTTATATCTAAGGTATCGAAGACCTTGAAGATGAGTAAAAGGTCAACTCTAAAGATCTATGTGCTCAGAACACCTATGTATATAGCTTCAAAGATGCTACAGTTGAGATCAAAAGAAGAGATGAGTGGGAAGATGAACATTGAAAAAGTGAATTAATTTTTTTTAAGTATGTTCATGATGTTTTAGGTATTAGTTTGTAAATACAAGGCTTGAAAGGTGTTTCAAGGTTTCATAAGTGCATATAATGAAGAGTTGTCTACCCAATAAGATTTTCTCAGTGCTCATTGGAAATTACAATAGCTACATAAGATCCTAAGATATTTAATGTATATGAGGACGGATTCTATCTCAAATTTCCAAGCATTGGTTTTTAGAAATAGGAGCTAAGTTTTATGAATGATCATTAAGACTAGAATTTAGTCTAAACCCTCATAAAACCTTGACTGTGACCCAATGTTGAAGATATTGTTAAAAAGAGATTAGAATGATTTGATATGATTAGATAAGTGATTATAGGTTGAATTAAACTCTCTTAGGCATCTCTATGTGTGATTGGTTTCTCAGGTGAGTGAGCAGACCATATAAAGAAGTGTTTGTCTTTCAAAGATTTGTTGTAATAGATAAAATTGAGTGAGTCAAAGTTACTAAGTGAATGAAGATAAAAGTATGATAATTATAGTTGATGTTGATGAAGGTTTATATACATGTTCCAAATCTCAATTATGTAAATTTGGTGATCAAAGTTGGTCAGTCATTGAGTAGACCATGTGGTACAAACAATGAAGAAATCAGACAACAGTGAGAAGATATTTCATGATGAGTTTTCATGAAAGAGTGAAGCATTGAAATGCATGGCAATGTTTTTTAGGTCTTGAGTGATCTATGCTTGACTTAAATAATATTGGAAGTTAGTGCAAGTATTTGAAACATTAAATCTAAAATGGCTTGTCTAGCTGAGTAGAGTCTTTATAAGGAAAGGTCAGAAGATTGGTATATAAGACCAATAGTTCTCATTAGATATTATGATATGATTGATTGAGTATGATATGATGATGTTGTAAGATTATAGTCATGAATTTAAATCCCTTGAATATAATCAATCATGTATCACATGTTCATGTTTCTTTGACTATGTTTTGGAGTCAATTGGTAGTTCTAAGTGAACATCTTACAGAGAAGTGTTTGAGCCAGTTTACCCTATTTTGAAGCATTATATTAAGTTGGTAATGACCCTGGGTTCATAAGGTTTTTGAATATGTAGTTTTTTGCCATAATTTTTTGTAAAATTGAGTATATGCTTCATTTATTTAAGGTACATTTTTTGTATATGCATATGCCTTTTATAAGTAGTGATTTGAAGAAGGGTTCAAGTGGAAGTTGGACCTAAAAGGTGTTGTAGACCTAAATAAAAATTGGATAAGGGATATTGGAATGGCATGTGATGTGATCCTACCATGTGAATCATTTGGATAAGCTTAAAAAATATCTAAGGGTAACATGTTGTTGAGAAGTCCTATTAGGTCTCCATAAGCCTAAAAGAGGAATAAGGGATAATTGATGTATGACCGACCTATTATAGTGATAAATTAATTAATAATTCATGTTATTATAATATTATTGTACCTATTCATGTATGACCTAAGGGATTTGATTGTGTAATCGATCGAGAAGGATATGATCAAATGACTTGTATAGAATCAAGGCAATTAGGCCTATTTTTGTGCACTTAAACGAAGGAATGAGGGGATGCTAAGAGTGTGTAATAGAATAATATGATAAGTGAATGACATAGATCATTTATAATTTTAAGTATGTCATGTGGACCAATAGAGATATCATGTATATCCAATAGAAGTTATGCAAGAGTAGAATAAGGTTAGAAGACCTAATCAAGCCATAAAAAGGGTTAGTTGAGCGAAGAGTTTTATAGATCATTTTGAGAGGCCTAAATATAATTTTGAGAGGGATGAAGAGAGTGAAGAGAAATAAGAGTATATCATCATCTATTTTATTATAAATAAGAATTTTTGAAGGTGATTAAATAATCAAGTGGCTAAGTTGGTGTTGAGTCATCTAAGGGGTTGTAACCTCCTTATAAGTTTGAGCTTACTAAAGCCATGTGGGTGATTGGTAAATTATGGGATGGTACTCATTTTTGGTTTGGTGCTCAGCTAAAGACTATCAAGTTAGTGCTTGATAGAGTAGGGGTTGGTGTTCCTTACTAAGTTGGTGATTAGCTAAATACTATTAATTTGGTGCTTGATAAATTGGGGTTGGTGCTCCAAACTGAGTGGGTGATAAAATAAATAATAATGTTTGTCTTATAGGAATGTATTCCATTTGCTTCATCAATGGGTTTTTTTCCCCAAGAGGGCTTTCCATGTATATGTTGTGTTCATGTGTTTCATGCTTTTATGTTTGGTTGTTTATGATATCTGAGATGTGAATGTATGTTAAGATGGTTCTTAGATAATTAAGTGGAATTGAATGAAATTTTTTGAAGAATGATTTACCCCCCCTCTTAGTCATATTTTTTCCAAAAAAATACTAGTCTTTTAGACCAATCATTTATCTTCATTACACACAATCAAACTTGAATCAGTCAACCTATTTTAGCTTCACTATTTCAATCACTTTTACTAACTCTAAAACATCATTCAAAGCATGGATAAGATATATATGTTCCAAAAAATAACATAATATTCATTGGATGCTTTATATTAGGGTAGATATCCTCAAACTCATCATTACAACTTGCTTACCTAGATTTACTAGTTTACCTTCAAACACAATCATGGTGATAATGACCTTCAAAACATTTATAGACACTTTCAGAGACTCTTGATGCATGTGAATGACCCTATGAGATAATTATGTAAATATTAGATAGAAAGATACCATGGTCAAGTGATAATATTGGTCTTGTAGACCAATCTCACATCCTTACACCTTCACTATCTCAAGTATACTAGATAGGTCAACTTATGAGAAACATTTTCAACATATCCACTGACCTCCAAAACATCTATCCAACATTATTATGTATTAAAAGTCTTTAAAAACCTCTTCATGTAATTGGATTCACCCCTGATCCATGATAAAACATCCCTAATCAACTTCACTTCTACCTAGTTTTCTCATTATCTGCACCATTAGGCCTTTTAGTGATAGGTCAACTTGTATGACTAGTTTAGTACACTTGAGGTCTATAAATTGATAAACAACCACCATGGATAAAAAATAAAAGTCTTAAGCTTCAACCTTCATCCAATTATCATATTTTACTTGATCAACTCTACCTACTACAATAAATCTCTAAGAAAGAAGGCCTTTCCTGTAGGGTTCACTCACTTAACTAAAAAACCAATAACGCCTAGAGGTGCATAAGATAGCTGAATATAACCTCTAATATTTGGGCTATTTTTATCAAGATATTTCTCATCGAGTCAATGTTAAGGTTTTAGAGAGGGTTAACATTATTTTTGGTGTTAACGATTATTCATAAAGCTTCGTCCCTTATTCCATAAACCAATACTTAGAAATTTAATCTAATACTATTATTCATCTACCATGAATATCTTATGTTTCCATGTAGAGGATACACATGCCAATGAGTACTTGAAAGTTCTTCTCAGGTTGAGAATCCTTGTGCACACAAGAGACCTTAAAACCACTTTGAATGCTTTTTATTCAAAAATTTGACCAAATTTTTTTTCAACACACCTAAAAAAACATGAAATACTTATGTCAATTCACACATAATCATACTTTCCTTATAAAATGATCTTGATACCCCATCTGGCCACCATCTCTCTCTTCGCTCTCTAGGCCTTTGACTTACAAGTCACATTAGGCCTCAAATCTGATCTTATGTCAAATTTAAAAGATGTTAACACCTAATATACATGTCATAAAAACTCTTACCATGCTCAAATAATACCATACATTCTTCATATGTCTTGGAAATACCTCAAGATACCTCATCAGGTTAGGCAGGGTCTAAAACTAGTCTAGTTGCATGATAGGTCTATAGGTCTTACCCCTATAAGATTAAGTTGAAATAATAAAGAGTGATCCAATGCATCATATTTAATATAAAACAACCTTATACAACCTATTATTCCTCTTTTCATCCATCTCATTAGGCCACCATGCTCTTTTATGCACAAGACTATGCATCCTAATCACAAGCCTTCTCAAGTCTCTTGCTAGGTTCAAACACTTGAAAACTTTGGAAAATAATATTTAAATACTATTTAATGATTATATAACCTAATCACATGAATTATGTTCTCCTAAAAAAATGTCATAATTTTATACATACTTCTTCATGATCACCATGTACATGCTCATGATATGACTAAGCTTGATATGACTAGGCATCTCATTACACCTTATACTCAAAGACTAGTACTAAAACATGATTACCTTGACCTAAAACTTAACATAAACCTTAGAGGAATCATTACATTACATTTAAATTATCTCAACAAAGAGGCATTAGGTTTCTTTCAGATTATCTATTGTCATATGATTCATATTTCACAGATCACTCACCATGCATCTTTACCAGATGCACCTTGACATCAATGACATCAAATTTGATCTTGACATCAATAACATCAACCTTTATATTTAAATAAATGAAAACACATCTCAAAAAAATCCCCCTTTGTCATTGATGTCAAAACATTATTCAAACTGATCATTCTTATCTCCCTTCTTGAACTTTCTCCCCCTTTGACATTAATGACAAAGGTCTTCCATAACTGACATATAGAAACACACCTTATTTGTAAAAAAATTTCAACACATAAAATATGAATAATTAAGGAAACATGCTTCCCCTTACTACATGCATAATTCATTCAAATGATCTCATATAACAAGACCACTTAGATCAAACTCAATCAACCACCTGAATAGCTCCCCCTCAAACTAAGCATCCACCATGCTTCTACTAACTAAAGATTGTATTCATGAAGCCTAATGAATTCAACCTTTTCCTTAGGGAACTAAAACAACACCATTTTATGATATTCTCAAATCTCCATGCTCTCACAAGATTTAATGTCCTTTAAGTTTATTTTGGGCTTGATTAACACTATAGGCTTGATCTCTTCATTAAACATTTGATCATCAATGTGGGTTGGCAATAGACATTCTTGATTTTATTTCACATTTGAATCATGATCTATCACAAAAATTAGTCCACTTGAGATTGTAGACTAATCATGACTCATTTTCATTATCCTTGGTTTCCATACATTCATTTATCTTCTCTCTATCACTCTGAAGAATTTAAAATTTATATTTTGACTTGATGAGCTTATAACCTTGTTAGGATATAATTTTATAATGTGTCCTACATCATGATAATTATATCAATCCAAATTATACATAACTCTTGACTGGTGTGAGCTCTGACTCCTTCCATAGTCTCATGAGTACTCATTCTTGGAGGGTGTTCTACACTTTCTTGCTCTATGACCAAACTAATTGCACACAAAACAATAACAATTGAATAAATTTGAATACCTTATAGCATTGGGTTATTTTATAGGTCTTTTCATGTTGGCATTCTTGTCTTCAATAGTATTCTCCTTAACTTGAGCTGCATGCTTCTAGTCTTCTTTGAAACTAATAACTGTCTTGTCACTTACAAACTTTTAACTACTCGAGATATCATCTAAAGCCTCAATAATATTTTAAAACTTCACAAAGGTACTCACATTGATATATACTTGATTTAATTCACCTTTAAATGATTCTATTTCATTTTCATACCTGATTCAATCTTCCTCTTTAGACTTTAGGCTTGCATGGACTACCTCTATTTATGCCTCAACTTGATTGATGATCTCATCATACTCCTTAGAAGCATTACTTAGCCTTTCCTCAAACAATCCAATTTAATCCTCATAGTCTTTAACTAATGATCTTAGTTTCTAATTATTTTTCCTTTAGAAATTTAATTCCTCTAGGGCACTTACCAATTTTACCCCAAGATCTACTTCAACTTCTTCTTCATATGATTCTATATCAACCATAATTTATTTCCCACTTGAAAAACTCTCTTCGTCTAATTCTATGGCCATAAATAAGGTTTCATTATTTTCATGTTCAAGTTCATGATTTCCATCGTCACTATCATATGCACTTGATTTACTTACACCAGAAGAGTTGTCTTCTTTAGTATATAAGCTTCTCTTATTTTGGAAAGTTCCTTCCCTACCTTCATACTTCCTAAACTCCTTATTTTTATCAAGTTTATAGGTATTCTTTTCATCTCCATGATGTTCATCATGTTCTTCATAATTATTATATTTATCCTTGTTAGGACACTTGGAGGCAAAGTGACCAATCTTGCCACAATTGAAACATTTGAAGGGAAACTTGCCTTTATACTTACCAGATCCAATCCTCAACTTACTTATAAACATGGATATCAATTGATCATCATCAACATCTGATCACTCCTCATCCTTAACCTTATTAGCTTTTTACTTCTCAAATTTTAATGCTAATTTCTTCTTGAGAGGTATTCCTTCATTATTTCTCATCTCATAGGTAGTCAAAATGCCCTAAAGTCCATAAATCTCTATCATGTCCAAATGATGCATCTCTTCTATTAAAAACACCTTAAATTCAAACTTAGGAGTTATTGATATTAAATATATTTTGAAAAATTGTATATTTTTTCACCTCTTCTCCCAATCCTCTAATGACATTGACAACTTCATCAACCTTCAATAGGTAATATGCAATTGTTTCATCTTCATTTATATTCAGACTTTCAAACTATTTCTGGTGGATCTACAACTTGGCCATCTTCACCTTAGTATCTCTTTCATAGATGGTATTCAATTTGTACCATATATATTTGGATGATACACATTGCATTACCTTCACAAGATCTACCTTTGATAGGCCACAAAGAATGGATTTCATTGCCTTGAAGTTGTTTTCACTAGCCTTCTTATCTAATGCATCTGTTGGTGGAACAAGAGGAGTAATATAACCATCTATAGCTGACTACCAAATATCATGTCCTTATGACATCAAATATATCTTCATCCTAACATTCCAAAAGGCATAGTTAGATCCATTGAACAATAAAGCTTTACTAGTAGAAAAACCACCTTGAACTTGCTAAGACTAACCATCCTTGCTTCTAAGATCTCCTTTAGGATTTTAGACTTGATTCAAAGGACCAAAATTTGATGCCAAATTTTTGAATCAAGATGACTAAGAGGGGGGTGAATTATTATTCAATTTTTTTGTTAATTCTACTTAAGAAATCATCAACATGTAGATTAAGATATGTAAAAATAATCAACTATAAGACTATGAAATAAGATTACACAAGTCAACATGCCATATATTTGGGAAAACCTCAATGGGAATAAAACCCACTAATATCTGAAAATGGACTATAGTATTATAAGACAAACACCAAATTTAGTGAAGCACCCACTTCACATAGAGCACCAACTTAGCTAGGCTTTAACAAGCAACCAGTTGTAAGGAGACACCAAACCTCAAGATGACTCAACACTAACTCGACCACCCAAAACCCTTGATAAAATTTAGAACATTATGTTTCTCATACAAAAAATGATTATCTCCTTCTTCAGCTCTTCACACACTTCTATCCCTCTCAAACTGGCCTCTAGCTTTCTTCGCTCAACTAACCCTCTTTTTGACTTGATTAGCTCATATAACCTTGATACTCACATGTAAAACCTCTATCAAATGTTCATCATTGATACTCTATCTCATTTTACAATATAAAATAAATAATTATTCTTTTCATTGTGCTATACTATTCTCTTACATTCTACCCACACAAATAGGCCTAAAATTGCCTAGTATTTATACAAGTCCTTTTTTTTGTTCATATCCTTCTTGGTCAGCCAAACACTTTTATCCTCTTAAGTCAGTAATGGAATAAATTTAAGGACATATCATATACATGGATAAACTATGATTTGAGTCCCTTTAGGTTTTACCTTTCTCAAATAGGCCTTATATCTCCTTTAGGTCTCAAGGAGACCTAATCCTATTAGGCCTACTTATCACATGTTACCCTTTGATATTTTTGAAGAACATTAAAACATTTTACACAAAATAAACACATCATATGCCATCCCAATATACCCATTATATGATCATCTAGGTTACATAACACATTTAATCTCAAACTAATACTTGGAGCACATCATTAGTACTGTTCATATTAGGCTTGTGCATACCCAAAAAGTCTGTCTTGAATAATTGAAGCACAAACACAAAATTTCCAAAAAATCATGGAAAAAAATACATACACACACACACACACACATAAAATAATATAAATTAACTTAGGGTCATAACCATGTGCACTAGACTTCATAAATCAGGGTCAGAATACTCAATCCCTTCTCTATAAGTAGCCCACTTAGAACTACCAACTATTCTCAAAACATAGTCATGAAGACTTAAAATTTAATCCCTAAAAGAATACTTCCTATGACCTATGACATCTTAAATATATTCTTTGACATATCTAGATCACTCTCAAGTACAAATATTTCAAGGACTAATTCTGAATATGTTGGGCATTATCAATGATTAAGGGAGAGGTTGTTGAGCATTATCTTTGAGTGTTGAACTTTGATATTTAATATTGTCATTGATGTCAAAGGGTATAATGAAGATGAATGGTTATTTAATTGATGTCCATATAATATATTTAATTTTAAAGGTTCTTATGTAAATTCTTGGTCAATTAATCTTTGAGGTATGTATGTGAATGAGTTATATTGCCAACATAATGTGTGTTATAGTTATAATGAAAGAATATTATTTGTAGAATATTCTAATCATTGAGAAACAACATGAGTAAGTATAGGTATTTATAGAAAATGTAAATTATCTTTTACTAATTTTCTTAGACCTTATGAGATAGTATTTGTAGATTATAAGATGAAATGAGTGAGCTCTAAAGAAGAATTAGTGTGTTTCGAAGGTCTATGTAAGTAGCTCCGAAGATGCTCCAAATGAGCTACAAAGATGATAATGCTTTAAAGAACACCTGATAGTATTTAATCATGAGTGAGATTATTTGAGGTTATATCTAAGGTATTTAAGACCATTTAGATGAGTATAAGGTTAGCTTCAAAGATCTGTGTGCTTTGAAAACCTGTGTACGTAGCTTCGAAGATGCTACAGTTGAGATCCAAAGAAGAGATGAGTGGGTAGATGAACATTGAAAGAGTGAGTCAAATGTTTTCAAGTATTGGTTTGAAAATAAAATGCTTGAAAGGTCTTTTAAGGTTTCATAAGTACACAAAATGAAGATTTGTCTACTTGAGAAGATTTTCTCTGTGATTTTTGCACGTATAATAACTACATTATATCCTAATATGTTTAAGGTAGATGAGGAAGTGTTATATATCAAAGTTACAAGTGTTGGTTTCTGTAAATAGGAGCTAAGTTTTATAAATGATTGTTAAGACTAAAAGTTAGTCTAAACCCTCTTAAAACCCTGACTATGACTTGATGTTGAATATCTTCTTCTAAATAGCTGAGAACAATTTGATATGATTAAAAAAGTGATTGGAGGTTGAATTCAACTGTCCCAGGCATCTCTAGATGTGATTGGTTTCTAAGGGGAGTGAGAAGACCATAAAACAAAGTGCTTGTCTTTCAAATATTTATTATAGCAGACAATGTTGACCAATTTAAAGTTGTTAAGTGAATGAAGTTTAAAGTATGAGACTTATAGTTAATGTTCATGAAGGTTTATGGACAAGTTCTAGATCTCAATTGTGTGAAGTTGGTAATCAAAGTTGGTCCATCATTAAGTAGACCCTATAGTGCAGACAGTGAATAAATTAGATAGTAGTGAGATGATATTTCATGAAATATTGAAGAATTTAAATGCATGGTAATGTTTTTTAGGGATTAAGTGATCTATCCATTCTCTTTAGAATCTTGTAAGTTAGTGTAATTAGTTGAAACATTGAAGCGAAAATGGCATGTCTAGCTGAGTAGTGTCTATATAAGATAAGGTTAGAAGATTGGTCTGTAATACCAATAGTTATTAATAGAGCTTATGATATGATTCATTGAGGATGTTCTGAGGATGTTTTAAGATCCTATTAATGAATTTGAATCCATTGAAGATAATCAATCATGTATCATATGTTCATGTTTCTTTGACTATGTTTTGGAGTCAATTAGAAGTTTTGAAAGAACATCTTGTAGAGAATTTTTTGAGCCTATTTACCATGTGTTGAATCATCAAATTAAGTTGGTGATGACCTTGAGGTCACAAGGTTTTTGAATATATAATTTTTTTCTATAGTTATTTGGGAAATTGAGTATATGCTTCAATTATTTAAAGTAGAGTTTATGTATATGCATAGATATTTTATAAGCAATGATTTGAAGAAGGGTTGGAGTGGCAGTTAGACCAAAAAGGTGTTTTAAACCTAAATAAAAATTAGCTAAGGGATATTGGAATGTAATATGATGTGTTCTTATTGTGTGAAGTGTTTGGATAAACTTCAAATAGATCTAAAGGTAACATGTTTTTGAGAAGGTCCATTAGGTCTCCATAAGCCTAAAAGAGGAGTAAGGGCTAATTGATGTATAGATGACCTATTGAAGTGATTGATTCATGATTAACGCATGTTATTATAATATGATTTTACCTATTCATGTCTAACCTAAGTGATTTAAATATATATCCAAGCAAGAAGGATATGATAAAATGACTTGTATAAAATAAAGGTAGTTAGGCCTATTTTTATGTGCTTAGAAGGAGTGAGGGGATGCTAAGAGTGTGTGAGAGCATAATGGGATAAGTGAATGACATAGATCATTTGTAAGTATAAGGAGGTCATGTAAACCAATGGAGGTATCATGTATATCTAATATAAGTTTTATGAGAGAGGAACAAGGTCATAAGACCTAATCAAACCATGAAAAGGTCTAGTTGAGCGAAGAGTTCTAGAGATTAGTTTGAGAGGGTTGAAGAGAGTGAAGAGTAGATCATCATCTGTTATAGTAGAAACAAGGATTTATAAAAATGATAAAAAATTAGGTGGCTAAGTTGGTGATAAGTTATCTAAGGGGTTGTATCCTCCTTTCAAGTTGGATCTTGATAATGCCAAGTGGGTGCTTGGTAAATTAGGGGTTGGTTCTTCTTTCTAAGTTGGTGCTTAGCTAAAGACTATCAAATTGGTGATTGAATATTGGGGTTGGTGATCCAAGTTGAGTGGGTGCTAAACTAAAGATTTATGTTTATATTATTGGACTATATTCCATTCACTTCATCAATGGGTTTTCTACCCTAAGAGGGTTTCCCATGTATATGTTATGTTCATGTGTTTCATGTTCTTATGCTTTATTGTTTATGATAGCTGAGATGTGCTTGTATGTTAAGATGGTTAATACATATTTAAGTAGAATTGAATGATTTTTTTAAGAATGATTCATCACCCCCTCTTAATCATATTATTTATTAAAAAAATTAATCTTTTAGACCAATCGTTTGTCTTCAGTACACATAGTCAAACCTAAATTAGTCAACCTATTTTGGCTTCACTATTTCAATCACTTTTAATAACTCTAAAAAAGAATTCAAAGATTGGATAGGATAAATATGTCCCAAAAAATAACATAATATTCATTGGATGCTTTATCACAGGGCAAAGAGCCTCCAACTCATCACTATAACTTGCTTACCCAGATCTGCCAATTTACCTTCAAACATAGTCATGGTGATAATGACCTTCAACACCTTTGCATGTAGTTTAAAAGTATTCTAATTCTTGTGGATGATGATATTAAATAATTAGGTAACTCTCAAATATAAAGATACCATGTTCAAGTGATAATATTTGTCTTTTAGACCAATCTCATAACCTTTCACCTTCACTATCTCATCTGTACTAAACAAGTCAACTTATGAGAAACATTTTCAACATATCCTTTGACCTCCAAAACATATATCCAACATGATTATGTCTTAAAATTATTTAAAACTCTATTCATTAAATTTTATTCATCCCTACTCCATGATAACACTTCCTTAATCAATTTCTCAGTTCTATCTGGTTTTCTCATTGTCTACAACATTAGGCCTTTTAGAAATAAGTCAACTTGTCTGACCATTTTATCACACCTAAAGTATATAAAATACTCAAAAACCATAATTTAAAACAAATACAAGTATCAAGCTTCAAACTTTATCAAATTAGTAACTTTGACTCGGTTAACTCTGCCTGCTACAATAAATATCTAAGAAATAAGGCCTTTCCTATAGGGTCCACTCACTCAACTGACAAACCAATCACACCTAGAGGTGCTTGGGAGAGTTTAATCAACATATAATAATTTTTCATATCCATTAAAAACCATTATATTCTATTTTTATCAAGATCTTTCTCATTGGGTCAATGTTAGGGTTTTAGAGAGGGTTAACATTATTTTTGGTGTTAAAAATTATTTATAAAACTTAACCCCTTATTTCATAGACCAATGATTATAAATTTTATTTAGTAACATTCCCCATATAACATGAATATATTAGGTTCCCATGCAAAGGTTACACATGAAAATGAGTACTTGAAATTTATTCTCAGGTGGAGAATCCTTCATTCTGTGCACACAAGATACCTTAAAACCACTTTTCAAGCCTTTTATTGAAAAATTTGACCTTATAATTGGTAAAAACACCTAAAAAAACATGAAATATCTCTTTAAATTTACACATACTCATACTTTCCTTGTAAATTGATATTGATACCCCATCTGGCCACCATATATCTCTTTGTTCTCTAGGCCTTTACCTGCAAGTCATATTAGGCCTTGAAGTTGACCTTTGATACACTTTACAAGATGTAAAAACAACATATAAATGTCATAAATCATATTTAAATTATTAAATATTTCCAAACATTCATCATATGTCTTGAAAATACCTCAAGATACCTCATTAGGTCAGGCAGGGTCTAGAAGTAGTCTAGTTGCATGCTAGGTTTGTAGGTCTTGCCCCTATAGGCTTACTCTGAGATAATCATGAGTGATCCAATGCCTCATATGAAATATAAAAAAAACCTTATACATAATCTTATGCATCTATTAATCCATATCATTAGGCCACCATGCTCTTTTATGCACAAGACTAGGCATCCTATACACAAGCCTTCTCAAGTCTCTTGCTAGGTTCAAACACTTGACAACTTTGTAAACTGATATAAAAAAATATTTTATGCTTATATACCTTTCTCAAATTACTTATATGTTCCTAATTTTTTTCTATAATTCTATACATACTTCTTCATGCTCACCATGCACATGCTCATGATATGACTAAGCTTGATATGACTAGGCATATCATGACACCTTATACTCAAAGACTAGTACTCAAACATGCCTAACCTTACCTGAAACTTGAAATCAACCTCAAAGGTATTAGTATGTTTCCTTTTAGTTTTCTCTTTTCATATGATTCATATCTCACAAACCACTCACCATGCATCTTTACTAGATGTACCTTGACATGAATGGCATCAACTTTGATCTTGACATCAATGACAATAGTTATCAATATATGGTATTTTTAGTTACTCTCATTTATTTTTAGAATTAATTTCCATATGTAATTTTTATTTATCTCAGTGTTGTGTGTTTGTATGTTCTTTCTTAAAGCACTATCCCCTGTTACACTCAAGTGACACATGATGAGCTTCAAGTGAGGCACATATATACACATAATATTTTCAAACCTTACCACTTACTAACATTTCTATATTATAGGAATTTATCATGTCCCAATATCTCTGAGTGGACACCCTAAGGGGTACATCGAGAAAGGGGTGGGAAAAACATTATTGCTTCACAAGATTATTGTCCCTTTTTACCACTTGCTATATACACACTTGTCTCCTAAAAACTATTCCCCTAAGCTTTGCCTTCTATTTTTCACCCTCTTCTAGTTTTTTACCACCTTCATTATCCCTTTCCATAACATAAACCCCTTTTTGGTAGTTTATATAAATATGTTAGCCACATCGACCTTGTATTGTTATTTACAAAATCTTACCAAGAACTAGGTTGGTTATGGCCGACATAAGGCATAACCTAGTTAGTTTTTACCAATTTCAATACTAGGTCGATTGGGTCGACCTTATTGGCCTAAAATTTCAAAAAGGTTTAGGGTTAGATCCACCTATATAAACACATTCATTTCCATAATTTATAATGAAGAGAAAAAGTAAGATATATTGTGCATTTGCTTATCCACCATTCTACTTGAGGAGTAAGCTTAGGGTTTCATACTTTTTTAGGAGATATATATCTTGTATTATGGAGAAGTATTTTAAATACATTGATAGGTTGTGTAGCCTAGAGATAATTTATTCTCATCATCCTTACATACCAAAACAACCTCTTTTGAAGCACCTTGCCTAAGAGAGAGATTGAGGTTCAACGGGTTTGTCTTCAAAGGTAAGTATTCCTAACTTTGTTCCTATTTTTAAGAGTAGATAGTTATTCATTTGCACTTATCTTCCATATATTAGGATTATATATACATTGACGTGAGTATATGTATTTTATTCATGTTTAACTTTAGTTTTTATTACCTCCCCCACTTTGGGCCACAAGATTTGGTGAAAACTAGATTATATTTTGCTTTACTTGTTATTAGTTTAGTGAATATAAAAAAAGGACATAATTAGGTTTATTGTAGTGTTTTTCTTGACTAGAGGATTTGTAACCCTTCCTAGTGATATTATTATGGTAAGAGATCCCTTGGCTAGGTCTAGTCGATCCATATTTATCATGACCCTGATTATCTAATATATCCCCAATTAGAAGTGTAATTAGGATCTATCTTCTACAAGCTAGGATTGATTTGTAGATCTATTGTACTTCCCATTACATACACCTTGTTCCTAAAATACCTAGTGATTTATCTTTTTAATTATATATATTGTGCCATGTCTCCAAGAGTCCTAGTAATTGCCTCTTTGTTTTAGACATAGTTGTTTTGAGCCTAGTTTTATGCCTTGTTCCCAAAAACCGAGCAACCTTTTTCATTTCTAGACTTAGTTTAACATTGTTTGAAACATTTTTTACCTAAGTTTGGCATTTTATTTTATTCATCCAATTTACCATTTGTATAAGACATTTGATGTTTGACATTTGATAATGGACTATTTTATACCAAGTTTATCATAAACCTTTTGGGAGATACAACTCCATTTCTTAAACCAAATTAGACCAAGTTCAAACATTTGTATTTTAGACCTTGTTTTTCATAGTTTGTATAACTCTAGGCCTATATTTGATGAACATTCATCATTGATTTGGATATGTCTTGTTACACTCATAGTGGAACCATGCACAATCCAAGTTATGATAGCATAATCATGAATGACGACTTTATTCAAGACCCCCATGGTGATGATGCAGTTTATGAGATGGATCCTTATTCTCCTTAAAATTATCAATCTAGGGTAAAAATTCAAGATATGTTAGCCTCTTATTTGGTTAACATGCCTTCCTATTCAGATTAGGACCAAGAACAAACCATACAGTATCTTGCTAGCGTACCATCAGCTGTAGAACAAGTTCAACAATAATTGTGTTACATTACTATTAAATTGACATATGATACTTATTTATTTAGTCATCACTTTCTTGAAAATAGGGATAAGGTTTTAGTTAGAACTAAAAATATAAGGGCCAAGTTTCTAGCAAAACTCCTCTATAAAAATTTTCCTAGTCTAGTTAGAGCGCCTTTAAACATGTCTTATACCCAAACCATTGAACATGCCTCTACTATCAATAATCAAGCATTAATGTTGATGTCATATCAAGACCCAAATATTATTTTTAAAGGAAAGGGACTCATGTAGGACCACTTTATACAAATGTAATAAACATATCAAACCTATTTGAATCTTGCATATAATTTTAATAAAATGACCATGTCAAATGATCCACTCATAAGGCTAGCTCCTTCAACAAGAGTACTAATTGAATTGATAGGTCAATATAATTTGATTATAGAACCATTTATGCAAATAAATTCAATCAGTGACATGTACAATGTCCCATCTATTAAAAAATTCATTACTGGTTTTATGTAGAACAATGTGCCCAACATGATGGATAACATGTAAGTGTCTTCTAATCAAGGCCAAAGTGGTTTAACTACACCAAAAACTAGTTTTCAACAATAATTGACTTTATTTAATACCATGAGTGGTTCAAAATAGTAGGGGGTAGGAACTCCTGCATCCTAACCACAACAAGTTACCTCTAATCCTCAACCAGCTACTTCGTTAAGGACATAATCACAAAGATTAAGTAATTAAGCACCGACTAGTGCCTTACCTTAATAAAAAGTGATGAATGTTATTCCACCTCAATAGGTGATGACTAATATCCCACAATAATAGGCATAGTTTAATATACCACCACAATAGAGGCAAAACATTATGCCACCTTAACAAGGGAAACAAATGTTCCACCTCAGTAGGTAGTGACAAATATACCTCTTTGCCTTAACAATCACAAATGTTGTCTAATCAATAATGTATGTCTATTAGTCAAAGAAAAATTCCAAACACCTAACCAAAATTTACTTCATAATTGATGTTCACGTAACTAAGAGGTAAGTACCAATTAGGCAATAAATACCTTTTGCTCAACATGTGCTAAAAATCCAAAGCTAGGGTTTTGGTTCACAAAGATTTCCCCTTATTTAGCCAGGTTTGACTAGTAAATAATAAGCCCCTACTAAGACTCAAAAAGTATAATACTTTACCTCGAGCCATATCCTTCCATCATAACCATAATTTACCTAAAATTAAGGCTATATATTGAATCCAAACTAGAATATCACACCATAATGCATGAAATTTCAACAACCACATCCTAATCCATAGATGCATATTCCTAGTTAGTTCCTTAATCAAACCAACATTCCATAACAAACCATTCCTCTGTTATACCCTAGTCAAGGTAATCTACCTTTGACTACCCAACCTCCATCTCAACCAAATGTTCCATCTTTTTTCTTGGCATAAAAACTACATCAAATGAAGGATGCAATTTCCATCATTCAAGTAGGAAGCAGACCAATAAGTTCAAATTAGATTATGTGTGTTCATATCCATTCAACATGGAGTATCTATATAGATACCATTTGCTCTAAGGTATGAATCACCAAAATTTGATAAATACAAGGGTACAGGAGACCTTAAGGCCCATTTGACATAATTATTTATTGCTTTCTAGCTAGTGGCTTACAATGACATTTACTTACTCCTTTTGTTTCATTAAAGTCTAGCAAGAAAAGCTTTAGATTGGTTCCTAAAATTGCCAAAAAACTATGTATCTAATTTTGACAACCTCTCAAACAAATTTATGCAACATTTCTCCTATAATTTGGAATATGAGATTAAATTGGTAGATTTGACTTAGGCCAAATAGAAAGTTGGTGAAAGCTTTGCATGTTATGTACAAAGATGGATAGTGATTTTTAGTCACTTTACCCACAACTTACTAGACAAATAATTGGATATTGTGTTTACTAAAATTTACACAGTGAGATATCCTATCATCTATAGATGCAGTGCACACATACTTTCAAAAATATCAAAACAAATGTTTGCTAATTAAAAAGGCCCTTACTAATAAAGGGATTATCAAACTCACCTCATCAAATCAAAATTAGAACCAAAACCAAGTCTAATAACAAGCGTCAGAATCAACCTAGCCTAGTAACTATGAGAAATACAAGAAAATCAACCATAATAAGAATGTTGTTGGAAATAGAATAACTGATTTGCATCATGTCCAAATGGTACAAACACTATCTTCTCATACAATGCCATAAAATTTAACTTACTTCTCATCAATAACCTATTCCATAAGTGTAACCTTCACAATAACCTAGATGAAATCAATAAATTCAACAATAAATACTTTTTCAAACCCCTCCTTCAAGAAGAAATTCCCCTACTCATCTAGACTTTAGTGATCTTGGAGAACCTATTGAAGTTATGTTTTATAAGTTAGCTACAATTAATATGATTAGTTGGCCAATTTTAAAGCACTATCTTGAGGGTATTCCTTATCCATATTGGTATAGAGAGAAAGAGTTCTATGAATACCATCATGTTCATAGACATAATCTACACCGTTATGTGCAGATAAAACACCTCATTGAATTTTTTTTGGAAAATGGGGAGATTACATTAGATAATAGAACATCTACATCCAATTAGAACCTAGGCTTCTATCAAAAACCTTTTTCTCAACATAATAATGACAATCAACAACAACAAAAATAAAGGCCAAAAAGTATAAATAATAGTATCAACAACCAGGACAACAACAATAACAATGTCAATCGAGTAGGATGAACTAAGGTTAAAATGACCCCAAGAACCAATAGACTTACCATGTAGTTTCATAGGACTACACCAAGGTTATAGGTCATATTATGGGAGGTTGCATTTTAACCATCACCATTAATCCTAGACCAAGTACTAATAGACCAGGACCATTGCTAAACAATTCCAATCAACCGATCTATGCAAGTAATCCTTCTTTAACCTGGGACTATAAATAAGTACAAAAATAAATAGGGATTACTATTTTGGGACCTTATATTGATAAATTATCATTACTCTATGACCACAATTGAGTACATTGATAATAAAGACTTATCCTATCTGGCCCACCTCCATCATCATTTTTCTAGTAACAACAGTCTTGAATATAATCTTGATTATGCAATCACAACTTGATGGTCAAAGATTACCATTCCTAGCCCATAACCCCTACCAACAAACCAATGAAACCCACTATCCTAGCTAAGAACCAACCATATTCCACTGCTAAGGAAAGCCCATATGATAGTGTGGAGAAAATTCAGAAGACACCTACACAAATTTCCATTTTGGATTTATTGTGTACATCTACCATCCAAAAAAACATATTAATAGAGATCCTAGGCCAATCCCTAGTTCCTAACGACATAACTCTTGACAAATTCTAAGCTTTGGTTAGACATCTAGCCCTAGGTTAACAATTAACCTTCAACCAAAGCAATATGTAATCCCTTAGCCTCTCCATAACAATCCATTGTACATTAAAGTTGTTATAATGTGACACAAAGTCAAACATATCCTCATAGATAATGGATAGGTCCTGAATGTTGTGTCTTTAAAGCTCATAAAGCATCTCAAATATACAATAGTCAATCCATAGCTAAAAACAATCACTATCAAGGCCTATGATAATGAAGAATGGGAACCACAAGACATCATAAGCTTGCTAGTTATCATTAGGCCATTAACCCACGATACACTTTTCCATGTGTTAGACCTAGATCTATCTTACAATTTGCTCTTGGGTAGACCTTGGATACATGAAATTTTTACAATACCTTTAACATTGTACTAGTGTCTCAAGTTCTTGCATTTAGGCATGAAGCTCACCATTAATGGAGATTTGTATATGTAATAGAATCTATAAATCAATCCTAGCATGAGGAATATAGATCCTACTTACACTTATGATTAGGGATACATTAGATAATTAGGGTTATGACTAAGATGGATTTGTTAAACCTAGCCAAGGGATATCTTACCATAATAATATCACTAGGGAGGGTTCTAAAGCCTCCAATCAAGTAAAACTATGCAATAGCCCTAACTAGGTCCTATGTTTTCATATTCACTAAACTAATAACAAGTAAAAATTCTAATCTAGTGCTCACCAAAGCTTGTGGCACAAAATGGGGGTTAGTAAAAATAAAAGTAAACATGCATAAGAGAATCCTAAATAATCTATGTATAGGTACAACCCTAATGCATGGAGAGAGATATTATTCAAAAACCATTACTTATGTTACTTCTATCTACTAAAGAGAGGATCAAAGTTAGAGATACTTACTTGGAAGATGAACCCATCTAGATTCAATATCTCCCTTGACTAAAGGTGGTTTAGAAGAGGTTGTTATGGTTTGTAAGGTTCACTAAGAAATGCCAAAGCATCCAAGACTTCTCCATAAGACTAGATTCTTCTCCAAGTAGAAACTCTATGCTAATACTCCTCAAGTAGAATGGTGGAAGAGCAGATTGTAATTAAGTGTAAATGAATAATAACTCTTTCTTAATATTTAAGAATGGAAAAATGGATGTGTTTATATAGGTAGATCTAAACCTAAACCCTTCCAAAAGTTTTGGTCGACAAGGTCGACTCGGTCGACCAAGTATTATAATTGATAAAAAATAACTAGGTCATGGATTTAGTCAGCCAGGCACTGACCTATATCCTTAATAATTTTTGTCAACAAGAATAAAAGGTTAATGTGGTTGACATAGTCATGTAAACTACAAAAAAGGGGTTTAGGTGAGGGAAAGAACTAATGAAGGTGGAAAATGACTAGAGGAGGGTGAAAAATGGGAGACAAAGTTTAAAGGGATGTTTATAGGAGCTGGTTGGATTGGTAATAAGTGGTAATAATGGAAAACAATCTTGTAAAGCATCAATGTTCTACCCACCCCCTTCCTAGTACAACCTTTAAGGCATGCACTTAAAAACATTAAGACTCGATGGGTTTCTCCAATATAGAAAACATTAGTGATTAATAAAGTTTTAAAATATTATATGTATACATATGACCCACTCAAATATTATCACGTGTTACGTAGGTTCAATAGGGGATAGTGCTTTGAGAAAGAACATAGTAATACACAACATTGAGGCTAAAAAAAGTTAAAGTATTTTAAAGCATAAAATAACTAAAAGTAAATGATGGAAAGGGAAATATTTGAAAAAAGTAAATATATGTGTACCTTGACTTACATTTATTGTTGTATGGTTATATATTATGTTTGTAGTTTTGATTTTGGAGGGCGTAAAGATTGCTTTTGACAAACCCAAGAATAAAAAACTAAAGAGGCAAAATAAACAAATGCAATAAATCCAAGATAATAGGTGTTATGTCGATGAGACATATTTGAAAATTTGGCAAGATGGGGAAACAAGTGCTATGTTAGACCAAATGACCAAGTCAAAATTTAGAGTAAATCAAGTAACCGAAAAACCAAGGCTAATAAAGATAAAAAACTCAAACAAGTAAACCTTAAGTAAGAGAGGCAAACTCACCAAATCAAACCAAGGATACATGTCAAAAAGATGGTAATCAAACATCAATATGAAAATAGTAACAATCCTTATTTAAAGAAATATGGGCTAACAAAAAATGGTAAAACAACATTGATGAGTGAGCAATAACAATCCTTACTTCATCATTGATGGAAAAAAGGCATAAAATGAAAACAACATTAGTGAGTGAGAAGTAACAAGCCAATCTCAGTCAACAATGGAAAAAGTACATGGAAGTAGAAATGGACTCAGTTGTCCACAAGAAAAGGTAGTAAAACAATAATGAATGGTAAAATAAATCAAGGCACATCTATAAATATAGAGCCATGGTGTAAATAAATCAATCCATAGTTACTCAAACATGTTGTTTTGCTCTAAGGAGAGATAAAATTGAAACAAAGTAGTGCTAGCATGTTTTTAAGATATGAAGAAGGGAAAATAAATTTTGAATCAAAATTTACCTACCAAGGGGGGAAATAAAATGTGTGGAGGGGAGAATGAAGTAAAAACCAAGGTAGAGGAATTTTTATCAAAGTCAAGACACTCAAATTAGGTGTGTCAAAACAAGAGGACTGTCGACATTAAGGACTCTAAAGAACTTCTCCTAGCCACAAAAGTCTTAGGTTAAAAAAGTATGTAGATCATCCCATGAAGGCTATATGCATGAAAAATAAAATAGACTTACCTTCCCACAATGTATTCCCTATTCCTTAGGACCCCTTACAGAGTCATTAGTCTATTGAAAATATTGGGTATTTACGTGAGAAATGAGGTAGCATCATAGAGTTTTTTAAATTCTCCTATTCCAATATACTAGCATACTATACCCTAATAAACCTCATCTCTATTATGAGACCGACTATAGAGTTTTAGATTTGATTGGAGATAGGATATGTGATTATAATCACCTCTTTTGGTGTGATGTTGACTTTTAAAATATGTATGTTGATTTTTGTATATCATTTATTTTTGTTTCAAATGATTTGGATTTTAAATTTCTTGATGGAATTTTCTATTCCTCCATAAAAATTTGGAAAACCAAACATGAATTCTAAGGATGACCTTCATTTGAATACTTGGGACTTGGTTTCTAAGAGAGAGAAACTCAGAGAGCATGGTGTCTAAGAGTCTCATAAATCTAGGTGAAATAAAAGTGATACCTTGACTTTAACCTTATTTTATCCAATTTAGAGTGAAAGGGAAGGAAATCAAGAGTAATGAAACATGAAACAATTTTAAGGACTTTAAATCACAAAAAATGTAAAAAAGGGAGAAAAAGGGTAACAATGATAGTAAAGTGTGATTCCTTATCATAAGAATGAAGGAAATGGAGGAAAACATGCTAACATATTTTGTTATGCAAATTTCATCTACAAAATAAGTAAAAGATAAAGCTAAGAATAAATATAAAAAACTCATAATCATTATAAAACACATTCTATAAAAAGGAATGAAAAAGATGGTGATTTTATGAGGAAGGCTACGTCCTATCCATGGTCTTACACTACAAATCACAAATGAGAAACCCAAGGGGTGCCAAAAGGTATTTGGAAAAATAAATGGGATAAGAGAAATATGGTATTTGTGAGGAAGGATAGGTCCTATCCATGGTATTACATTGTAAATCATAAATAAAAACCCAAGGGGTGCCAAAAAGTGTGTTAAAAGGTATGAAAACAAAGAGGATAAAAGTATATCATGAGGAATATTGAGTCCTATCTGTGGTTTTACAATGTAAATCATGAGAAAAAGGTAAACTAAAAAGACCAAAATGAAGGCTTAAGGTTTGTGAAAAGAGATAACTATTACAGAGGGTGAGACTCGTGCAAGTATCCTAAAAAAAGTGTTAGATATATAGTATATATAAACAATGAAAATAAGGGAAAGATTAGGTAAAATACTTCTTGAGGAATTGTGCATTGGTGGTTTCTTTGAAAATATGACCTTCATTAGTTTGAAGGTGATAGGTACCTAAACCAAGAATATCTTTGACTAAGTAAAGACCCCACTATTTTTGGGCATATTTAAATTCTCTTTCATGAGTGTAGTATAAATTAAGGACAAGATCACCAAAATTAAACATGAAAACTTTGAATCATTTTTTATGTTGTTTTGCAATATGGGCCTTGTATTAGTGATTGTGTTGCAAATCATAAAGATAGTGTTCATCAAGGAGATTGAGAGCATGAAGGTTAGATTTAAATAATTATTCATCAAGTATGATACCATGAAGAGATATGTGGAGAGAGGGAATATAAACTTCTAATGGAAGGACTAATTCAAAACCATAAACTAGAAAGAATGGTGTTGCCCTAGTGGTAGTGTGTATGCTAGTGTGATAGGCCTAAAGAGTAGGATAGAGATGAAGGTAACAATCCATGTGTGTTTCATGAATGATATTTTGGAGAATTTTATTAGTAGCCTTAGATTGGCCATTAAATTATGGATGATAAGGTGTGGAGCATTTTTGATTGATTTTAAATTTAGCACAGAGATATTTGACATATTTATTTTTGAAATTACCACCACTATATGCAATCATAGTATGAGGGACACTAAAGCAACAAATGACTTGATTAATGATGAATTTGGAGATGGTGGTACAATGACATTTATGAGGGGAATAACCTCAACCCATTTGGTAAAATATTCCATGGTTGTGATTATAACGACATGCCCATCTTGAGATCAAGGTAATTTACCTATGTGATCTAATACCCACATGGAAAATGGCCAATGAGATTCTAATATTTGAAGCTCAAATGGAGGTGAATGAATTAAATCATCTTGAAGCTAGTAAGGAGTACAATTATTTTAAAATTAGATGACATCCTTTTCAAGATGGGCCAAGAGTATCACATACATAAGCATTTATGAGATATATCATGTCTACTACATTGGCCACTACATATGTCCCCATGTGCTTGTTTAAGAAGAGGATGAACCTCATCTTGAAAAACACAATAGAGTAGGGTACATTTAGCATTGTGATAATATAGGATGTGTTGGAGGAAAAGTGATTGAGAGGGGGGGGGTGAATTAGTCTTCAAACTTTTATATGCAAATTTACTTGAGAAATCATTGATTGATTAGACAAGCATATATATTTTATCAAACATAGACATCAAACCAAAAGATCATGAAACACATTAAATCGATTTTAGTTGAGCACCAACCCCTAAATTTATCAAGTACCAACTTGAATTTAGAAAGCACCAACTTGATTGGAGATACAAATCCCTTGCTCTAATCCTATTTACCTTGATATTATTTCCCTCTCACAACTGATGATGGTATTTTATTGCTTTATTATACTTAAAACTATCTCTCACACAAGCAGAACTATCTTTTACCTACTTTGCTCAATTATCCATTCTATGGATTGAAATTATCATGAAAGCACTCATGAAACCCTATAGATGTTTATGACTGATTCATATAATTTATTTTATATGTTTCACCACCTATGTAAGCTCACAAAATCCTCTTCTTCTTTGCTTCACATCTACACAATCTACATTGCATCCTTCTTGGTCAGCCAAACACTCTTATCCTTTTAGGTCATCCATGGAATGGATCTTATAATACTTCATAGGCAAAAATAAAACATGATTTGAGTCCCTTTAGGTATTACCTTTCTCAAATAGGCCTTATTTCTCCTTTAGGTCTCATGGAAACCTAATATTATTAGGCCTAATTAGTACACATTACTCTTTGATCCTTTTAGAGAACATTAAAACACTTTGTACAAAAGGATCACATCAAATTTCATCCCAATGGACCTCTACTAATCTCATCAAGGATTTGTAACACTTTTTAGGTTAAATCACTACTTGGAGCACATCAATAACATAGTTCATATTAGCCCTGTGTATACCAAGAAAGTCTGTCAACAATAATTTAACATCAAACATAAAATTGATAAAAAGTATGGATAAAAACATATATCTACAACCTTCATGACCTCAAGGTCATCACTAACTTCATTAGAGACATTAACACAAAGCTTAAAGCCTAAAACTCACTTCTGCAACATGACCACTTGAACTGCCTAAATGCTTTAAACCCCAATCATGAACAATTTACCAACAACATATATGCAAGTAAATTTAATGAATATCTATTATTGTGGTGCTTTTTCCTATTGGGTTTTGCCTACATGACTTTATGGCCATTATTTGTCAATTAATCTTCCTTAGGTTAGTTATAAAAGGGTCACATTGACTAATTACATTTTTAATGTAATTATCTAATTAAGAAAATTAAAGGCTTCCTCATGTCATCCTAAATTTTCATATACGTACCCCATTTTTCCTTTTTGGAAGGTTAGACATGTTAATATGATTTTATGCAAGTAGCTATATTTTGTAATATTGTCATGTGAAGACAAGATTCTTCCTCCTTTGTAATTTATCTATGATTTCATTACTTTATATATAGATTTTCTCAATCTTCTGTGCAAGGATCCAAGATTGTGGCCAATCCAACATGGTATTAGAGCCATTTTTCTAGTATTGTAGCAATCTTTATGGTGAAATCTTGCTACATTCATTATTCTAGCAAAAAGAAGGGTTTGGTGGGATTCCTTGGATAATTCATGTAAAGTTTTCTACCAAAGATTTAGATCTCAAAATCGATTGCACCATTGGTTTTAGAAGGTGCCAAAACCTTAGGATCGACTGTAAACTTGACCTAGTTCTGAAATAATCAAAATTTCTTCTTTTTTGACATTCAAAGGCCCCATTTTTCATTTTCATTAAAAATCTATACTTTTTATGTTGCTATGAAAAAATTCCTTTTGGGTTTTCTTCCTTGGGTTAAAATCTCAAATAGGTCTCTTTCAGATTTTTCATAACTGAATTATTTTGGACATTTTTATATTACCTTGATTTACGTGTCATCAAACCTCTATGCTACTTAAATCTATAGGAGGTCATTACTTAGACTCAACTACTGATCAACTTTAAGTTGCATGATTTAGAGAGTCTGCTAACCAATACAAACTTTTAAAGGGTTGTTACTTATCCAGTAGACCAACTCGGACTTCCAATGGTGAGTAACTTCACTTTTTTTAAGTTATGTTATTTGATAAATCTAATCACATACCTGTAGACCAAATCAGGTTTTAGAATTTGCTTTACTTGAAATCTAAGAAGTTAAGTAATAAAGGTCCAAAAACCCAGATTACTTGCTCTTAGACCAATTTGGGTTTTTGGAAGTACTTTACTTAGGTTTGTGAAGGGCAATTACTTGTCAAGTAGACCAGTCCAAAAAACCCAAATTACTCTTCGTAGACCAATCCAGGGTTCTGGAACAATACTAATTAGTTTCTTGAAGGTTGATTACTTGTTAAGTAGATCAGTGCAAGAAACCTGAATCAGTCTTCATAGACTAATTTGGGGTTTTGAAACAACACTACTCAAGTTCTTAAAGGTCGATTACTTATCAAGTAGTGTAGTCCAAGAAACTTGAATTACTCTTTGTAGACAAATCCAAGGTTCTAAAATAACACTACTCAGTTTCTTAAAGGCTGATTACTTCTCAAGTAGAGTAGTCCAAGAAAATTACTCTTCGTGGATCGACTCAAACTTTCAGAGGGTCTTGACTGATCAGTTTTGAGAGGTAGCATTACTTGAATTTTTTGCCATTTTTGTATTTTTCTTACTTCTCAAATAGAGCAATCTAAGAAACCCAAATTACTCTTCATGGATTGAATTGAACTTTTGGAGGGTCTTTACTAATCAGGTTTGTAGGGTAGCATTACTTGAGTTTTTTGGAAAGGGTCCAGGAATGTGTGAAGTAAGAACTTGTAAGTGCCATAACTTTCAATATACAACTCTTTTTTGGGTGCTATTTTTTTTAAAGTGCATATTTTTTCAAAATCTATGCATTTGTGATATTTTTTTAGACATTTTGAAAAATCTATTTTTTCCATGGTGTAATGGCTTAAAACTCAATTCAAACTTTTTATACCTTTCTTTTTGGATGCATTATCAGTTGTGCTTGACGTTCCTCTCATACTATCTCACACTAATTACTCATAGATTCATTATCGATGAAGCCTGACATCCAATATTGAATGTGTGTTGTATTGTAACTTAAGGGGGAGTCTTATTGAGAGTTCAAGGGGGTACTTGTACTAGGTGTAATATGTTCTTTATTTTCATTTCAATTTTACAAATTGTCTCAATCTAATTTTCACTAATTGATCTAAACATTGAACCACTCACACCATTTAAATATCTCAAATGGAAGTTTAAAATGCAGCTCACCTTGAGAGGTAAAGGACACTATTAGATCACTATAGGTGAGGAAACTGAGCCATTTATAGATGCAAAAAGGTTGAGTGGTAAAATAGATGTAATGAGGCCTATGGGTTCTTATGCCTATCAATGTCTCCCAACCTTCTATTTCATGTTAAATCTACAAAAAATCTTAATAAAATTTAGACCATTCTAGACAAGCTTTTTGGAGTGCAGGACATCATGAGGGGTCATGAACTAGAGAATGAGCTCATCACATTAAGCCCAAGTGACTATGAAACCCTAAAAGACTTATTTACAAAGTTTAAATCACTGAGATTGTAGTTAAAATAATGTAGCATTGATAAAATAGATGACCAATTGAATCTATACGTGCTTGTAAAACTAGGTCACGACTATTTTTTTGTCTCTACATTTTATGCTACCAAATGCACACTTGGATCCACTTAGAAAATGCCATCATTTGATGATTTTGTTGACGATATGACTCAGGAGTAAGATAAGTTGGTTCAAATGGGTGCACTGAAGTCTTTAAAATCACATGTCTTGATTACCAATTAGGATAAGAAGAAGTCTTCTAGTAGTGGCAAATAGGAGAAAAAATAGTCTAAACTAGATCATGAGTATAATAAGAATAAGAAATAAAATCCCAATCCTAAGGCATCATCAAATGAGTCCTTCTCAAGTGGTAAATCTAAGAATGAGAAATTCAAATATAACTTTTGCAAGAAACTTGGGCATGATGAATCTCAGTGCATGAAAAAGAAGATTGACACCTTGACTAAGATGCTTGAGAAGAATAATATCAGTGTTCTTGAGTCCTCAACTCAGAACATGTCTGCACAAAATTTTTTAAAGGCTAAAGATATCAAAAAGGGTAAAAACAAGGGCAATGCACTTATTATAGTAGCTTCTCAGCCTTCGACTTGTGTTATTGACTTAGGTGCTTCCTATCACATGACCTCCTCAGAGGATCTATTTTTAGAAATAGAGCCATGTTTTGTGCCTTTAATTCTCATGGGTGATAACACTTTAGCAGAAGTTAGTGGTAAAGGATCAGTTGAATTAAGTGATGGGACCTTCAATAATGTTTTGTGTGTTCTTTCACTATCCACCAATCTTCTATTAGTGTACCAAATCACTCACATAGGTGCAGGGAAGTGAGTTGAGTTCACACCTAATTTAGTGGTTATCATGGAGTTATATAGTGACACCATAGTGGCTTATGAGAAGGCCAATCATTAGTCTAGGATATATACCTTCTCATAATTTTCCCTAGATCAGCCCTTGTTTTACTGCTTACTCATGTAGATGGAGTGAGAAAATTACGGAATGAATGGTTTGGCCATTTAAACTACTATTACCTAGAGTAACTCAATCATCAAGACATGGTTTCAGGGTTTCCTAAAGTCAAATTCTCAGATAGCCTATGTAATGGCTGCATTCTTGTCAAGAATCCAAAAGAGAAATATGACAAGGGAAAAGCAAGTAGAGCTAAACAAAAGCTAGAAATTATCCATAGTTACATAGTAGGTCCATTTCCAAAACCTTCATTAAACAAGACTAAATACATGCTCACATTCATTGATGACTTTTTGAGGTACACCTGAGTGTTTTTTCTCAAAAATAAGTCTAAGGTCTTTGATCACTTAAGGATTTCAAGCCACTTATGGAGAAATAGTTAGATTATCTCATCAAAATTTTAAGGATTGATAATGGTAGGGAGTTTGTCAACAAAAAGTTTGAGTAGTTTTGTACATCATAGGGGATTTAGATGCAACATACAATTCCATACAGTCCTCAATAGAATGGTGTGGCCAAACATAAGAACCATACCTTAAAGGAAATGGCCAACTGTATTCTTCAATCAAAGTCTCTTGTTCCTTAGTTTTAGGCTGAAGTAATCAACTATGCGTGCATATTCAAAATCATGTTCCACATAAATCCTTGAAAGGAATCACTCATTTTGGAGCTTGTGATAGTCACAAGCCCATAGTAGATCACTTTCAAGTGTTTGGATCACCAAAAATGGCCCATATTCCCAAGAATAAATGTAAGGTAATGGATCTTCAAAGTCATTCTTGTATCTTTGTGGGGTATGTAGAGGCTACTAAGGCATACCGGCTTATTCATCCTAAAACTCATGATTTATTCATTGAAAGGAATGTCAAGTTTCATGAGGGCCCACTTGAACTCACTACTAACACTCTAAATTCTTTAAAAGTTTCATCAGACATTGATTCCACCTTAGACAATGACTTGAATCCACCTAAAATTCCTCTTGATGATTACGATGACTCTTCTTCTTCTTCATGTTAAAATGATGAGATCAATGATGAGGATTCTCCTCCTCCATATCACACTCACACTTTAGATGATGATGACTCACCTTCTGATTCTCTGATCTCATACAATTATAGTCCTACTTGGGTCAGATAAACACTTTAAAGTGATAGGAAATGGGTTGGAAATACATTGGATACAAGGCAGACACATTCACAATTTTAGGGGACTTCACATGCCTACTTGGCCATTGCCTTAGATCTGTAAACCTTTCATGAGGCATCTAGCATTCTAGAATGGGATTCTACTATGCAAGAGGAGTATAGTTCCCTAATCAGGAATAAAGCATGGGACTTAGTCCCTCTTATTAAAGGAATAAAATTGGTCCATTACAAATGGGTTTATCGAACTAAGTATGGTGTAGATGGGTCTATTGATAAGTACAAAGCTCATATAGTTACAAATTGGGTTTTTTCAGGTGCCTAACATAGACTACACTGAGACATTTGCTCCTATAGCCAAGATGATGTCTATTAGACTCACTCTAGCCATCGTAGCAACACATCAGTGGGATGTTCACCAAATGGACATCAAGAGTGATGTTATACATGGCGACCTCAAAGAAGAGATCTACATGGAGCAACCACAAGGCTTTGTGGAAGATTCCTCCTTAGTCTATAGACTTAGGAAATCTATCTACAAACTCAAATAGGCCCCTCGAGTATGGTATTCCAAGAGGATTCCTTTCTCCTCATAGTCAAGTTCACTAGATGTCACTCAAATCTAAATGTGTAAATCTTGTGATAGGATGATTCTTTGTTGATCCTAGTTATCTATGTGGATCACTTGCTGATTATAGGGAGCTCACAATCATCCATCTCAATAGTGAAAATTGCACTTTCAAATAGATTTTTTATGACTGACATGGGATTTAACATTACTTTCTTAGGATTGAAATCATTCAATCAGACTTTGGGATAACTTTATCACAATCCAAGTATTCTCTTGATTTTTTTATGAGGTTTAACATGTCTAATTGTAAGCCTACTCCTACTTCCTTCTTATCTGGTGTGAATCTTGAGGCTAATTATCCTACACCATTGGTTGATGCAACTTCATATTAGTAACTTATGGGTAGTCTTATCTATCTCACACACACTAGACTTGACATATCATATGTAGTTGGCATGGTCTCCTAGTTTATGCAAGAGCCACATGAATTACATTGGAAAGCATCTAAGTGGATTACATTGCATTTAGGGTTCACACAACTATGGGATACACTACATAATAGGAATAGAGGTTGATTTTATTAGATACATAGATTCAAATTAGGTTGGAGATATTTAGAGTTGAAATTCCACTTCATGCTATAGTTTCTCACTTGGTTCAGGTCTAATAAGCTAGTCAAGCAAGAAGTAACTTGAAATTGCTTTATCATCTATAGAGGCAGAATATAGAGGGGATGTCAATGACACCACTGAGGCAATCTAGCTTCAGGGTATTCTCACTAAGTTTGGTATTTAGTTTCATAATCCAACAATTATCTATTATGGCAACCAAATCACTATCTAGATTTGTAAGAATTTTATTCTACATCAAAGGACCAAACACAGAGATTCACATGCACTTCATTAGGGAGATTATCAATGAATAAGTCATTAATCTTCAATACTATCCAACATTAGAGAAAATTGTAGATATTCTAACCAAGCCCTTCATAGAGAGTAAATTTTTTCATCTGTGAGCTCTCATTGGGGTTAGGGCTGCTCCACTTCTCCTTCCTCCTATGGAGGTTCTTCACTATGTACTTGGGTACCTCATCAAGATTTTAATGCTGAGACCCAATTATCACCTCACCTAAGCTACACTTAAGGGGGGGGGTGTTAGTGTAGTTATTTTTCCCATTGGGTTTTTCCTACATGGCCTTATGGCCATTCTTTATCAATTAAGTTTCCTTAGGTTAGTTATAAAAGGGTCACATAGGCTAATCATATTTTTAATATAATTATCTAATTAAAAAAATCAGAGGCTTCCTCATGTTTCCCTAATTTTACTTATATGTACCCCATTTTTCCTTTTTTAAAGGTTAGACACGTTAATACAATTTTATGCAAGCAACTATATTTTGCAATATTTTCTTGTGAAGACAAGCTTCTTTCTCTTTTGTAATTTATCTATGATTTCATTGCTTTATACATAGATTTGCTCGATCTTCTATGCAAGGATCTAAGATAATGGCCAATCAAAAAATATAAATGCACTCATATGACCTCATAGACCTTCAAAACATATTCATATGCATTAGACTCTTCAACTCTTGGAAAATCATCTCATACTCATCTCTTCTAGATGATTATTTAGAACTATCAAAAAACTTCAAAACATAGTCATGAAAAAAATGACTTATAACACCTATAGAATCACTCTAATGAAGTTAAAATGGGTTTAGATGATCCTTAATCATCCTAAAATAAATATATTATAATTTCAAATAGCAATATTGGTCTTATAGACCAATCTCATGGCTTCACTGTACACATACCTCACTGTGTTAGACAAGTCAGTTTGAGAGCACCTTTTTGTTTATATTAAAACATCTCAAAATATTATATCCAATAGGAATATGTGTTACATGTCTTTAACAACATCCCTATGTAATTTGATACATCCCTAATCGATGACAACACATCCCTAATCTCATTCCCACTTCTGCCTATTTTTCTCATTGTCTTCCTCATTAGACTTTTTTAGTGATATGTCAAATTCTATGATCAATTTATCATATTTGAAGTCTATAAATGACTCAAAAATCATCATGATAATAATACATAAGTCTTAAGATACAACCTCCATCCACTTATCAACTTTGAATTGGTCAACTCTGCTTGTAATAGTAAATTTTTGAGAAATATGGCTTTTCTTGTAGGGTCCACTTACACATCTGATAGAACAATGCCACCTAGAGGCACCTTTGAGAGTATACTACATTATAGAATCATCAAAATAGGTCTTCCAATCCTTTTTTATTCATTTACAATAAGATCTTCCATATCATGTCACAATTAGGGTTTTAAAGAGGGTTAAAACCACCTTAGAGTCTTAACAATCATTCATAAAGCTTAGATATTTAAGCCAAAACCAATGCTTATAAATTTGAGATAGTATCTTTCCTTAACTTCAATGAAATTATTATGATCTCATGCAAATATTTCATATGCCAATGAGCACAAGAAAGTCCTTCTCAGGTCTACAATACCTCATTCTGTGCATACAGAAAACCTTAAAACCACATTTCTACTTTCTTATTAAACTCAAGACCTCAAAATTCACCAACACACTTGAAATAATATGTAAAACCTATATAAATTATCATTTTTACATACATATATAGGTAATTGAACCTCATACCCTAATTTATCACCATCTCTCTTTGCTCTTTAGGCTTTGGATTTGTAGTTCATATTAGGCCTCATAGTAGACCTTCTAGCTATTGTTCAAGAATCTCCACCTTACTCACATTCCAAAAAAACTTTACACATGCTCTACCACTATTTTTTATCCTTAATAGGTCTTGACAACACTTCATGATACGTTATTGGGTCAGGCAGAGTCTAGGACTAGTCTAGTTGCGTGTTTGGGTTTAAGACCATATCCCTGTAGGCTTACCATGAAGCTTTCATGAGTGTTCCAACATTTCATATGAATTATTGATCATCATTAAACATCCAATCATATATATGTGTATCTATCTTATTAGAACACCATCTCCATACTCTCTCAAAGGTTCTCTTCATGTGATGATCAATGTCATGACTAAGTTTCTCAAGCTCTTGAAGCTTGAAAACTAGACTTGAAACATTCATTGATGATTCAAAACTTTGATCATATGCCTTGTATGCTCTTTTTATAGTAGCATACATATTTACACACTTATTCATGCACATGCTCATGATATGACAATACTCCTCAATACTAGTGCTTAAAAGTATGATTACCTTGTATCTTTATCTTGACTTGAAAACATGTCATCAACCTCATAAAAATAATCAAGTTACCTTAAAATTATCTTTCAATAAAAATACAATAGGTATCCTTCAAATTCTCTCTATTAATAAGACTTCCTTGTCATATACCACTTCACCATGCATCTTTACTAGATGCATTTTGACATCAACTTTTGATCTTGACATTAATGACATCCATTTTGACATTGACATCAATGAAAACACTTCTCAACAAATTCCCCCTTTGTTATTAATGATAAACTATTCTATAGACTGATCACTCATCTCCCAAGCTGGTCAAAATCCCTTATTGGATTTTTCTCCCCCTTTGACATTAATAACAAAATTTCCTGCATAGATTGTCATATGGAACCATACGTCTTGCTATACCAACTCAACACACAAAATATGAAGCATCATGGCAATATATTCTCCCTAACTATAAACATACCTTATTCAAATGAATTTTGATAACAAAGCCATTTTTTTAATGCATACCAAGTTCAATTACAAACTTGAATAGCTCCCCCTTGAGCCATGCATCTATCTTGCTTTTGTTGCCTGAATAGTGTATCCATGAAGTTTAATGGAGTCACCACTTCTTATAGGGTACTAAAACCTTACAAGTTAGAGATATTCCAAGATTTCCATGTTCTCCTCTAATTGAATGTCCTTCAATACTCTTTTAGGCTTGATTTACATTACAGGGTTGATTTCTTCATCATCCATTTGATGAATGTGGGATGATAGAAGGCATTCTTGACTTGTTTTCTCATTTGAAGCATGTTATATCACAACAAGTAGTCCACTTGATCTTGTAGACTAATCATTAATCCTCTTCATCATATTTGGTTTCTAAACATTCATTTTTCTTTTCTCTAGCACCCTAAAGGCTTTAAAGATCCTATTTTGACTTGATGACCTTTTAATCTTGTTAGAATAGAATCTTACTATGTCCTAGATTATGACAACTGTAGAAAACCAACTTATACTTACCTTTGTTGGAGTAAAGAGTGTAAGCTTTATTCAGGAGTCATTTTATTATTGAAGATAATATTCTATTTTATGCATGTATTTTTTGAGTGCATAATAATAAATAGACACTCCTATTTTATAGTTATTCATGGAACAATATTTTTTTGAACAAAATACCCTGCCTTGCATATTTAATAAGCACTCCCATGTGCTTTTGACTCGGTCAATTATGAAGATCCATATAAGGATGTGAATACAATTCAAAGACTATTGTGCAAATTATTTATTGTTTATCCTTTGTAATGTCTCAAATGATGTGGTAATGATTTTTAGGAGAGATCTTATTGGTTATGAGTTCTTTATGAAATTTGACATGGTATCAAAGCTTCCTTCTATAATCATTACTCAAATTGGTTTCACCTATTGATCAAATCTTGACTAGATTTTATAGCCATTTGATTTTTAAGGAGAGAGTACTGGAAAAATGCACTAGGAAAGGGATTGGTTAATTTCCCATTATTGAGGTTGATGTCCATGATGAGATTCGATCCCTAGTCCCACATATTGCATTCCATCATCAAATCTTAGTTTGCATTTGGGATTACAATTTTTTTTATATTTGCCCATATTTGCATTGCTTGTTTGTTGCATTGGTTTCAAACCTGAATTGGATCTAATCTATTCTGGTTATATTTGGATGTGGCATTAAGAGTTACTTATGAGCTTGGATCGAAAGACTTTAATTAGAGCATTTATTCATATTTTTGGAGTTTGTCTCTAGAAAAGTTTAAAACCAATTTATGTTCCACATCCTATGCCATCTAATAAACTAGATAGCATCGAACCTTCCATGACATCAGCATCAGCTCCAACTTAAGTCCATGGTTTTTTAACACTTGCTCTCAGAGTCTTTAGATTATCTCCCTTGTTATCTACAATGGCTACTATAAGTTGATTCACTTAAAATAATTTGTATCCTAATCCTTGAACCTATCAGGAAACTAGATTGGGCAACATGTGGGTGTTGAGGCCTAGCTCCTCCAATAGTCCTACCATTTATTACCACCATGGATCAAACTCATAGTATATCAACCAATCAACAAATATCTTCTACCCATCAGCCTTAATAAAATATCAAGCTTGATATTATTTTTAGACCACCTGAGTTCCAAGTATTCCATGGATTGGTTAGTTTCTTGCTTGGATTTTTCAAGAAGTCTTTATGTGTTCCTAAACTTAAATAGTGAGATTGATGAGCTCTTACAATTGACTTGGCACCTACTTGATGAGCATCTCGACACTTTGTTGCTTCAGGATCTCACCCTTAATTAGTAAATATTGATATTTTGATTCCTTTGACATAATATTCTCCAATAGAATCCTTTTTGCTCAATCTAAGGATATAAAATCTAAGCTAGCCAATGCCCAACTTGACATAATAAATGAGTGTAAAAACTATCCTTCTCATTGCTTGGTTTCCACATGGCAATCCTCACCATCTTTTGATGTCACTAATCTACTACCTCAGCTACCTCCACAATCCAAATAAAGGTTAGTTATATTTTTTAAATCCAATTTTACAGATTTCTAAGTTGGAAGTTGTGCATAACAGACTTAGCAACTATATATCTTGTACAATATTATAATCCCTTTGTTAAGGATCCAATCTCAAGAGAGATATTAATTTTTTTAAGTAGATGAATTATTTTAAAGTGGAAATAATTATTTGAGGGGAAATGTCCATTAAGGTAAGGCTTTTTAAAGTGGGATGGCTTAATTTCTTTATAATGGAGAATTTTAATGGGGACATCCCTTTATGCTTTGAGGATCAAACCTTTTATAATGGAAGACTAATTTTTTAAGTGGTGGAATTTATAGTGTGGATATAAAATGCGAGGGGTCATTTTTGCTTATGCTAGACATCATTTTATGGGGGATTTATATTAAAGTGTGCCCAACATTATTTTTATATGGTAATCATTGTAATAGGGGTGTTGTTTCCCTTTTTAGTGGTGAAAGACATTTATAAGGGTGATTTAGAGATCTCATTTGATTTTTTAAATTGATTTTCATAAAAAAAATATTATCATTGTAAGGAAGATTATTTCTTACCTTGTCACTTTAATCTGATTTTTTTTTAAGACTAAAAGGTGAGGGCAAGTTTGGCAGGCAACCAAACCCCCTCATAAGAAATCAAACTCTATTTTCACACCTTATTGGCTCACATTATTGTTCTTGTCATCACACTTTGCACTCATAGATGCATTATTGATAGAGTTTGACATCTTGTTTTAATTGTGTATTATTTTTTGTGTGTCCTTTTTTGTACTCACAAATGCATTTTTGGTAGAGCCTGACGTCCTAAATTCTTGAGTATGTTTTTTTGTCACACATTACTCCCTTGTTTTAGGAGAAACTCTCTTATTTGATGGCATCTTCTATAGATTGGTAGCATTTAGGGTTTTATGCATCATCTAGTGTTTTTTTCGTATGGGACATTTATTTGTAGTCATACTGAGAGTCATGGAGATTTTTATTCATGTTTGTATGCTCCATATTGAGCATAATACTCTTTAGTTAATGACTATCCCATCACCACCAGGGCCATATTATTGAGAGATATTTGTTCTTTATCTTTGACATTTTAAAAAAAATTTATAGTCCTTTAGAGTTGTTGTAGAGCTTAATCTCCTTCTGAAAAGTAGCTATTCTGATGAATATAGTGTCATCATGTCAGTGTTCTAGTAGTGGATTCAGTCCACTCATATAGACCTTTTTTGTGTCACTCCACCTAGTCAGTAGTGTGGGGGGTATGGTGTAGATCTTGATTCTTCAGTTGCCATGTTCCTTTATAACCCTTAGTACATCGCATCTTCTAGTAGAAGATTGAATTTAGTTGGTGAACTATTTTTCACTATCGACACTTATGATAGTCTCTTTTGTAAAGAGATATTTTGGTGAATTTCAGTTAGTTATTTTTTGTGATTGAGAGAATTTGAATTCCATTGAGACTTTCAAATCCATTGAGTGTACTTGTATTTGATGGCCTTCATTCCATCCAGTGTACCTCTTCAACATTATGTTTAAGTATTGAGACATTTACTTTCTTGGGACACCTTCCAACATATGTTTTTTTCTATCTTTACTTTAGCTATTGTTACTAGTTTTTGGGCACCTTGTGGTGATACATTTCATCCTTGGTGACTCTTTTTACCAATTTTTTGAGATCAATCTTTTTTTATAGATTTAGCCTAGTACAAAGTACCAATTTCTATTTGACTTTGTGGTTACAATGATTCATCATCCATATAGTCTGGTAAGATGGATTGGTTTACCATAGGGACACTTTGTATTTCACTATGATTTTTTACATGGGTACCTAATCATGCCTAGTTATCGAGACCCATCAATCTCTCTACCTTCTCTTTTTTTCACTCCCTATTTTATGCTTAAGGGAGGGTGTTGGAGTAAAGCATGTAAGCTTGATTTGGGATTGATTTTATTATAAGAGATGCTATTCTATTTTTTGTATGTATTTGTTGAGTGTACAATAATAAATAGACAATCCTATTTTATGGTTATTCATGCAAAAATATTTTGTTGCATGAAACAACCTACCTTTCCTATTTAATAGGCACTCCCATGTATTTTTGACTTGGTTGGTTCTAAGGACCCACATAAAGATCATGAATAAAATTAGAGACTTTATTGTGCAAATTCTTTATTATGTGTAATGTCTTTATTACAGAAGCTGTGGTAATGGTTTGCAGGAGTGATCCTGCTCATTATGAGTTTATTATGAAATTATTCAACCTTTTGAATGATTTGATATTTAACTTGTACCATAGTTCCATGAATGCTCATTCTTGGAATGTCTTCTAGATTCTCTTTCTCTATGCCCAAACCTATTACACACAAAATAATAACTGTTGAATGAATTGGCATACCTTGTTGTATTTGGATGATTAATATGCCTTTTCATGTTGACCTTCTTATCTTCAATAATATTTTCCTTGACTTGAGGTGTCTATTTTTGATCTTATTTGAACCCAAGACCTATTTTATCATTTTTAGACTTTTGACAACTCAATATGTCATCCAATACCTCAGTGCTCTTCTAAAATTTCACAAAGCTCCTCACCTTGCTTGATACTTGATTCAACTCAAATTTCAAGGATTATACTTTAGTTTCATACCTGATTCACTCTTCATCTTTATCCCTTAGGCTTGGATTGATTACCTCTATTTATGCCTCAACTTGATTGATGATCTCATCATATTATTTTGAAGCCAATATTTTCCTCATAGTCCTTAACAAGTGATCTTAGTTTATGATTCTTTTTCCTTTATAACTTAATTCCTCAAGTGTACTTACCAATTATACCTCAAGATCTACTTTAGCTTCTTATTCATTTGATTCCATATCAACCATAATGCCTTTCCAACTTGAACAACCCTCATTGTCTGATTTTATGGCCATAAATAAAGTTTCATTATTGTCATGTCTAGATTCATGAATACCATTATCACTATTAGACTCACTTGAGTCACTTATATCAGAAGGATTCTCTTCCTTAGTGTATAAGTTTTTCTTGCTCTTGAAATTTCCCTTTTTGCCTTCATACATTATGAATTCCTTATTTTTATTAGGCTTATAGGTCTTCGTATGATCTTCATTATGTTCATCATGTTTTTCATCATGCTTAGACTTATCCTTATTGGGGTACTTGGATGCAAAGTAACCAATCTTACCACAGTTGAAGCATTTGAATGATAACTTGCCTCTATACTTACCATATCCAAATATCAACTTTCTTACAAACATAGCCATCAGTTGATTATCATCAATATCTGAGCTTTCCTCATCCTTGAACTTCTTGGATTTTGAATTCTTCTCAAAATTGAAAGTTGATTCTAGTATACACATGATATTTTTAAAATTTTATCACTTACTAACACTGTGTATCTTGTAAGAACCCATCGATTCTCAATCTCTTTGAGTACACACCTTAAGGGGTACACCGAGAAAGGGATGGACAAATCATTGGTGCTTTATAAGATTGTTATCCCTTTTTACTCTTGTCATCTACACACTCATCTCCTAAAACCATTTACCCTAAGATTATTCTTATCATTTGTACCCATTCAAATCATTTATCACATCATTATCCTCTTATTCCTTGCCTCATCCCCCTTTTGACAGTTGGTTGTATTAGGTCAACTGGGTCAACCCTGTATAATTTTTAGACTCTAATTACTATACAAGGTTAACTAGGTTAACCTTGTATTTTTTTGGGTCATTTTTCACTTTGGAACTTGTTAGCCCTTTGGTCGACATAGCTTGGGACCTAGTGAGTTATCTATGAAAAATATATAAGGTCAACTAGGTTGACCCTGTATAACTGACATATTCAAAAGGATTTAGGGTAAGATCCACCTATATATACAAGTTCATTTCCAAACATTTGAGAATAGAGAAGCAAATAAGAATAAGTGAAAATGAACATCTTATTATTTACCATTCTATTTGAGGAATAAAGCTTAGGGTTTTATACTTTCTTTAGAGATACATATCTTATCTTGTGGACAAGTCTTTTGGATGTATAGATAGGTTGTATAGCATATAGCTAATTTGTCTTTGTTATCCTTAAATACCACAATAATCTCTTGTGAATCACCTTGGCCAAGGGAGATATTGAGGCTCAATGGGTTCATCTTCAAAGGTAAGTATTCATAACTTTATTTTTCCTTTGTAAGAGTAGATAGATAATGCAGTTTTGCTTCTCTTCCATGCATCGATATTATATATACTTTGACATGAGTATATGTCTTCTATGTTGTTTAGTTTAGTTTATTTTGTTCATAACCCCCACTTTGTGTCATAAGATTTGGTGAGCACTAGATTAGATTTACTTTATTTTATTAGAATAAGTGAAATACCAAATCCTAAGACCCCCTTAGGGTTATTACATGAGTGTGTTAGTCTGGAGGCTTTGAAACCCTTCTTATCATAGTATATAGTGATAAGTGATCCCCTAATCGGGTCTAGAAGATCCCCATCTTGGTTATGCTCCTGCTTAACAAATGTATTCCCAATCAAAAGTGTAGGTATGCTCTATCATTTCTGAGCTATGATTGATTATAGCCATGATGAATTTTTTATTGTATACATATTGGTAAACCTGATGTGAACTAACCCTTGTAGGACTTGTTCACTTATTTCATTATTTTTATCATATTTTCCATATTGGGTCAACTACATCAACCCAACTCTAATTTTTGTGCATAGGTTTTTAGGTACAGGCTACTGGATCAATCTAGTTGACCTAGTACAAGTATTTAACTTTCCAGACTTCTAGTCTAAACTATTGGATCGACCAATTGACCTAGTACAGTTTCTAAACTTTCAAATATCTTATTCAACATACTAGATCAACCCAATCAACCCTGTATAGTATAATTACCCAATAATAGATTCCTACAAAGATTGATTGACCCAATTAACCTAGTTAGCAGGTTTTGCAAGCATTCCATAAGGTTATTTGAAAACAATCTTATTTCTATGAATCTCTGATCCATTAAGTTTCTTTTCTATCCTTCTATCTCTTTATTTATAGTTTTTTCTTTCACAATTTGTAGTCTTCAAAACTACCCTTGTATAGTCAACTAGATTGACCTAGTTCTACATTCTATGTGTTATCTAGATAACTAGGTCAACTTTGCAAACCCTGTTCATTTTTAGACCTTGATTCTATAGTATAAGATAGACCACGTTGACCCTATTTTTTATTCTTTATATACACTATTGATTGCATCAACATTGTACCTTATTTTAAAGTTAGAATTAACCTTTATATGCTAGTAATTAGCTTACACTTTCACTTCTTATTGATTTCATGCTTAGAATAGATCGCATAGTTTAATTAAGTGATTTTTAATTAATTGTTTAGTTTCACTATTTTTTATTTTATGCACACATGACCAAATCAAAAAATCTAAACAAGAATTTTAACATTTGACTACCCAAGGCCAACCTACTTGGATTTCATCACCAAGGGGGAACCCTACTTGATGTTCTAGTCAAGTATAAAGCATGGTTAATGGTATATTGTGGTTAAGCACTCGACACCCTTATCACTATGATATGTGAAGTGAGGAGGTAGGCCCCAATACTAAGCTTATATCATTACCGCTATAGATCCCTTTCATCCCAAACTAGCTAAAACTGTCCTTAGATTGATTTCTAGTTCCTTACTTATAGCTGATTTCACATCACATTTAAAACATATCCTAATAATTTTATAAATATTCAAGGTGACCATTTAGCTAGTTATTTACTTTTCAAGTTGATTTCTTGCTCTTTGCTCAATTGTATTTTGTTTTTTAAAAAATTACATTAGCCAGTGTTGGTATAAGGTTTTGTGCTATGTGCCTCAATTGGATTGGCTAGTATTAATCCAAATGATAGTTCATTTACCTTTATTTATTACTTTTAAAATTACTTGAAAAAATTATCTTGTTTCAATTCACAATCTGTTATAAACTTTCTAATTTTCCTTATATGTTGTACTAGATTGACCCAGTCAACCTTGTACATTTTTCCAGCTTTTGTTCACTATATTGGATAAACCCAATTGGCCCTGTGTTGTTTGTAGACTATTCACTCTTTTCCTAGCCTCTGTTCACTAGACTAGATTGACCCAATTGACCTTGTATAGTTTTTAGGCCCTTTTTTTTGTGTTAGGTCAACCTACTCGACTCTTTACAGTTTCTTGTCACTTCCTATTTCCTTGTGTGGTTATCTAATATTTTTTAATAATGATGACATATTTTCAATCTTATTTTAGTCAAGAATAATGTATAATTAAGGATTTGGATAATGACCTTATTTATTTTATTACTTCAAATGAAACTATCCAATTTATTCCTTCTTCTCTTAAACCAAAACCAATCACTACACATTGTAATGTAGTTGAGGTCATTCATCATAATACTCCTCCCAATACCAATGTTGGGATTAATCCACCTAAAAATAATCCTCCTCCCACCAACACAAATAATCCTCCTCCTATCAATACTAATACCCCTTCTACAATCACCAACCCACCTATTGATACAACTCAACCTCTTGCCCAAGTCATACAATAAATGAACATAATGCAAACTTCCAATACCTCTCAAGTTATGAACATGTTGTGATCTAGGAATTTGACTCAAGAGAGGATGGTTAGTATGGTGTTATTTCCAAAATGAAAACAAAATGAAATAAAAACACTAATAGCATAACATCTCTAAGCTTAGACATTAGGGAGAGCTTAGTTAACAAAAGCAAATGACAAACAAAACTAAAAAGCAAGGAATGAAAACACAATAATTCCTTCACCTTCTTTGGATGCTCCATATGTATGACAAACAAAACTAAAAAGCAAGGAATGAAAACACAATAATTTCTTCACCTTCTTTGGATGCTCCAAATGACTTTATAGTGGTCATTTTTTTAGCTTTGTGCTCATGAAATCTTTAAAAATGGAAGCTTGGCTACCTCCATCTCTCCTTGGCACCTTTGGCTTGTGGCTTGGCTTGGCTTGGAATCAATTTGGCATGGTAACACTAGTTTCTTGAAGCTTTTGGAACTAATCATGTATTATAACTTTACATTCTTAAGTCTTTGGAGATATTTGATCATAATAATTTTACACCAAAATAGCTTAGAAATAATGTTCTTGGCCTCTCTATTTATAGATTTTTAGATTTGATCAGAATCAAACTTAATCGTCCATCTCAATATTGAGATGTGTGGTTGAGGATTAATTTAGTTTTTGTAATTAAGTTTGTAATTATCCTCATCATGACATTAGAAGAATGGACAATTAAGAGGCATGGAAGGCATCATGGAAGGCATTGATGAGGTATGAATCCTGATATTTATGGCATTTATGGCCTAGGGATGTCCTCCCAAGAAATGAGGTCACTTGATGATGCAGATATTCAATATCCATTTCCAAAAATAAATATTCAACAAGTTTCCATGAAATTATTGATTAGGCCTTAATTTGGGTTAATTAGCTCTTAAGTATGATTAAGCACCTTATGTACAAATTACTCAAATTGATCAAAATGCCTCATTATTGGTATAAAATTTGACTAAATTAGAATTAGAATTCCATGTCAGATGCGTTGGAACCATATTCCCATTTAGGATGTTACCAACAACAAATAACAGAGACACATGTTTTGTGCATAATATTTGATAGGAAAGAGCAATCCAAAGCACCTAGGTGTAAATTTGGCATTTTGACTTGAAATGATATGATCAAAGTTAGCTAGCCCATAAATTGTATTGCCCCATTTAGGGATACCTTGGCCAATATCGACATTTGAATATGACAGTTTCACATCATTTAGCATGTTTTAGTGTTTTTAGGCCAAATTATGCATTTTGGGTAGAAATTGGCCAAAAGCCTAATTGGAGGTTATTGATGGCTAGATTTAGGTGTCTACACATGCAACAACATTTATGCAAAATGATTATTCAACCACCTCAAGTCATCATGTCTCAACCAAATCCAAATTTTGGCCCTCCTCCTCTTAGAGATGCCAATGTGAATATCATCCTTCAACCTCCAATAAATCACAAAATGCTTCAACATCTTCAAAATGAACCTTTAGCTCCATTAATTTCATCCATAGATATTTGAAACATCTCTCTAACCATCATATATAATGTGATTAAGGACCCTTATATCTTTCTTAGGTATTTTGGTAATATCTATAAGGAATGGGTCCAAGCTAACACCTTTGCTACCACCGAGCTCTTAGCCAAGACCTTTATGGGTGATGCACTTGAATGGTACAAAAAAAATCCTAAACATTCCATCTCCCAAATAAAGGATTTAGTCAATGCTCTAGTGAAGGAATTCCAACATGATGACCTTCCTAAAAATTACCTTAACCATTTCATCAATACTAAGCAACTACTTAATAAACCTACTCATACTTTCATCAAATGATGGAAGTCTCTTGCTCATAAAATTGGACCATAATATGAATGATAATACTCTTTTAAAACTATTTTTCACTAATCTTAAACCTCCCCTTCGATACAAAGTTTGAATCTTTTCATCTAAAAATTTAGAAGAAGCCTTAGACCAAGGAAAAAGGCAAGACTTTCTTATGACTCAATTTGAACCATCTTAAACAACTAATAAATAACCTTTTCAATAATTTTCTCATAAGATTGATTCATCCAAGCCTCCCCAACCTCAAAATGGAACATCCAAATCAACCAATTTCAACCCAACCCACCCTCCCTTGAGTCTATAACAACTTAATAAGAAATTGCCACCCTTTAAACCCATGATCCTGGATCCTTATAAACCTCCTCTAAAATGGTATAATCCTAATAAGTTTTGTTGGTAGAATGCTACTATAGGTAATTCTCATGAGTCTTGTCATGATCTTCACTAATTTCTTCTTTCTTCCTTACTTGGTCCACATTTCAATCTTGATACTCTCACCAAACAAAGTTATCAAGACTATATTCAAGCTTCTCAATTTCAATCTCAAGAACCACAATCACATCAACATCAACTACCTAATGAAAAACAATAATTACCCCATACCTACACCTCATCTACTAATTTTGTTCAAACCATAATTGATCCTTCTTCCTACACTGATAAGGAAAGGATAGCTAACATGAACAACTTTAAACATATCATTGTATCCATTGATCCTCAACCTCTTAAGTCACATGAAACCAAAGAGTACCTAGTTCAAATGCCTACTCCAAAGCATATATTACATGGTCATCCTTTACCTCCTCATACCTCTCCTTCACATCATATTTCACATTCAACATCCTTAAAATCTAACAAACTACCACATTTACCTATCTTGAAATGCACCTACCAACTCAATGCAAATCATTCTAATAATTCAATGTTACCTCACTCCAACTCACATGTTGGGGCATCTTGCAATTTCCATCTACATGTCCCTTAAGACTTTGGGGAATCTTGTGATGCCCATCCACATGTCCCTTCAGACTTTGGGGTATCTTGCAATGCCCATCCCTACATCCACTTACCCCATTGGGGAGTCTTACAATGCCCACTCTTATTCTACAATACATAATAACAAATAAATTTAGCTTCAAGAAACCTTCTAAGACTTGTGTTTCACATGCTCATCTTTGATACAAATGTTAGCATAGGTCATATGTGTTGTCTTTTTGGTCTCATGATTCTTTGTTTTTGTGCATTTTTCTTCTTTTAATTTCATTTTTCTATCATCATCATTATTTTTCTTTACATTCTTTATTTTTTTTACACATTACATTTAACATTTGCTTCCATTTTTATCCTCATATATTTATTTTACTTTTGTCTTTTTATGTCATTATTTGACTTAGTATCTTTATGATTATTTTTCTCATTATTTAGCATTCACTTCATTGGTTATCACCTTGTGAGTTGCATTGTAATACCAAGGATAAGACCTAACCCTCTTCATAAAATACGATCTTTACTTCTTTTCTCATTTTATTATTTCACATGCTTTTTGGCACCCTCATGGGTTTCTCTTTTATGAGTTTCAATGTAAGACTGTAGATGGGACCTGGATCTCCTCATAAAATTACTATCTTGTCATTTTCTTTATAGAAAATGTTATTGATCCTGGTTCTCAACTTTAGCTTTTGCTTCTTTTGATAGATGAAATTTGCACACTAATCTATGTTAGCATGTTTTCCTCCATTTTACTCATTCTTATGATAAGGAATCACACTTTCCTATCATTATATCCCTCTTTTTTCCCTTTGTCACATTTTTTGTGATTTGAAGTAATTCAATTTGTTCCATGTGTCATTCCTCTTGATTTCCCCTTTCCTTTCACTCCACATTGGATAAAATAAGGTGAAAGTCAAGATAACACTTTTATTTCACCTAGATTTATGAGACTCTTAAACCCCATTCTCTTTGAAGTTATCTCTCTTAACAATCAAGTTTCAAGCATTCAAATGAAAGTCATATTTAGCACCCATGTTTGGTTTCCAAATCCGTATGGAAGAGGAATAGAAAAATCCATCAATAAAGTTAAAATCCAAATCATTTGAAATAAAAGGCAATGATATATAAAAGGTAACATACAAATCTCAAAAGTCAAAATCACACCAAAATACATGATTCCAAGCACATATCCTATCTCTAATCGAAGCTAAAACTCCATAGTTGGCCTCTCATAGAGCCAAGGTCCATTGGGGTGCAATAGGCCAGTAGATTGGAATAGGATAATTCAATAAACTTTATGGTGCTACCTAATTTTTTATGCAAGTACCCAATATTCATAGTAGATCGATGACTCTATAATGGGTTCTGAGGAATGAGGAACATGTTGTGGGAAGGTAGGTCCATTTGACTCTTCATGCATATATCCTTCATGGGATGATCTATATACTTAATTTGTTGGCCTAAGACTTGTGTGAATAAGAGAAGTTATTCAAAGTCCTTAAGTTTGAAAGTCCTCTTGTTTTGACAAACCTAATTTGAGTGCCTTGACTTCAATAAAGAGTTTCTCTACCTTGATTTTTCTTTCATTCTCCCCTCCACCCATTTCATTTTCCCCTTGATAGGTAAATTGTGATTCTAAATCTATTTCCCCTCTTCTATAATTCCTTCTTCTTCACCTCTTAAAAATATGATAGCATTACTTTGTTTTAGTTTTATCTAACCTTAGAGCAAAACATGTTTGAGAAACTATGGATTTTACCCGTACACCATTTATTTACCACACCATCTCATTATCATCCTAGTCATGACATTAGGTGGTTGTGTTTTCTTACATTGAATCTTAAAACAAGCACTCAATTTAAGTTTTCATCCTTTAGATATTTTTGATTTTCATTTAGCCATCATATTCTTGTTTGATTTCTGTGGACTTCACTTATCTGACATATGACATTTTTCATTATTACATGTTTCTATTTATATATGCCTTATTCATGTTTGTCTCACATCTTCAATTACATTTCATTTTTAGTCTTCATGTTTTTCTTTTTGCCTATCTTACATGAGCTTACTTTTCACTTTATTACCTATCTTTGTTCAAGTTGTCTTGCATTGATAGTTCATTTATCATTCATGTTTTACATACTTCCCAACATGATTTAGTATGTTCTACATTCAATTTTGTCATTTATGTTTTACATGCTTCCCAACCTGATTTATTATGTTTTACATTCTTTTTTTCCATTTATGTTTTAAATGCTTTCCAACATGCTTTACTATTTTCCAATCATTTGTCATTTATTTCCTATAATTTACCAATCATTTGCCATCCTTTTGTCATTTAATTGCCTTCAATATTATAAACCTTGTCTTATCAATCCTAATTTTCCAATTTTCCTAAAATTTCTATCTCTTTAACCACTATATGCCTCTCTTCCAAAAATTTCAACTTTTTGTTATTTTTTTGTTCTAACTTCTATAAGTTTGCCTAATATTCTTCACATTGGACACGTTCACTTCTCTTGCAGTCTAATTATTTATCTAAAACACTAAGGTAAGTAAAGGTATTTATTTTTCAATTATATCCTTTCTTTTATCTTATTTGCTACTTACTTCACTTTACTTAGCATCAACATTATGTGTTATCATGTTATATTTCTAAAGCACAATCATGAGTTGCACTTACATGACACATGATGAGTTTAGAGTGGGGAATACGTATACATATAATATTTTCAAAATTTTATCACCCATCAAGTCTCAATCTCTTTGAGTGCACACCTTAAGGGGTGCACCAGGGAAGGGGTTGTTATGGTGTGGAGCTAAAAGCTACACCTTAAGGCAAACATGAGGGTTTCTAGTGTATATAGTCATCGGCGTCGGTAGGCCACATCGATGACGGTCAGGGGACACAGAAGGGAAACCAGCATCGGCAGAATATCGGCCAGCATTGATCACCTCCAGGAAGGCAGGGACCGACGTCGGTTGCCTATAGCAGTCTGAACTGCTGTTAACGAACAGTCAGTTAAGTGAAAACAGAGTTTGCATGTTAAAGACTAGTTCGAGTCTTTGAGCCGCTTGTCTAAATTAAGTGTATGCATGAGATCTATATAATAGACTCATGGGCTGTATTGTTAAGTGGAGAATTTGCAGAAAAGCTATGTGAAGCTTAGAGAGTTCTTCCCATGGTGGAATCAAGTAGGATTCCCCATTTATGTTTAAGTAAGATCAAGTTTGATATGCAGGGATGTGTGTATGCGAGGGTTAGACAGAGATCGACAGTTGGCCAGGGTCTAAGGTGACAGCAATACATTAGCAGGATCATGGAGAGATCTACTTGGAGTACCGGTATGTACTCGGTTGTACTGGATGTACAATGAGGTGAACAACAGCTTGTGTTAGCTATGTGTTGTGACCTATGAGAGAAGATTACTCAGGTGGGAAGATTACTTGGAGCCCTTGAGGAGGAAGCCTCACAGAGGTGGAAGAAGAGTGTGATCTCTTTATTGTAATTTCCTTTGTAATGAGTTGAATACAATTGTGTGTTGCCTCTCATATTCTGTGTGTTTTCTCATTGATAGTTATTTGTTCTTTTGGTTATTCCACATGTTTAATTGCTTATACAATGGTAATCATGTGTGCTCTTAAATCTGACAAGTTGTGTCAGAGCTTTGGGGAGTTTTGGTCCTATCAATTGGTATCAGAGCGAGGTTGGATGTTCTCAGAGTGAGTTTGACTAACAGATGGCCCAAATCTGTTAAGTGTTTGTTGATTACAAGTTACTCACAGGGGTTGCTATTTGAGTGGGAGTATAGCAAGGCAAAAGATGGTACAATGAGAATGAAGAATATCAGACACAGGTTTAACACCACAAGGAGTGTGGTGGGTTGTCTTCAAGTGGGAGCTTGAAGAGGAATATAAGCCAGGATGTAGATTAGACAGAGTATTGGTTTGGGTACAGGTGCAGCTCTTTATCTCCAAGTGGGAGATTGTTATGGTGTGGAGCTAAAAGCTACACCTTAAGGCAAACAGGAGGGTTTCTAGTGTATGCAGTTTTCAGCGTCGATAGGCCACACTGACGACGGTCAGGGGACGCAGAAGGGAAACTGGCATCGGCAAAATATCGGTCGGCATCGGTCACCTCCAGGAAGGCAGGGACCGACGTCGGTCGCTTGTAGTGGTCTGAACTGCTGTTAACGAATAGTCAGTTAAGTGAATGCAGAGTTTGCATGTTAAAGACTAGTTCGAGTCTTTGAGCCGCTTGTCTAAATTAAGTGTATGCATGAGATCTATATAATAGACTCATGAGTTGTATTGTTAAGTGGAGAATTTGCAGAAGAGCTATGTGAAGCTTGGAGAGTTCTTGCCATGGTGGAATCAAGTAGGATTCCCCATGTATGTTTAAGTAAGATCAAGTTTGATATGCAGGGATGTGTGTATGTGAGGGTCAGACAGCGATCAGCAGTTGGCCAGGGTCCAAGGTGATAGCAATACATCAGCAGGATCATGGAGAGATCTACTTGGATTACTGGTATGTACTCGGTTGTACTGGATGTACAATGAGGTGAACAACAGCTTGTGTTAGCTGTGTGTTGTGACCTATGAGAGAAGATTACTCAGGTGGGAAGATTACTTGGAGCCATTGAGGAGGAAGCCTCACAGAGGTGGAAGAAGAGTGTGATCTCTTTATTGTAATTTCCTTTGTAATGAGTTGAATACAATTGTGTGTTGCCTCTCATATTCTGTGTGTTTTCTCATTGATAGTTATTTGTTCTTCTAGTTATTCCACATGTTTAATTGCTTATACAATGGTAATCATGTGTGCTCTTAAATCTGACAAGTTGTGTCAGAGTTTTGGGGAGTTTCAGTCCTATCAGGGGTGTGCAAACCATTGGTGCTTCGTAAGATTGTTGTCCCTTTTTCCACTTGTCATCTACACACTTGTCTCCTAAAACCATTTACCCTGAGCTTATTCTTATCATTTATAACCATTCCAATCATTTATTAGATCATTATCCTCATATTCCTTGCCTCATCCCCCTTTTAATAGTTGGTTATATTAAGTCGACTGTTGGAAATATTGTCATTGATGTCAAAGGTCTAGCATTATTTGTGATAAAGGCCCCATTGCATTTAATGATATTTGTAATTGTATGTGAGTTAATATTTATTTAATATTAACTAATATATTATTGGTTGCATATGAGACAAAAGAAGGGCCCATGGAGAAGTCAAAGAGCCACGGGGTAAAGACAAAAGAAGGATGGGATGCATTTTCCCATGAAGAGTCATCTTGGGGAATTCCAAGAGTCACCAAGTGAAGATAAAAGAGGAAGGGAAAAATTTCTCATGAAGGGACACTTTGAGGAATATGAAAATTCACCAAGATAAGGACAAAAGAGGGAAGGACATTTTTCCTCATGAAGGGTCACCACATGACTTTTCAAAGGCAAGGATATGAAGGGTCATACAAGTTTGGCACCATTTTCCATGAGGATTGAAGGGTCACAAATGGGGAAGGCCAAAGGTCATTTGGAAAGCTATAAATAAAGGCTTGAGAAGCCATTTGTAATATGGAAGAGAGAGGTTGATTTGATATTTTAATATCTAGCTTAGAAGAGCAATTGTGAGAGATGAATATGATTTGTATTTGTTATATCTAGCTTAGAAGAGCAAAGGTGAGAGAGGAAAGAGATGTTGTAATGAACTATCATTTGTTGAGATAATAACATTGAGAGATAGTTATGTGGTATACATAAAGGGGTTGGTGCTCCTATGGGTTGGTGCTCATGAATAGTTGTTGGGTTGGTACTCGACAAAGGGGTTGGTGCTCCTGTGGGTTGGTGCTCAATAAAGGGGTTGGAACTCCTATGGGTTAGTGCTCATGAATAGTTGTTGGGTTGGTGCTCAGTAAAGGGTTTGGTGCTCATGTGGGTTGGTGCTCACGAATAGTTGTTGGGTTGGTGCTCAGCAAAAGGGTTGGTGCTCCTACAAGTTGGTGCTTGTGAATATTGTTTGGGTTGGTGCTCATTCATATACTTGAGATTATTCTCTGTGGTTTTTCCCACATTGGGTTTCCACATTATATTTGGTGTCTCTCTCTTGTGTGGTGTTTATTGTTTAAGTTTTATTGCATATCTTAAATTTTTGATTAAGTAGAATTTGGTTAAGGGAAAGTTTTATAAGATATATGATATATTGACTCACCCCCTCTCTCAATATATCTCGTGCTTAACATCGACTAGGTCAACCCTATACAATTTTTAGCATCTGACTACTATATAGGGTCAACTAGGTCAACCCTGTATTGTTTGGGGTTATTTTTTACTTTGTATATTATTATCCCTTTGGCTAACATAGCTCAGGACCTAGTAAATTATCTCCTAAAAACATATAGGGTTGACTAGGTCAACCCTATAAAACCCACATATTTGAAAGGATTTAGGGTAAGATATGCCTATATATAAAATTTAATTTCCAACCATCTAAGAATAGAGAAGTGAATAATAATAAGTGTGAACAAACATCTACTTATTAATTATTCTACTTGATGAATAAATCTTAGGGTTCCATACTTTATTTGGATATATAGATCTTATCTTGTGGATAAGTCTTTTAGATGCATAGATAGGTTGTGTAGCCTAGAGATGATTTGTCTTTGTTATCCTTACATATCACAACAATCTCTTGTGAAGCACCTTGGCCAAGGGAGACATTAAGACTCAATGGGTTATTTTTTAAAGGTAAGTATTCCTAACTTTATTTTTCCTTTATAAGAGTAGATAAATAATGTAGTTGTGCTTCTCTTCCATACATTAAGATTATGTATACATTGACATGAGTATATGTATTTTATGCATGTTTAGTTTAGTTTATTTTATTTTTAAAACCCATTTTGTGCCACAAGCTTTGGTGAGAACTAGATTATATTTACTTTCTTGTTATTAGAATAAGTGAAATATCAAAACCTAAGACCCCCTTAGGGTTATTATGTGATTGTGTTAGTCTGGAGGCTTTGGAACCCTCCTTAACATAGTTTATTGTGATAAGTGATCCCCTAAATGGGTCTAGTAGATCCCCATCTTGGTCATGCTTCCACTTAATAAATGTATTCCCAATTAGAAGTGTGGGTATGCTCTATCTTATTTGAGCCAAGATTGATTTATAGATATGATGCATTTTTGATTACATACAATTCTTTTTTTAGAGCTATGATTTCATTGGTTCTCATCTCATAGGCAGTTAAGATGCCATGAAACCCATCTATTTCTAGTTTGTCCAAATATAACATCTCTTTAACTGCAAATAATTTAGAGTCAAATTTAGAATTTAGTGATCTCAACACCTTTAGAACAATAGTGGATTCTTTGATTTATTCTCCCAATCCTCTAATGATGTTGACAACGTCATAAACCTTAAATAGGTAGGATGCAATGGTTTCATCTTCACTCATTTTCAAGATTTCAAACTATCTTTGATGGGTCTGTAATTTAGTCATCTTTACTTTGGTGTCTCTTTCATAAATAGTCTTCAATTTGTCCCATATCTATTTAGATAAATCCAAATGCATTAACATCACCAATTCTACTTTTGATAGGCCACAAAGAATGTCATTCATTGCCTTGGAGTTATTTTCAATAGCCTTCTTACTTGCTACATTTGATGGAGGAATAAGAGGAGTTATATAACCATCTATAATTGAGTACTGAATATCATGTCCTTGTGACATCAAGTATATCTTCATTATGGCACTCTAAAAGGCATAGTTAGATCCGTTGGATAATGGAGCCTTACTAGTGGAGAAACCACCTTGAGCTTCTTGACTATCCATCCTTGCTTATAGGATTTCCTTTAGGTTTTTTAAGCCTGATTCAAAGGACTAGGTTCTAATACTAAATGTTGGAGACAAAGTGATTAAGAGGGGGAAGGGTTGAATCAGTTTTCAAACTTTCATATGCAAATTTACTTAATCAATCATGAATCAATTAGATAAACATATATATTTTAAAAAGCATAGATATAAATCCACAAGATCATGAAACACATGAAAATAAAATATATGTGGGAAACCCTCAAGGGGAATAAAACCCATATAAACACATATTAGACAGCTTGTACTATAATACCATGAATCAATTTTAGTTGAGCACCAACCCAAAAAGGAGCACCAACCCCTAAATTTATCAAGCACCAGCTTAATTTTAACAAGCACCAAATTTATAAGAGGATACAACCTCTTGCTAATCAAACACCCACTCAATCAAAACTCTCATCTTGTCCACCTTGATCTTGTTACCCTCTCACAACTGATAATTGTCTTCTATTACTCTATTATACTCAAAATTTCCTCTCACATAAGTAGAGCTATCTTTTAACTACTTTGCTCAATTAACCATTCTATGGCTTGAAATTGTCATGAAACCCTATAGATGTCTATGAATGATTCATATCATTGATTTGATATGTTTCACCACCTATGTAATCTCACACAATCCTCTTCTTCTTTGCTTTACATCTATAAACTCTACATTATATAATTAGTCCTAAAAATGCCTAGGATATATAAAAGACTTTTCTTGTTCATATCCTTCTTATTCAACCAAGCACTTTTATAATTTTAGGTCATCCATGGAATCAATCTTAGAATAATTCGTAGGAAATAATAAAACATTAGTTAAGTCCATTAGGTCTTACCTTTTTTAAATAGGCCTTATTTCTCCTTGATCCTTTTAGAGAACATTCAAACACTTTGTACAGAAGGATAAAATCAAATTTCATCCCAATATACCTAGTATAAAATCATCAAGGTTTCATAACACTTTTTAGGTTAAACCAATACTTGAAGCACATAAATATCATAGTTCATATTATCCTTGTCTATACCAAGAAAGTTTGTCAATAATAATTGAAGATCAAACATGAATTTTACAAAAAAAATATAGAACACACACACACACACACAACCTTTATTACTTTAATTTAATCACCAAATTCATTATACACCTCAACATATATCTTAAAGCCTCAAACTCACTTCAACAACATCACCACTCATAACTGCCTGAATGCTTCAAAACCCAGTCATGAACAATTGACTGCCAACATCTATAAAAGGACATTTAATGACTCTAAATGAACTTATATGAACCTTAGATACATTTAAAACATATTATATGCATTATAATCTTTAAATTTGGGTAAATCATCTCGTACTCATCTTTGTTAGATGACTATTCCGAACTATCAAAAAACTTTAAAACATAGTCATGAAAATAGTGACTTAGAACACCTATAAAATAACTATAATGAAATTAAAATGGGTTTATATGATACTTGAAAATCATTATATCAACTTATAATAAATAAAATAGAATTATTTGTCCTATATACCAATGTCATGGCTTTACTATACACATATCTCACTGTGTTAGGCAAGTCAGTGTGAGAGCACCTTTTTAATTATATATAAGAATATCCAAATATTATATCCAATAGGGATATGTGTTACATGTATTTAATAACATCCATATTTAATTTTATCCTTCCCTAATACATTACAACACATCACTAATCTCATTCCCACTTTTACCTATTTTTCTCAATATCTTCCTCACTAGGCCTTTTTAGTGATAGGTCAACTTCCATGACCAATTTAGAATATTTTAAGTCTATAACATGATAAAAAAAAATCATGGTAATAAAACATAAGTATCAATCTACAACCTTAATCCACTTATCAACTTTGACTTGGTCAACTCTGCTTGTAATAGTAAATTTATGAGAAATATGGCTTTTCCTGTAGGGTCCACATACTCATCTGATAGACCAATGACACATATAGGTACTTGGGAGAATAAAATACATTATATAATAATAAAAATAGGTCATATAATCCATTATAATTCATTTCCAACAATATATTCCATATCAGGTCATAATTAGGGTTTTAGAGAGTGTTAAGACCACCTTACAGTCTTAACAATCATTCATAAAGCTTAGGCCTTTAAGCCAAAAAAAATTCTTGGAAATTTGAGATAAGATCCTTCATTAACTTACATGAACTTATTATGATCTCATGAAAATATTTCAAGTGCCAATGAGCACAAGAAAGTCCTTCTTGGGTCTGCAATGCCTAATTTTGTGCACATAGAAAAGCTCAAAACCACATTTCATGCTTTCTTCTTCAACTCAAAACCTCAAACTTCACCAACACACTTGAAATAACATGTAAAACCTATGTCAATGATAATTTATCCATACATTATTATGTAAATAAACCTCATACCCTATTTTATCACCATATCTCTCTTTACTCTTTAGGCTTTGGATATGTAGTTCATATTAGGCCTTAAAGTAGACCTTCTAGCTATTGTTAAAGCACTCTCCACATTACTCACATGATAAAAAAATATTCCACATTATCTACCACTATTTTTAATCCTTCAAAGGTCTTGACAACACTTCATGGTATAAACACCTAAAACTGGCCACCAATGGGCTTCGACTAGACTTCAAACCGATTCCTACCAACCTTTGAAAATTAAGCTTGAGAATCACTAAAGGTCCCAAATTTACTTGTGATTCATTGGTAAAAGCTTAGAATAATGTTAATGCATCTATAATTTGGGTATCCTACTATAAAAAATAATAACCTCTCACATAATCATCTCTAATCATCCTAAAACATTACAACATGCAATTTGGCCTATAGATCGATTAAGTGGGGCAAGTGCACACATAAAATCAAATCTTGAATGAGTTAAATGGCTAATCAAAATTAATTAATCATATAAACAAAATTAATATCATAGTTGAATAATCCATGTGTAATTAATGAATTACTAAAAAAGGAAATTCAAAAATATGAAATATCATAGATTTTCATGATTACCTTTGCAAGTTGTCAAGCCTTTGAAAAATATCTCAAAATATCTCTTTTTGGAGACCCATACATATTCATTGAAAATAATGATTTTTTGACACCTTTTAAATCTGGTGGGTTTAATTAACTCACTTAGGTTATATTTCAACTCATTTCATGTTTAAATTACACTTTAACTCACCTTGAGTTGGGGTTAGTTCCTAAGCCTATAAATACAAGCCATTGCCTATTGAAAAGAGAGCATGGAAATAGTAGAGTTATAATGCAGGTTTTATAACATGATTTATATCCATAGTTTTATAATGCAAAAATATAAAGCTAATCCCCATCAATCCATAATCATAAACCACATCAAGTAAGCTATAGTGGTACCAAGGATAGAAGGAGCAAAGAAAACTCCATTATCAAAGACTCTTTGAGCACAAACCAAGAAAGCCACAAACAAATCACTTGGAGATCCCAAGGAAGGTAAGGATTATTTTTATTTGAATTTTAGGTTGGTTTTTAATTGTATTTTGTCCATTATGCTCACCCTAATATCTAGGCTTAGAAATGTTAGCATGTTAGTGTGTTGATTTCATTATTTTGTGAAACTAACACTTGATCTAACCTCTTCTCTATTGTCAAATTATTATGATCACAAATGGCATGCCCAGTGATACATATAAACATTCCATGTACCAAGAAGACCAAGATAAAAATCTAGAATTTTCAAATGAATGCATGAATATCTTTAAAATTGGACATTTAACTTTATTTTTTTCTATATTTTTATTTTTTATGTTAACTCAAATTTACACAGAGATCGACATCGATTAGGGATAATCGACATCGGTTATCCCTAATTGTCATTAGTTTTTCCTAACCAAGCTCGATTCTAGATGACCATCATTGGTTAGGGTATAGGGTAGGACACTTCTTAAAAACTTGTATTTTAAATCTTCTTAAGGCTTCTAGTCATTATCTCTTGGTTTCATTGACTGGAATGTTCCTTGTCTAATCATTTAATTATAGGTTTTGAGAAGTTTTTATCATATTTTGAGTTAACTAATGATTTTCACATCATTTTGGTTTTACCTATAGGTTCACAGGAAGCTGACATTGGTCTTTATCAACTGGTATCGGTTATCACTAACTGACATTGGTTCTTTAGTAATCAGAATTGGTCATAGGTGGCTGATAATGATCTCTATGTGAAAAATATAGAGAAACCCAAGAGCTATATTTCCAAACCTTGTTTGCTCATCCATTAATGTGCTTCAAAGCAAAAGGAAACTCTATAACTCTTGCAAGGCCAAGGTGGGAATAGGACATAAATTTACAAGTTTAAGCTCTTCAACACTTCATTTTGGTGCCTAAAAAGAATGGTTAAGTCTTGAACATTTAATTTTAGTGTTTAAAAGGAACCGAGGTGATTTGCGTTAAGTTGTTTTGTGGAAAATTCGTACAATTTTTTGCAATTAAACCAAGGGGCCAAAAAACTTTATCAAACATTTTATTTAGTGCATAAAATTAACACTTACTTAGATTGTAAATTCTTAAAAGTGTTATTTTATACTTGTTTGTTTATTTATGCAAAATTAAGAGTGTGTGTATGCTCTCCCCTCATCCCCTATAAAGAACTCGGGTGACCAAAATCACATTTTCACTTGTAATTTGTGCCTAGTCTAAGGCATGGAATTTTTTTTGTCTAGCTCTCCCCAAAACCCGTATGGTTTGGGTGATCTAAAAAAAACCTCTAAAGTCTTTTCACTTAGTTTTTTTTTTCATGCAACTTTGCTTATGGAGGGGAGTTCATAACTACTTCACAAGTTATTTAGGGAAGCTTTGACCCAGGGTTTTATCTCTCAACATTATTTCAACTCCACTCCAAAGTGGGGTATACAAATCAAGGTATGCATATTAAAATAACTAGGGTGTTGAGTGGCTAACCTCTCCTTTCATAATGAAACCCTGAGTCAGCTCTAGTTAACTAGGGGATTCCACTAAGCAGTACATGGATGAAATTACTATGTAAAGGAATAAACCATTTCATAGTAAGTTAATTGATATGAACTTAATTTATGTGAGTAATCTTTAGTATTATCCATGTTTGGGACCATCTAGATGATCAAAAATTATAATTTTTAAATCAACCCCATTTACCACAAAAATATTGGTGATGTAGGGTGAGTAACCTGAAGGTCCATGTCACCATACAATCTCTTAGGAGAAGGGGGTACAAAATACCCTATTACTTCATGCATTTTTTATTTTTTGATTAACACTTGAAATCCTCCCAAGATAATGTATATAGATGTATTTTAATGATATGATACAACCTTGTTAGTTTTAGGTCTTAGGATGATTTACTTAGTTGTCTTTGGTCTTTTTCCTTTTACTTGCTTGGTATATTGGGTCTAAAACTTTATTTATCTTGTCACATCAAAATGAGTTTTATGTCCATATTACTCTATTATATGAGGAGGTGTTATGCCATCTATTTGACACCATGGTTTTGCCTTAGTATTTTTGTCAAAAATATTATGTGTGTCACTTAATTGAAATGGTTAACATTACGCTACCAAGTTTATTCCAAGTTTGTGCCTTGGAGTCTTTGAAACAAACCATTGTTTACATCTTTAGAGAGTGATAACATTGTTACATTGCTAAAATTATTTCATAGACTCATCTTATCTTATGTCCAAGTTTCACATTTTTAACCAATCTACATAAGCCTTTTTGGGTCTTTGTCTCGTGTCGTTATGGCGTTCAAATTTTCCTAGATTGTTGTTTGCTTAAAAAGCCTAGTTTTCCTAAGTTGATTTTTTAATTAACTTTGACAAGTTCGAATTCAAACATTGATTAATTTTTATCTAGGCCTTATCTAATTGGGGCTTAGACATTGATATTTATCTTTTAGGTTATGTAACTTAGGTTAATCATTTACTCAAATTTTAAAACTACTTGTTTGTGCCTTTATTTGGGAGAAAATAGTCTATCTCCAAGTGCCTTTTATTTCATGCCTCATACCAATTTGATAAAGTTAATGTCTAAATTCAAGTGCCTAGTTTATGCCAAAGTGTTCCAATTTTGTTAGATTAAAGACCCCTTTGTTTTAAGTCTATATTTTGACACCGTGTTTCGCCAAAATTCCTAGCACATGCCTTTTTTGAGCCTAGATTTTGACACCATGTTTGGCCAAAAGACCTAGTAACTTTTATTTTTCTAGATTAGACTTATTTGGAACACTTTGGACCTAGAGTTTGGCATTTTGTTTTTAGTTTATCCACTAGACCTTTTTGTGTGAGACATTTAACATTAGACATTAGATGTTATACTATTATATACCAAGTCTTTACATAGATCATTTTTAGAGATATAACTCCATCCTTTAACCAAGTTAGATCGAGTTTGAACTATTTTATATTTTTAGACATTATTTTTTATCTTTTTAGGACTTTAATCCCTTTTTTTATGACACATTCACCTTTGATTTGAATGTGTCTCACTATACACATAGTGGCATTATGTACAATATAGGGTATGGAAATGTGGTCGGATAAGAAGACTCTATCTAAGATACTTATGGAGATGATGTCATATATGAGATGGATTCTTATCCACCTTACAACACTCAATCAGGGGAATAGATTCAAGTTCCTTTGTCCCACTATTTGGTCAATACACCTCCATACTCGAAGTAGGACCAAGAGCAAATGGCATAATACCTAGCTGGCATACCTTCAATTATAGAACAATCCCAAAAAAACCATACTATGTTACAATGACATCAGCATATGACCCTTATTTATTTGATCATCCTTTGCTAGCAAACAAGGATGAAGTCTTAATCAGAGCCATGAAGTTATGGGCTAAGTTTTTAGCAGACTTTCCCCACAAAAACTTGCCAAGTCTAGTAAGAGGGCCTTACAACATACCTTATAATAAAAAAAATGAACATGACTTTTCCAATAATACTCATGCTATAGTGCCAATACCATATTTGGACCCTCATATTCCTATCATAGGAAAAGGGCTCATGGAGGACCACTTCATAGAAATGTAGACAACATACCAAACATACTTAAACTTAGCGTGCAACTTTAACAACATGACCATGTCAAATGCTCCTCTTATAAAGTTAGATCCTTCATCAGGAGTCTTAATTAAATTATCAAGCAAATAAAATTAAGACTCCAAATTTTCTTAGCTTGATAGTTCAATTAAGATTGCACAGTGAGATATCTTACCATTTGGAGTTGTAGTGTGTGCACACTTTTAAGGAAATCATTGACAAAGGTTTGTTAATTAAAAGAGGCCTTATTAACAAAGGTATTTTTAAACTTACCTCATAAAATTAGAGATAGAATCAAAACCAAAACATTGGCCAAAATTAGAACCAAGTCCAAGCATAAACATCACAACCAACCTAGACCAATAACTATGACAAACCCAAGCAGTTCAATGATAACAAGAATGTTGTTGGGAATGGAGTAACTAAATCATGATATGTCTAAATGGTAAAAACACCATCTACTTAGCCTATGTTTCATATGAAAATTAATCCTAACCAATAACCTCTTCAACAAATGCATCAAGTGCAACCTAGACCATCACAACAAATACAACAACATTTACCTTTACAAAACCCTCCTTCAAGGAGAATTGTGCCTACTCATCATGTCTTTAGTGACCTTAGAGAGCCCATTGAATCTATGTTTATCAATCTCACCATAACTAATTTAATTAACTGGCCTATTCTAAAATACTATTCTAAGGGCATTGACTATCCACACTGGTACAGGCCAAATGAATTTTGTGAATATCATCAAGTTAATAGACATAATTTATATCATTGTGTGCAAATTAAACATTTTATTAAGAATAGGCTAGAAAACAAATATATTATATTAGACCATGGAGCTTCCACATCCAATCACAACCTTGGTATCTATTAAAACACCTTTCCCTTACATAACAACTAATAACAATAGAAAAATGGCTAACACAACAATAAAAACAGTATTGACAATTGAGATAGAACCATAAAAATTAGTAACAGAACTAAAAACATCAAATGAATGGATAGAAATAAGGCTAAAATGATGCCAATAACCAATGAACCTACCATTCAGTTGCACATGACTATAACAAGGTTGTAGTCCATATTGTAAGAGGTCACATTTTTATCATCTCCATCAATCCTAGACCAAATACCAATCAAACAAGATTATTGCTAATCAATTCAAACCAACCAACCCATGTTCATGATCCTTCTTTAACCTAGGACCATATACAAGCATACCAATAAGAAGGGATTATTAATTTTAGACCCTATATATATAACTCATCATTGACTTATGACCATGCATAAGTACACCAACAATCAAGACTTATCATATCTAGTCCCCATCCCCCATCATTTGTTTGCAATAATATTCTTGTATTTAATCCTAATTATGCAATCACAACTTGGTAGTTGAAGATTACCATACTAGGCCCATATCCATCTACAACTTCACCCATTCAACCAACTGTTCTGACTTGGAATAAGCCACCTCTTGTTGTACAAGAAAATACATTCAATATTATGGAATAATTACAAAAGTGTTTTCAAAAATTTCCATTTTAGATTTATTAAATACATACACCATCCATAAAAACATCTTGATAGAGTTCCTTGGAAAATCTCAAGTTCCTAATGACATATCTCTAGATAAATTCCAAGATTTAGTTGGACAGTTAACTCTAGGCCAATAATTAACCTTTGACCAAAGTGATATATCCTCCCTTGGCCCTCTACATAATAATCCATTGTACATCAAAGTTGTCATAATGCAACACAAAGTGAAATGTGTCCTCATAAATAATAGATTAGGTCTAAATGTTAGGGTGTGGAGCTAAAAGCTACACCTTAAGGCAAACAGGAGGGTTTCCAGTGTACGCAGTCATCGGCGTCAGCAGGCCACACCGACGTCGGTCAGGGGACGCAGAAGGGAAACCGGCGATGGCAGGGAGTCGACCGGCGTCGGTCACCTCTAAGAGGGCAGGGACCGACGTCAGTCACCTGTAGCGGTCTGAACTGCTGTTGACGAACAGTCAATTAAGTGAACGCAGAGTTTGCATGTTAAAGGCTTGTTCGAAGCCTTGAGCCGCAAGTCTAGTTAGTGTATGCATGAGATCTATATAATAGACTCATGGGCTATATTGTCAAGTGGAGAATTTGGAGAAGAGCTATGTGAAGCTTGGAGATTTCTTCCCATGGTGGAATCAAGTAGGATTCCCCATGTATGGTTAAATAAGATCAGGTTTGATTTGCAGGGGTGTATGGATGCGAGGGTCAGAAAGGAGATCAGCGGGGTAGCTAGATCCAAGGTGACAGCAATACATCAGCAAGGATCATGGAGAGATCTACTTGGAGTACGGTTGTGTACTTGATTGTACAGATGTGCAATGAGGTGAACAACAGCTTGTGTTAGCTGTGTGTTGTGACCTATGAGAGAAGATTACTCTGGAGGGAAGTTTACTATAAGCCCACGAAGTGGAAGAAAGAGTGCCACCTCTTTGTTGTAAATTCATTTGTAATGAGTTGAATATAATTGTATATTGCCTCTCATATTCTGTGTGTTCTCATTGATAGTTATTTGTTCTTCTGGTTATTCCGCATGTTTAATTGCTTATACAATGGTAATCATGTGTGCTCTTAAATCTGACAAGTTGTGTCAGAGCTTTGGGGAGTTTCAGTCCTATCACTAAATATTATGTCTCTAAAGCTCATCAAGCTCCTTTGGTACACTACAAATGATCTCTATCTAGAAATGATCATGACCAAGGCATATGACAATGAAGTTCAAGAATCATAAGGCACCATCATCTTACTAGTTATCATTGGGCCCTTGAACCATGATACATTATGCCATGTTTTAGACCTTGATTTGTTATATAATATGATTTTGGGTAAAACCTTGGATACATGAGATTCATGGAATCCCTTTAACATTACACCAATGTATCAAGTTCTCCCATTTAGGAATGGAGGTCACCATTCACAGAGATTTATAGCCATACAAACATTGTAAGCATTTAGAGGCTGAGTACCAAATCTATAAATACCATTTTGGCTTGAATCTAGTTCTTAATAAGGACAAGGGGAAGGAAATACTTGTTGATTCATTAGAGGACAATTACAGTGACACAAATACCCTTGATTCACTTTCCCACATGCCACCTCCTGAAATATCTAATCATTATACTATCTTAGATAATGGCCCAGAAGAATATTTGACCCATGATACATTACACATTGTTAGGATTCCACAGAACCCCAATTATTTTGAAAGACCTAAATCCAAACCACCTTGCATGGAATGGAAAAGAAAGGGGAAAGCTAAAATGCATAGTCTAGCACCTATCCTTTTCATAGTGACCACTGGCCAAGAACATGATCCTCTTAAAAATGATGAATATTAGTTGTATAATGACAAATTGACCTACTATTACATGAATTCCAAGTATCCTATTTATAAAAAAATATATTTAGAAGCATGCCTATGAAGGAAGAGGCCTTGGGTTGAATCAATAGGGTTTACTTGACCTAATTTATATCACTCGGTACAAAGGATCCCATGTACTCAAATTTAAACTACTTGGGGGTAACTCATGTACCTTATTCATGTTCCAACACCAATTACTAGTGATGATGATTTTGATATCAAAGCAAAGTCTGATCATAGACCTTTTAATGGCCTAGCCAATACCAATTTATTTGATACCAATGTCATTTGTACCCTTCACTAGTTATTCACCATAATCTACTTCTCTTATATTATCCTCAACTAATATATTGGGGCCTAAAAGAACCAAAAACACTTGTTGATGAATTTTATAATGATGAGGTCTTCTATGATTTTCTAGGCTTGAGGGATAATGTTTCATTGGGAGACCATAAACAAGGGTTCTCAATCAAACAAGATCCTTTCGCAAGATCATATAGCCTGTTTTGGATAATGGGTGAACACCTTTAGAAACAAACAAGTAAATAAAACATTGAGGTCCGAAAGTGAAAAACTTTTCAAGGAAATTTTAGACCAAGGATAAAGTAAAGAGAAAGGCCAATCTAGTGGTGAAAACCTATTTTAGGTGCCATTAGATGGGGGTGTTCAACCTTCCTTAAACATAGCTTAGGAAACCACCAATGATGAACTTGCCTATGGGTTCTAGTTTAGTATTGAAGAATAACAAGCTTTTGATCGAATCATCAAAGAGTTTTCAATAGTGTTTTTCACATGGCCATCCCTACCATTAGAAGATTTTGATTCATCATGTCTAGGAGAACTTGAAGAGTTAGTCCTAATAAAGGACTCTATCATTGTAAGATAGTTTAAATATTTGCTAATCATTATTGAAGATGGTTTGATACTTCTTTTAGAAGACACTATAGAGGTTAACATCGAGACTCTAGATGACCCAAAATGGATCAAATTAGGTTTTTCCATCACTGATAAGGAATGTGAAGTCTTTACATCCATGTTGAGGGAGTTTTTTGATATATTTACCAGGGCCTATTCTGACATGCCTGGTTTGGACACTTCCTTGGTTGTGCACCACCTTGTAGTACATCCTGATGCCAAACCTATAAAACAAAAATTGCATTATATGTATCTTCACATTGATGTATTAGTGAATAAAGAGTTATAAAAACTCTTGGAAGTAGGATGTATTTGATCAATCGACTACTCAGAGTGGATCTCCAATATTGTGTCATTATGCAAGAAACCTAAAGGAATCAGAATATGCACTAATTTTAGGGACATAAAAAAATCCTTCCCTAAGGATGACTTTCCTCTATCAAACATTGACATTATTTTCAACTCCACAGTGGGTTATGAAATGCTTTCACTGATGGATGGATTTTTAGGGTATAACCATATCAACATTATGCCAAAAGATCAACATAAAATAGCATTCACCACTTTATGGGGAACATTTTGTTATCAAATTATTCCATTTGGTCTCAAAAATTTTTGGTCCACTTAAAAAATAACCATGACTATCATATTTCATGATATAATACATGATATTATAAAAGACTATGTCGATGACATACTCAGTAAGTCAAAAACTAGGGTCGATCATCCAACAGTGTTATAAAGGATATTTGAGAGACTGCATGAATACAAGGTCTACCTTAATTCTAATAAGTGTGTTTTTAGAGTTACTTTAGGAAAAGTTCTTGGCTTAATTATGTCTCATAGGGAAATTGAAGTCAATCCAACTAAAGTACAAGCCATAACTCAAATACCACCACCGATCAATTTGAAGTACCTCCATAATTTATAAGGTAAAATATAATCTATTAAATGTTTCATATCTCAATTGGTAGATAAATGCCACTCATTTACATGTCTACTTAATAAGGCATTTACACATCTACTGAATAAGGGTATGATATTTCATTAGGATGATGAATGCCATAACACTTTTCAACAATTTAAGGACTATCTTGCAAACCCACTTATTTTTTTGCCTCCTATATGAATAAATCCATTCCTAATATACTTGTTAGCTACAGATAAATCCCTATGGGAGCTCAACCTAATGATAATAGAAAAGAGAATGTCATGTACTATCTAATCCATACACTAGTCGCATATGAACATAATTATATGCCCATTAAAAAGGCCTATTTAGCTATGGTCTTCACAACTCAGAAACTACAACATTACATGTTAAGTAATAGATTGTGGTCATTTCAAAATTAGATCCACTCAATTATCTACTATCCTAAATAACTTTACAAGTCTGCATGGCCAAATGGATCATACTTCTTAGTGAGTTTGAGATAGAGTATATCAATAAAAAAGCCATCAAGGGGTTAGTTATTATAGATCAGCTTCCTAAATCACCCCTTGAAAATATATAACCACTAACATTTCAATTCCTATGTGAATTCATTATGACCATCATTGAAATACCTCTTGAGGAGCAACACTAGAAGCTGTATTTTGATGGATCATTCATAACACATAGATCTAGGGTAGGCATTTTGTTCATTACACCATAGGGGGATCTAATCCCTAAATGATTTTGGATTAACTTTATTTGTACCAATAACATGGATAAATATGAAGCACTTATTATAGGGATTTGATAGGTATTACAATAGAACATACAACATCTAAAGGTTTATGGTGATTCTTAGTTAATCATCAATTAGGTTATAAACCATTTTTAGACCAAGGATGATAATCAAATACCATACAAGGCCATGGTCGACACTCTCAAATAATAGATTATTAATGTCCAATTTGAACATATACAAAGGGATAATAATAGAATATTAGATGCCATATCCACTTTAGATCTTTGATTTGGCATAAAAATATGGACAAGGAATACTAGTTTCTCATTGAAAGTTTTCTAATGCTTACTCATGAACCTTCAACTATCACAATGATCTGTGATATTGTTGATCCCAACTCTATTTGGTATTTTGAATTTTATGCCTATTTACATGACCAAATTATGCCACTAGACCTATCCTGTAAACAATCCAAAGTATTTGTCCACCATAGTACATGTTATACCTTACTTAGACCAACCCTATACCACTAGAGTTTTGATGGAACTCTGCTTCATTATTTAACTTTGATAGAATTTAAATTAGCATTATGAGAAGTTTATGAAGGGTTATGTGGAACCCACACCAATGAGGTAGTCATATCCAAAAATATCCTATGTACTTGGTATTATTGGCCAATGATGGATGTAGATGCAGTTGTATATGTCAAAAAGTATGACAATTGTCAAAGGCATGACAATATGATTCATGCCCTATCCAAAACTCTAAAACCAATGCTTATACCATGGCCATTTATTACATGTGGCCTTGATATCATTGAGAAGATAAACCCCACCTCATCTTATGGCTATAAACATATCGTTATCACCACATAATACTTCACTAAGTGGGTTAAAGCTATACCCCTCACTTACATGACTGGAAAGCAAATCTCCAAATTAATATTTAACCATGTCATTTGTCACTAAGGCATCCCCTCAAATATTGTATCTAAAAATGGTGGATCATTCAAGAATAAAGATGTCAAATCACTATGTGTTGAGTACAAGATTAAACATAAAAATTCTATGGCATATTACCCACAAGGTAATGGTTAGGTAAAAGCACCAAACAAAACCATTATCAACATCCTTAAAAAGATTGTCAATGATGTCAGTCATGATTAGCACCTTAAAATTTTCCACACCATTTAGACATACCACACCAATCACTACCCTAATAAGATCCACTCCATATTCACTTGTTTATGGCACTAAGGCCATTCTTCCAATTGAGTTTGACTTACCTTCATTATGCATCTCTTTGAAGCATGTCCTAGATGATGATGACTATCGATTAGCTCATCTATAAGAGTTAGATTTACTTGATGAGAAATGTATGGCCATAGTTAATAACCTACAAGCATCCTATATGCAATCAAAAATGCATCATGTCTATAAATCAATCCTAACTCAAATAAGATAGATCATACCATACACTTTTGATTGGCGACACATTTATTAAGTGGAAACATGACCAATATGGGGATCCACTAAACCCAATTAAGGGATCACTTACCATAATAAACTACACTAGGGAGGGTTCTAAAGCCTTCAGTCAATCACAATCATGTAATAGCCCTAAGGGATTCCTATGTTTTGATATCTCACTAAATTAATAACAAGTAAAAAAAAAAATCTAATTTAGTGCTCACCAAAGCTTGTGGCACAATATGAGGCATTAGTAAACAATCAAAAAATGCATAGTAGAATCTCAATTAAGATATGTATGAGTAAGACCCTAATACATGGAATAAAGAGAGTAATATTATTCTAATCCAATACTTATGCTACTTATATCTACTAAATAGAGGATCAAAGTTAGAGAATACTTACCTGAATGATAAACCCATCGAGACTCAATCTCTCCTTTAGCCAAAAGGGAGTCATAAGAGGTTGTTATGGTTTGTAAGGATGACTACGAAAGGCCAAATCATCCAAGACTTATCCAAAAGAATATATTCTCCAAGTAGAAACCCTAAGCTAAGACTCCTCAAGTAAAATGGTGGAAGAACAAATTATAAATAAGTGTAAGTGAATAATAAATCTTGATTGCATATGAAATAATTATGAAATTATCTTGTATATATAGGTATATTTTATCCTAAGCCTTCTAAAAATCTTAGTTGATAAGGTCGACCCAATCGACATAGCATAATTTTGGACAATTATTCACTAGGTCATGACCTAGGTCGGCCAAGAGCCAAACTAGTTCCTAAGTGAAAATCACCCAAAACTATACAGGTTAACCCAATATAATTGACTGACAAAATAGGATTGAGGTGAGGAAAATAAGTATGGAAAGTGGGTAAATACTAGAGGAGTGTGCAAAAGAGGAGTACTAGCTTAGGGAATGGTTTTTAGGATCTGATTAGGTTGGTAATAATGTTGTAATAAGGGACAATAATCTAATGAAACACTAATGGTTTTCCCACCTATTTTTTGATGTACCCTTTAGGATGTGCACTCAAAGATATTGAGTCTTGATAGGTTCCTGTAAGATGTAAAAATTTAGTATTTGATAAAGGTTAAAATTTTTATGTGTATACATATGCCCTACTCAAAGCTCATCACAAGTCACTAAGGTGTAACATGGGATGGTGCTTCGAGAAATAACATAAAAACACATGACATTAATTCTAAAAAAAAATTGAAATATTTAAAAGCATAAAATAACTAAAAGTAAATGATAGAAATGGAAATAACTAAAAAGTAAATGTGATGTGTACCTTGACTTACCTTTATCATTGGATGGTTGTTTATTATGTTTTTAGTTTTGATTTTGTAGGGCATAGATATTACTTTCAAAAAAACCAAAAATAAAACTCTAAAGAGCCAAAATAAACAAACACAAGAAAGCCAAGATAACTGGTGCTATGTAGATGGGAGGTACTTGTGAATTTGGAAAGCTGGGGTGATAAGTTCTATGTTAGACCAAATGACCAAGTTAAAAATAAGAGTAAATCAGGTAACTAAAAATCCAAGGATACTAAGGACCAAAAAAATCAAATAAGTAAACCTTAAGTAAGAAAGGCAAACTCACCAAATCAAACTAAGGATACATGTCAAAAAGGATGGTAATCAAACATAAAGTGTAAAATCAAAAACAAAATTGTAAAACAACATTGATGAGTGAGTAGTAACAATCCTTATCTCACTCAACAATGGAAAAATGTATGGACTCAAGTGTCCATAACAAAAGGGTAATACAACAATGACAAATGGTAAAAACAAGAAAAACAAGTCTAGGAATATAATTCTATGGTATAAAATAATCTAGAGTTACTCAAACATGTTGTTTCGCTCTAAGGATAGATAAAACTGAAATAAAGTAATGCTAGCATGTTTTTAAGAGGTGAAGAAGAAGGGGAAATAGATTTAGAATCATAATTTTCCTGCCAAGGGGGGAAATGAAATGGGTGGAGGGGAGAAATAAATAAAAACCAATGTATAAGAACTCTTTATTGAAGTCAAGGACTCAAATTAAGTTTGTCAAAACAAGAGGAATTTCAACCTTAAGGACTTTGAAGAACTTATCTTAGCCACACAAGTCTTAAGACAATAAATGCATTATATAAATCATCTCATGAAGGTTATATGTATATAAAGTAAAATGGACCTACCTTCTCATAATGTATTCTCCATTCCTTAGGACCCCTTACAGAGTTGTTGATCTACTACGAAGATTGGTTACTTGCATGAGAAAGTAGGTAGCACCATAGAGTTTTTTGAATTATCTTATTCCAATCTATTGGCCTATCACACTCCAATGGACCTTAGCTCTTTTTTGAGGCCAACTATGGAGTTTTAACTTTGATTAGAGATAGGAGATGGGATTCTAATCACATATTTTGGTGTGATTTTGACTTTTGAAGTTTTTATGTTGACTTTTGTATATCATTGCCTTTTGTTTCAAATGATTTGGCTTTTAACTTTCTTGGTGGATTTTTCTATTCCTCTTCCATATGGATTTGGAAAACCAAACATGTGTGCTAAAGATGACTTTCATTTGAATACTTGGGACTTGGTTGCTAAGAGAGAGAACTTTAGAGAGCATGGGGTCTAGGAGTCTCGTATATCTAAGTGAATAAAAGTGCTATCTTGACTTTGACCTTGTTTTATCTAATGTGGAGTGAAAGGAAATGAATTCAAGAGGAATGACACATGAAACAATTTGAATTACTTCAAATTGCAAAAAAATGTGTTAAAGGGAAAAAAGAGATACAATGACAGTAAAGTGTGATTCTTTATCATAAGAATAAGGGAAATGGAGGAAAACATGTTAACATAAAATGTTTTGCAAATTCTATCTATCAAAAGAAGAAAAAGATAAGGTTGAAAAAAAGGATAAAAAACTTGTAGCTATTGTAAAATAAATTATATAAAAGAAATGACAAGATGGTGATTTTATGAGGAAGGTTAGGTCCTATCCATGGTCTTACACTACAACTCATAAAAGAGAAACCCACGAGGGTGCCAAAAATTATATGACAATAAATGAGAAAAAGAAAAAGATGGTATTTGTGAGGAAGATCGGGTCCCATCCATGGATTTACACTATAACTCAAAAAATAAAAATCCAAGGGATGAAAAAGGTGTGTAAAAATAATATAGAAATAAAGAAGACTATGGTACATCATGAGGAAGATCAGGTCCTATCCGTAGTTTTAAAATGCAACTCATGAGATAAAGGGGAACCAAAATACCAAACATGAAGGGCTAAAGGTTTATGAAAAGGGATAACTATTGTAGAAGGAGAGACCCATATAAGTAACTTGAAAAAATTGTTAGATAGATGTGGATAGAAAAAATGAAAAAAATGGAATGATCCTACACTAATGTCTATATCAAGGATGAGCATGTGAGAGATAAGCCTGGGTATCTCAAAAGCTTTCTTGAATTTGAATTAGTTTGGTAACGTGCCATGGAAAATAAGAGTGGGCATTGCAAGATGCCCCAAAGGCTAGAGTAATGTGTGTATGGGCATCACAAGATGCCCCACAAGCTAAAAAGAGGAAGAAAAGATAGGAAAAGATAAGAAGCAAAAAGAACCCCATATAATGTCTAAATGGATTCAAGTTGTCTGATAAGAATATGATAGGTGAGATGATGATGATTTGAGAGAAATGAACAAAATTCTAAAAAGGAGAAATAGAGAAGTGGATCAGTAAATAGATAAAGCATAAAAAGGTACAAAGTTGACTAGGTCAACCTAGTAGAGAAAATAGGGTTTGAAAAGCATATAGAGTTGATAGGGTTGACCTAGTATAGAAAATAGTACAATAAAAAGGTGCTGGAAATTATACAAAGTAGATAGGGTTGACCTAGTTTAATAAGTAGGGGGAAAATAGATAGTCGGTAAGAGAATGTGTCGATAGAAACAACTATGTAATGAAATAAGAAAAAAATTGCAAGTAATTTTGAAAGCAAGAAATAAAAGGAAACACATAATCAATTGCATCAATGAGGTTGATCTAATTGAGGCACACAACAGAAAACCTTGCACCAATGGTGGCCAATGCAATTTTTTACAATATAACATGTAATTGAGCAAAGAACAAGTAGTCAACTTGGAAAGTAAAAGCTAACTATGTGGTCAACCTAAATGTCATTAAATTATTAGAATATAATTCTAGATGTGATAGTAAGTTGGCTATAAGCAAGGAACTAGAAAGCAATCTAAGGATGGTTTTAGGGCATTTGGGTTGAAAGGTATTTGTATTGGCAATGGTACCATCTTGGTATTAGGGCCTACCCCCTCACTTCACACACTACAGTGATAAAGGTGTTGGGTGCTTATCCAAAATCTACCATTAACCACGTGTTTATACTTAGCCAACAAACTAAGTCAACTTCCCCATTGGTGATTAAATCCAAGTAGGTTGGCCTTGGGTAGATAGTTTTTAAAATGATTTTTTGAGATTTTTTGATTTGGTAGTGTGTATATAAAAGAGAAAATAATGAAATTAAATGGTATATTAAAAACCACCTAATTAGAATATGTGATCTATTCTAAGCTTGCAATAAATAAGGAATGAAAGTGTGAGATAATTACTAGCATATAAGGGTTAATTCCAACTTTGAAACATAATATAGTGTCAATTTAGTCGATAGTGTATACAGAGAATACAAAACATGGTCGATAATGTCACCTCTTTACTGCAAAATCAAAGGTATGAAAATTAACTATGTTGATAGAGTCAACCTAGCTTTCCATATAGAACACAAAATACAAAACTACGTCGACATGGTTGACCTAGTTGACTGTACAAGGGTAGTTTTAAAAACTATAAACTATGAAAAATAGAACTATAACAAATGCTAAAAATGACAAAGAAGGATAGAAAGTAACTTTGGTGGGTTAGAGGATATAGAGTAAAATAAGACTGCTATTGAAGAACCTTGATTTCTACATTCAAATTTTGCTAATTGTGTCGATTGGGTCAACCTAGCTTTGTAAATCCTATTTGCTAAAAACCTAAAAATGTATAGGGTCGACTGGGTTGACCTAGTATGCTGAAATGGATGATTGAAAATGTATAGGGTCGATTGGGTCATCCTAATAGTTTAAAATGAAGCCCATAAAACCTACACAAATAGAATAGAGTCATATGGATGCAACTGTGTTATTAAGCCTATGCATAAAAGTTATAATTGTGTCAATACAATCGATCTAGTATCATAAATATATGATAATAAAAATGATAAAATAATGAAATAAGTGAAATGAAAACTTGCATAGGTTAGATTCACGTTAGGTTCACCAAAATGTATTATGAAGGTGAATCCAAAGTGAATATAATGCTAAGAAAAAGGTTAAAATGTGAAGACAATACAACCAGTGGTGGGATAGGATTTCATGTCAGATTCACTAGAATGTATGCAATCAAAAATGCATAATGTCTATAAATCAATCATAACTTGGAGAAGATAGATCATACCATACCCTTCTGATTGGGGACACATTTGTTAAGTGGGAACATAGCCAATATAGGGATTTGCTAGACCTGATTAGTGGATCTCTTACCATAATACACTATGCTAGGGAGGGTTCTAAAGCCTCTAGTCAAGTACAATCATGTAATAACCCTAAGGAATCTTGTGTTTTGATATCTCACTAAACTAATATCAAGTAAAGTAAATCTAATCTAGTGCTCACCAAAACTTGTGGCACAATATGAGGGGTTAGTAAACAATCAAAACATGCATAAGAGAATCTCAATTAAAATATGTATGAGTATGACCCTAATACATGGAATAAAGAGAGTAATATTATTCAAATCTAATACTTATGCTACTTTTATATACTAAAGAGAGGAGCAAAGTTAGAGAATACTTACCTGAATGATGAGTCCATTGAAACTCAATCTCTCCATTTGCCAAAGGGGATTCACAATAGGTTGTATTTTGTAAGTATCACTAAAAAAGGACAAAACATCCAAGACTTATCCACAAGACTAGATTCTCCAAGTAGAAACCCTAAGCTAAGACTCCTCAAGTAGAATGGTAGAAGAATAAATTATAAAGAAGTGTAAGTGAATAATAACTGTTGATTGTATATGAAATAATGATTAAATGATCTTATATATATAGGTGGATTTAACCTTAAACCCTTCCAAAAATCTCATCTGATAGGGTTGACCGAATCGACCTAGCATAATTTTACACAATTATTCACTAGGTCATGAGCTAGGTCGACTAAGAGCCAAACTAGTTCCTAAGTAATAATCACCCAAACTTGTTTAGTGTCAACCCATTAGACCTAGTATAATGAACTAAAAAAATAGAATTAAGGTGAGGAAAATAATGATGGAAAGTGGGAAAATACTAGAGGAGTGTGAAAAAGGGGAGTAATAGCTTACAAAATAGACTTAAGGAACTAGTTAAATTGGTAATATGACAATAAGGGATAACAATCTTTTGAAGCAATAATGGTCTACCCACCCCTTTATTGATGCACCCTTTAGGGTGTACAATAGAGAGATTGAGTCTTGATAGGTTCCTACAAGATGTAAAGCATCAATATTTGATAAATGTTAAAAATATTATGTGTATACACATCTCAAAATTGACTTCATAGCCACTACAATTGGTGTGTCAAACATAAAGAATTTAAGATTGGTGTTCTTGTTCTTAAATAAAACCAAAATAATACCATGTCAAGAAGAAACATAAAGGTAATTTAAAACCCAACTGGGTAGGCCCTTTCATCATTTTTGCAAACTATGGCACTGGATCATATAGGCTCACTACACCAGATAGGGATGAATTTGATGAGTTGATGAAAATTATACACCTCAAGTATTACTTTGCTTGAGTGACTAGGTGTATTATTTATGAGGCCCATTTCAAATGTGCCATAATATCACATACTATATTGTTCCACCATTCTGTTTTACAATACCTTTTCTATTGACCAAGTACCCTCCCTATCCAACCCTTTAACCTTGGTTCAGTTTCATTGATTCTGTGAATGATTTTATCATGAAGATTCAGATCAATTTTATTAGTTATTTCAATATTATAAATAGAGTCCATATTTTTTAATAGCATGACAGTGGTTTGGTAGTTTTATCCTTCATTTATTGTTCCTTTATATTCCAAGTGAGCTTGATTATAACCACCTTTGGGAAAATAAGTGTTTCACTATCATGCTACTAATTTTAACTACCTGTGGGTAAATTAGTATCATTAACCTATGTCATTATTTCATAATTATAACCACCTATGGGAAAACTAGGGTAAATACTTGTTTATCATGCCTTGAAGTACGACCTTGCCATTCCTATGTCATACTGTGCCATTTTCTTAACTTTGTCTATTTTATTTTAATTAATGTTACACTAGTTAGATTCCTATGCTATAATGTGGAACTATAGTGACTTGAGGTCCCATCCTAAGACTATGTAGGTAGTGCTCAATTTGCATTGAGGTTAGATTAGTCACCCCTAAGCCACACTCTCACCATTTTACGAGCAATCTTTAGTTTGAATGCTCTCACCATTTTGCAATATTTGAATGTTTAGTATCTTGTCATTCTTGATTTATTTGATATTCCCCCAAAAAAAAACATTTGTAAAATCAATTTAAAAAATCTAAAAACATTGACCACTTCTTTTCCTTAAGGATTCTGGGATCCCTAGCTATATTGCAAGAAACCACTTGTCATTTAGTTTCTCCATCTTTATTGACCTTGTATCCCTTGCTCTTGCCATTTTGTGAGTTTATTCCCATTTTTATTCTACAACATTCATCACATGTTTTTATTCCCATCATTTTCTTCTATCTCATTTCCTGAGAGAACTACATTTGGCCTGAAGTTTTTGTTGGATATCATGTCTATGAAACTATGTAGGTAGTGTCCACTTGCCTAGTGCATCTGGAGATAACTCAACCACCCCTTCCTTTTCTTCTATTCCCCCATTTTGATTTTTTTATTGTCTCTTTTTGTCTAGGGTCAATGTTCATCATCTTTTTTGTGTTGTGTCGTTTTTACTCACCTTATGATTAACCATTATTTGATTGTTGTTTCTCTTTGCTTTGTTTTGATTTTTTCTTTTTTGGGTGTTTGTTTGTTTGTTTATTTACCTATTTTTTGATTTATTATTGTGCTTTGACTTAATAAATGTGCATTCATTATGTGGTTCCTTACGCACTATTCTTGAATCAAACCATATTCATTCATCAACATTATCATCATGGTTGTTATCATTGGTGCATTATTTCCTTTGAGTATTAGATCGTATGTCAGTCCTTATACATATTTTGACCAACTCCTCATGGTGTTCTATCATCAGGCATACCATAATGTGATATAGAGAAAATTAGCTTTGAGAGTCTACATAATAATTTAGTATTGATATATCTCCTTGGCACTAGTAGAATTCATGATCTAATCTAAATCATATCCTAAACAAAGTAACTAAATAATAAAAGAATTTTCCCCCTTGCTAGTTAGGATGAACATCTCCCTACTTTTAGGTGGTCCAAATTCATCTTTCACCTCTATTCAAATTTACCATCATATTTAATATCATGTTTTTCATAATCGAGGTACCATGATTATAACCACCTCTGGATAAGTCATTGTATAATGTCCCACTTGCATTACTAATCATTCTAACTGCCTTTAGGCAAATCATTATGTTTTCATCCATTTGAAGGTTAATTATTATAACCACCTTTGGGAAAATCATTCACTTTCTTCTACCCAACTAGGGCACATTTTCATTGTGATATTCTTTATAACCACCTTTGGGAAAACCATTATCTATATCTGCCCAACTAGGGCATGTTTTTTTTGGCCAATGATTATAAGTACATGCGGGAAAATCATTGTTTTCCCTTTTAATGATTATAACCACCTTTGGGAAAATTAGTTTCTTGTTACCCAAAGCCTTTTCAATTATTATAGTCACCTTTGGGCAAATCATTACCTTTTTTGTCCCACCTATGCCGATGATTATAACTACCTATGGGAAAATCATCATATTTATTTTCCCTTATTAGGGTAGCTAGATATGCCACTGCTTAAAATTAATTATGGGTAAATTATTCCCTTGCACCCCATTTCATCTTTTTAGTCTAATTGTTTCCTCCTTTTGAGGGACTAATTTCTGACCCCTTTTGCCAACTGCTCCCTCAAGGGGGCACCTACCGTTTATCCATTGTTATTTAAGTCATAAGCATACATAACCTTTTCAGTCTTTGAGAATATTTTACTATGTTTACAACTTATAATTCCTTCCCAAATAAGTAAAAACTATAAACACCTAAAACTGGCCACCAATGGCCTTTGACTGGACTTCAAATCGATTCCTACCAACCTTTACAAATTAAACCTAAGAATCACTGAAGGTCCCAAATTTGATTGTACATCATTTGTCAAAGCTTAGAATCAATTTGAGGCATCCCTAATTGGTATTTTATATCATAATAAATAATAACCTCTCACAGATTCATCTCTAATTATCCTAAGGCATCACAACATATAATCAAATATTAAATGAGTTAAATGGATAATCAAAATTAATTAATAAGATATACCAAATTAAGATCCTAGTTAAATTATCCTAAGGCATCACAACATAAAATCAAATATTGAATGAGTTATATGGATAATCATAATTAATTAATAAGATATACCAAATTAAGATCCTAGTTAAATTATCCACTGCAATTAATGTATTACTAAGAAAGAAAATTAAAAAATATGAAATATCCTAGATTTTAATGATTACCTTTGCAAGTTGTCTAGCCTTTGGAAAATATCTCAAAATATCTCTTTTTGGAGACCATGCTTATTCACTATAAATCATGAGTTTTTGACACCTTAAACTCTATTGGGTTTAATTAACTCATTGAGTTTAGGTTTAAACTCATTCCATGTTTAAACTATACTTTAACTCACCTTAAGTTGGGGTTAGTTCCTAAGCCTATAAATATAAGCCATTGTCTATTGAAAAGAGAGCTTGAAAATAGTAGAGTTACAATGCAAGTTTTGTAACATGATTTATATCCATAATGTTATAATGAAAAAATATCAGCTAATCCACATCAATCCATAAGCATAAGCCACATCAAACAATCCATGCCAAGAAGAGAAGGAGAAAATAAAACTCCATTGTCAAAGACTCGTTGAGCACAAATCGAGCAAGCCAGAAAAAAATCACTTGAAGCTCTCAAAGAAGGTAAGGATTATTGTTATTTGTATTTTAGTTGTCTTTTTAATTGTATTTTATCGATTATGATCCCCCTAATATCTAGGCTTAGAGATGTTAGCATGTTAGTGTGTTTATTTCATTATTTTTTGAAACTAACACTTGATCTAACCTCCTCTTTATTGTAAAATTCCTATGATCACACATGGTATCTTATTGGGTCAAGAAGAGTCTAAGACTAGTTTAATTGCATGCTTAGGTTTAAGACCATACCCCTATAAGATTACCATGAAGATTTCATAAGTATTATAACACTTCATATGCATGCTTTATCATCCTTAAACATCCACTCATACATGTATTTATCTATCTTACCAAACCACCATCTTCATACTCTATCATAGGGTCTCTTCATGTGATGATCAATGTCATGACTAGGTTTCTCAATCTCTTAAATCTTGACAACTAGACTTGAAACATTTTTTGATGATTCAACACTTTAATCATATGCCTTATATGCTCTTTATATGGTAGCATACATTTGTACACACTTTTTCATGCACATGCTCATGATATGACAATACTTTTTAGGACTAGTGCTCAAAATTATGCTTACCTTCTATCTTGATCTTGACTTGAAAACATGTCATCAACCTCAGAAAAATCATTAGCTTGGCTTCAAATTATCTCTCAATAGAGAGATAATTGGTTTCCTTCAAATTTTTTTTGGTCATAAGAATTCCTTGTCACATACCACTTCACCATGCATCTTTACTAGATGCACTTTGACATCCACTTTTGATCTTGGCATTAATGACATATATTTTGAACTTGACATCAATAAAAACACTTATCAATAGGATATTATATCTAAATACATATTTAAAATCTTTCTTGTGAATCTGAGTCTTTTTATAGGAATCTAGGTTGTGAGGATATGTTTGATGTTCCAAAAATTGAATGATGCCTTTATACCATGAGCTTTGTTTAATGGTGACAGACTCAATGTGGTAGATTAATGAGTCATGTTATTTATTAGAAGATGTATGTGTTCTTATTTGGATAAGAAAAGTGGGATCAGTAAGAAATTGGTGTGGATGAAAAAAGATACTAAAGAAGCAAGGGAATCAGTAATAAAATTTTATTCTCAAGGGATAGGCTTGGTGGTGAAAGAAATGAAATCTTTGGTGAGATTAGTTTCAATTTGATGATAAGAAATGAAATTCTCATTTTTAAATTGGTAATCACCATTAACTTGGTGGAAAATGAGATGGGAATCACCTAAAGCATGCAAGTATTGGATATCTAAATCAAATGTAGCTCTCATACCTAAGATTAAAGCTTCATATTCGACCATGTTGTTAAGGACATGAAATGTTAAGTGAAAAGATGATGGGTTGATTTTTCCAAGAGGAGTCATAATAATAAACCTACCTTAGCCCCTTAAAGGCATTTAGCACCATCAAAATAAAGGGTCCAATTATTATCATGTAAATTGACATTAATTATAGGAAGTTTTTCAATAACTACTTTTGGTTTAGTAGTATCAAGGAGGATAGCAGATTCATCGAGATTATTTACTTTAATATTATCATTGAAGTTATGGAATTAATCTTTTATGGATATGGATTGGTTTAGATCTTTAATATAGAGAATATTATCATTGGGAAGACTATCTTGAAGGTGGTTGGTAGTGGACACAAGAGCTGTGATAAGTTGATCAGTGATGATTTATCCTTTGACAGCTTTTTTGAGTAATAATTTGGATATAAAATTCCATGAGAAGGACCATCCACTTGCCAATTCTATCTCCAAGAAGAAAATATTTGGATAAGAAGTGATGAAGGGGATCAGAATGAATGATAACATAAGTGATCTGATAAAGCATATAATGTCAAAGTTTTTCAACTACAAAATATATGGTGAGGCAATCACATTTAAATTTTGTGTAACATTTTTCATAATTAATGAGGTCTTGATTGATATAATAGATAGCATATTCTCTTCCGGTATCTTCTTGTTGGGAAAGCATTGCCCCAACGGATATGGGCATGGAAGAAGTATATAATATCAAAGGTTGATCATTTGAAGGGGACGAAGAGTAGGTGGGTGAAGTAATGATTGTTTCTCAAATGTTTTTTGACATGGATCCATCCAATCTAAAGCGATACCTTTCTTAAGAAGAGAATTGATAGAATAGATAAATTAAGCCATTTTGGGGATGAAGCATCTAATTAACCCAAGTTTATTGAGATAAGTGAGAATGTTTGGAATAGATTGAGGGATGGGCATGTTGATGATAACATTAATCTTTGTAGGCTCAACATCGATATTGTAGAGAGAAATTAAGAATCCTAATAGTTTACTAGATGTGACATCAAAAACACATTTATAAGGATTTAGTATAACTTTATATTTAAGAATGTAGTCAAAGATGATGGAAAGATCATAAAGATGAGTCTTGAGACATTTAGACTTAGCAATGAGGTCATCCACATAGTTTTTTACAATTTTATGAATAAGATCATGAAAGATATGATTCATTGTCTATTGATATGTAAGTCTGACATTTTTGAGGTTGAAGGGCATTTCAACATAGAAATAGGTGCCCCATTCCATGGTGAAAGTTTTCTTATGTTGGTCTTTAAGGGCAATGTTAATTTGGTTATAGCCCAAGAAACCATCCATAAGAGACAACATTTCATAACAAACTATGGAATCGATGATGGCATATATTGAAGGTAGAGGTAAATTATCTTTGTGACAAGAAAGATTAAGATTACAAAAATCAATGTATATGAAAATGACCATGGTGACCTTTTTTTGAATAGGGACTATGTTAGAAACCCATTTAGAATAGTCCATTAGTTTGATAAACTTAGCATCAAGAAGTTTGATAATTTCTTTGTGACATAAGGTGGAAACTAGAAACTTTAGGCAAAAATTTATATTGTTTTTAGTGTACAGGTTTGGCATCAAGATAAGTGATGATATTCTGCACCACAATGCTAGGGTCAATACCAAGCATGTTCTCATAAGACCAAGAAAATATCTCAAGATATTTATAAAAAAATAAGCTAAAGTTATCATGTTTATCAGGTGTGAGTCTGTGAAAAACTATAATTGGTTGAGGGCATGATGGAGTACCATATTTAATGTGATTATTTTCTACCATAAGTATAGCATTTCCATCTTGAAAGTGGCATGGTGCATTAGGAAAAAAATAAATTGGATTAGATTTAGGATTGATGTTAGAAATGAAGTTATTGAAACAAGGGGTTTTATTTTTTAAATTCACATGTTTTTTATGTTTCTAAGGGAGTTGAGGATCTCAGGCATGAAGTAATTCAAGAATAACTTATCCTCTAGGAAATGTGGGAAGAGGACCATAATACTCAACATCTACTAAAAAAACAAGAATTTGATTACCATGGTTATCCTATTCAGAATGTATTTGATGGACATCTGTGGCCTTGAAATCTAATGTAATCTCAAGAATAGGAGTAGATTGATTGGATAAGATTGGTCTGTCATTATTTTATTTGATGGGGGAAGAATCAGATGTGATGATGGGATCTGTATGTGGTAGATAAGATGTAAGAATATCTGGAGGTTTGAAAGGGAGGATTTGTTTGACTACCCAAGGCATATCAAGAAGTGGAGTATTAGTAGGAGGTACATGACCTTCAAGAGCTAATTCAAAATCTATGGAAATGGTGTGAAAATCTTAGTAGAAAGCATATATTTGAGCTAAATTTTTTTGATAATGTCAAAAATCTAAGTCTCGAGATTGAGCTTGGGCCATGAAGTAGTTATCATCATAGGTTAGATAAATGGTACATACTTGATAATTAAGGGGAGTTTAGGAAGGTGAAATTTCAAGGTCATTAAACTTTTGTGGAGACATGATTAGAGGATCTTGGAATAATTTGTCCACTCCATAATCATTTCATGTGAAAGCATCTTCTAGGTAAGAAGGTTCCTGAGCATTGCATGGAGGAAAAAATTAGTGATCTCATCAATGATAGGAATAGTGAGATCACAATGTAATAAATAAGGAGGAAGCCACTCTAAGATATAAGGAGGTAACTTAGTACTGTTTCAAGTATATTTCAATTCATTAGGTTCATCATAATTTGAATAAGTGAGAATGACATGTAAGCCTAGATTGTTGTTGATCAATTTAGGTAAGGGAGTAATATTGATGGTAGGGATTGTAGGAATGCGATATTGAGATTTCACATTGGGAAGTTGAATACTCTAAGGGTTGGGATTGGCTTCATGCTTATACCATTCACCATTATATCAGAATTTTATGCATTAGATATCAAAATAGGTGATGGCCCTCATTCTATGAGTCCAAGGGTGATCGAGGAGTATGTTATAAGATAGAGGTAAATCAAGGACCATAAGTTTTGTTCAAATGGTCTTAGGTCCAATTATTAGAGGAATCCAAATGCAACCAAGTGGCTTTTGATTAGTTTTATCAAATCTATAATAGGTGAGGTGGGTTTGTTTGAGATCATCCTTATTATAGCCAAGTTGTTGGATGAGCCATAGAGATGTCACATTAATACCTAAACCTTCATCAACTAATACTTTATGAATAAGGGTATTATTAATGGCTATTTTAATGAATAGTGGTGGATCATCAGCATGAAAATGGATCTCATCATTAATCATGTCCTCTTCAATAAATTCAATGGAAGGCTTGGAAGAAAGACACATGGATTCCATGGTATGCATATTGGTAGGTTGATGCTCAATAGAGGGTGGTTCTTCATCTATAGAGGATGGTTCTTAAATTTATTATAATTATTGTGTGAGGAACTTGCAATGATAAGGGGAAGTATGAACTAACTCCATAAGTGTAATTTTGAAAGGCATGGATTTAAGTTCTTCAAGAAAGTTCCAATGGGATTTAAAAGAAGAACCAGTATGAGGTTTATAAGGTAAGGTAGATTTTGAAGTAATGGAAGCTATTGGGTGTTTGGAAGAATGAGGTGGTTCTTTAGGGGATTATAAAGCTAAATTAGTGGCTGTAGTATCTTTGATAAGTTGTTCTTCCAAAGATGGTTTCTTAGGTTTTGTGATAATATCTTTGTGAGTTGGCTTGTGATGATAGTTGACCTTAGCAACATTAACATATTGAGAGTTTTTTTAATATTGGTCATAGTTGACATCAATAGAACAAACATCATTAGTATTTTATTGCTGATTAGATTTGAAAAAATATTTTTGGTTATTAGAAGAAGAAGCTTGGGAGCTTGTTGTCTTTGAGAAGCAGTGTTGTATTCTTGACAATGGAGTTGCATCATGGATTTGTGATTAAAAGAATCACAAAGCATGTAGGAGATAAAAAATTCAATAAGCCCTTGAGAATTTTCATGGGAATGACCAATGTCAATGTGGAACCAATAAAATTGATTAGGGTCATACCATTTAGGAGGATTACTAGGATAAGTAAAGGGTTTAGAGGGTGATTAGAATTGTTTCATTCGCTATAGAATTAGTGGTATGTGAGAATATGGGGGAGTGTTAGCTTTGGCAATTCCTTGTTTGGTTTGAGGATTATTTCTAGTGATGACATTGGTAGAAGTTTGAAAAGAACCTTTAAGGAATTTGGTATTAGGTTCAAATTGCTTTATGAGGAAATCTTGACATTTGGCTTGGTCAAGAGCTTCATTAAGTGTTTGATGAGAAAAAGTTTTAACCTTATATTAAAATGAAAGAGTTAAAGAAGATATAAAGAGTTTGAATAAATTGTCATCAGTCATATTATGGTTGGCCTTACAAGCCAAAAATTTCCATCATTTGATAAAATAATGAGTTGATTCGATGGGAGATTGCTTAGTATTGATGAAATGGCTAAGGCAATTTTTGGAAAGATCACTATGTTGAAGCTCTTGAACTAGAGGATTGACTAGATCCTTAAGTTTCCAAATAGAATGTTGGATAATTTGGTTGTACCATTCCAATACATCAACAGTTAAATTTTTAACTAAAACTTTAGTTGTGGCAAAAGTATTAGTTTGGATCCACTCTCTAGTCCAATATCATACTTAAGAAAAGTTGTATCATTATTGAATGCTTTCAGAAAAGATGAAAGGTCTTTAGTCCCATCACACTTGATAGTTGGAGATATATTACCAATATTAATGGACATAATGAAAGGAGATAAAGTCTCATTTTAGATCTTTTGAAGCATTTTATTATTCATGATAGGTTGAGGAATAACATTTATTGAGGTATCTCTAAGAGGTGGAGGAATAAAATTGGTATTATCTTGAGGATTGAGAACTGAGAGGTTGATTAGCCATATTGATATAATGACATTGTATATTCATCATTTGAGAGGTGTTAAAAGTTTGCATTATGTTCATTTATTTTATGACTTGTGAAAGAAGTTGAGTCATATCAATTGGTGGTTTGGTGTTTGAAGGAGAACTCCTTGAATTGGTATTAGGTGGAGGGTTGTTGGAAGGTGGATCACTAATGGGATTTTTACATAGACTTAAGTCAATTTTTCCCACATTATGTTGAAAATTTTGAGGATGAGAATTGTCTTGATAGGTATAAAAAGGATCGGGTCCACCTAATTCATCTTGAGGTGTGATTTAAACCATGTTACATTCCACATATGGAGGGGAAGAGGTGCTTCAAGAGTGAGGGTTCTCTTAGGAGGTAAAGAAAGGGAGAAATGAATATCCCATATAGTTTCTAAATGGATCTAAGTTGTCCAAGAAGATTTTAATAGGGGAATTCATGATGTTTTGAGGAAATGAATAGAATGATAATAAAAGAGAAACATAGAACTAAGTCATCTAGATAGGAGAGCTAAGAGTATAGAGTCAACCAGACAGTAGGGAAAAGGAAGAAATAAGAGTACAGAGTCAGCTAGGTCAACTGAGTATTGTTGAATAGAAGGTAGAAGAGTATAGAGTCAACTATGTTAACTTAATATTTCTAAATAAGGAGAAAGAGAACCTGATAAGGATACAGAGTTGACTAGGTTAATGGAGTACTATAACTGGATTGATAGAGAGGAGTATTGGGTTGACCAGGTCAACTTAGTATTGCAGTCAAGAAAAAAATAGTCTATAAAAAATTGTGTTAAACAAAATGATAGTGTGTTAAAAATAGAGAAATATTTTTCAATGTACTTCAAAGAAATAAATAGAAGCAAAGACATGAACAATTAGATCAATGAGAATGATCTAATCAACACACAACATAAAACCTTGCACCAATACTTACCAATGCAATTTTTTGTAATACAACATACAATGATCAGAGAGAAAGCATTCAATTGAAAATTAAATGGTCATCCTAAGTGTTTTTAGATTAATATAAAGTGTTATTTTAAGTGATAGGGAAGTTGGCTGAAAATAGGTAACTAGAAAGCAATCTATGGATGATTTCAAGATGTTTAAGCTGAAAAGTATCTATGTTGGCAATGGTACTGGGTTGGTATTAGGGCCTACCCCCTCACTTCATAATCCCATAGTGATAAGGGTGTTGGGTGATTTGAAAATATATACCATTAACCTCATGTTTATACTTAGCCATAAAACCAAGTCAACTTCCCACTTAGTGATGAAATCCAGGTAGGTAGGCCCTAGAAAGACAAATGTTAAATGCAAAGTATTGTATGATTTAGTAGTGTGTAAAAAGAAAAAAATAGTGTAACTAAATGGTATTTTGAAAAACCCCCTAATTAGACTATGTAAGCTACTATAAGAATGAAAATAGATAAAAATGAAAGTAAGAATTAATTACTAACATATAGTTGTTAATTCCCAAATTAAGAATGGTACAGAGTTAGTTTAGATGACATTGTATGTAAACATTATAGAATAGATTCGAATGGGTTGTTACTATTATATAAAATCAAGAGTCCTTAAGAACTAAGTCAACTAGGTTGACTTAGTCTTTTAGATAGAAGATAGGATACAAAACTAATTCGACCAGGTTAACCTAGTTTGTTATAAGATTGTAGTTTTGAAGATTACAAACTTGCACAAAATAGAATTGTAATGAAGTAATGAATTGATAGAGAGAAAGAGAGGAACCTTGGTGTGTTGGAATATGTTGAATATTATAAATTTTATATTGAATTACCTTGAATGTTGCTTATAAGTTCTGCCAACTAAGTCAACTGGGTCAACCTAGTTCTGTGAAACCTTGTTTACTGAAGCCTGTTAAGATGACTAAGTCAACCTAGTCAACTTAGTTTTTTATCTAGATGTTGAATATAATACTAAGTTAATTTTTTTGATATATTATGCTATCTAGGACTAAGTAAGAGCATTGTGTTGATGTGATTGATCCATTAACCTGTATATGAAGACCTGCACAGAAAGAACAAAGACATGTTGATATGGCTGTGTGTTAAACCTACACATAGAAGTTAGAACTATATTGACCTGGTCAACCTAGTATTACAAATATAGTAAAATATTAAAAATGAAAAGCATGAAATAAAACCTATAAGGGTTAGATTCATGTTGGGTTCACCAGAATCTATGCAATGGGAAATGCAACATATTCTACAAAACAATCCTAACTTAGAGAAAGATCCTTCTTACACTTCAGATTAGGAATGCATTAGATAATCAAGGTCATGACAAATATGGATCTGATATACATATCTAAGGGATATCTTACCACAATAATATCACTAGGGAGGGTTACAAATGCTCCATTCAAGCAAAACTATGCAATAACCCTAACTAGGTCCTATGTTTTCATACTCACTAGACTAATAACAAGTAAAGTAAAAAGTGTAATCTAGTGCTCACCAAATCTTGTAACACAAAGTGGGGGTTAGTAAACATTAAATTAAAGATGCATAAGATAATCATAATTAATCTATGTATAGGTGAAACCTTAATGCATGGAGAGAAATATTATTCAAAAGCCATTACTTCTGTTACTTTTATCCACTAAAAAGAGGAGAAAAGTTAGAGATACTTACCTAGAAGATGAACCCATCGAGACTCAATATCTCCCTTGGTTAAAGGTGATTTGAAAGAGGTTTTTATGGTTTTTAAGGATAACTAATAAAGGCCAAAGTATCTAAGACTTCTCTGTAAGACTAGATTCTTCTCCAAGTAGAAACCCTAAGCTAAGACTCCTCAAGTAGAATGGTGGAAGATCAGATTTTAAAGAAGTGAAAATAAATAATAACTATTTCCCAATATCTAAAAATGGAAAAATGTATATGTTTATATAAGTGAATATAACCCTAAACCCTTTTTACAATTTTGACTGACAAAGTGTACCCGATCAACATAATATTGTAATTGACAAAAACTAACTAGGTCACAAACTAAGTTGGCCAGGGCCTGAATAGACACTTAATAAATTTTATCAATAATAATACAAGGTTGATGTGGTAAACATATTCACGTAAACTACCAAAAATGGGTTTAGATTAAGGAACAAGCTAGTGGTATAAAATTACTAGAGGAGGGTGTAAAATAGGAGACAAAGCTTAGGGGAATGTTTTTAGGAGCTAGTTAGACTAGTAACAAGTGGAAATAAGGGAAAATGATCTTGTGAAGTATCAATGGTCTACCCACCCCTTTCCCAGTGTACCCCTTAAGGAGTTCAATCAAATATATTGAGACTTGATCAGTTCTTGCAAGATATAAAACATCAATAATTGATAAAATTTAAAAATATTATGTGTATACAATTTGTAGCCTTATGAACATTGTAAATATTTGGAGGCTAAGTACAAAAGTTATAACTACCAATTTGGCCTAGATCCAATTCCTAAAAGGGACAAAGGCAAAAAAATAATTTTTAAATTTACAGAGGCCAATTGTATAGACCTAAATAGCCTTGATTCATCTTCACATATGCCTCTGCTTGAAATGTCTAATCATTTTACCATCTTGATGAAAGGCCTAGGAGAGTATTTGACCCATGACACATTCCACATTGACAAGTCTCCATAAAACCCCAAGCCCTATGGAAGACCTAAAACCAAGCCACCTTGTATGGAATGGCAATGAAAAGGGAAGGGAAAACTTCATAGCCAAGAAAAGGACATGCTTGCCAATGATGAATCCTAGTTGTACAATGACAATTGGTTGATTGCTACAAAAATGCTAAATATCCCATTCTTAACTAATTCATGGAGAACCAAGCCTATGAAGGAAAAGGCCTAGGCCCAAATCATCAGGGTACTTTGGATCCAATTTCTATAACTTGGTACAAAGGAACTTATGGTCTTAGATTTAAACTACCTGGGGGTGACCCCACGCATCTTATTCATGTACCAACACCAATATATAATGATAATAATGCCAATAGTGAAGTAGAGTCTGATCACACATTTATGAATACCTTTACAATACAACATATTTGGCCCACATGTCATTTATTTGATTACCCCAATTGGATAACATAATTTGCTACCTCTATATCACCCTAAACTTATACCCTAGGACCAACAAGAATCCATAGTGCCTGTAGACAAGTTTGAGAATGATGAGTTATTTTGTGATTTTCTAAGCCTAAGAGACAATGTTTTGTTGGGAGACCATAAACAAAGGTTCTCTTTAAGACCATATCCTATAGCTTATTTTGGATAATGGGTGAACACCCTTAGCCAAAAATAAAAGATTAAAACATTGAGGTCCCAAAGTGAAAACCTATTTGAGGTGATTTTAGACCAGGGTAAAATTAAAGAGAAAGGTCAGTCTTCTGGTGAAAACTATTTCACATGCCATTAGATGGGGGTGTTCATCATTCCTCAAACATAGCTTAGAAGACAACCAATGATGAACTTGTTTTTGAGTCTGAGTTCAGTTCTACTAACAACATGCCTTTGATCAAATTGCCTAAGAATTTTTTATAGTATTTGTAGCATGGCCATACCTACCATTGGGAGATTCAAATTCATATTGTTTAGGTAAGATTGAAGAAGCAATCCTAACAAAGGACTTTGTAATTGCATGTTATTTCAAATCATTTCCAACTATACTGGATGATGGCATGACTCTCCTCAAGGAAGATACGATAGAAGTCAACATCAAGACTCTAGATGACTTGAAATGGATAAAATTAGGTACATACCTCACTAAAGAGGAAAATGAAATTTTTACATCCCTTCTGATGGAATTTGTTGACATATTTTCTTGGGCCTATTTAAACAATTCAACTTTGGACCTCATCTTGCTTATACACAATCGTGTTCTACACCCTAATGCTAAACCTATGAAGTAAAAATTATTCAAGATTCATCCTTGTAATTTTCTATTAGTAAATAAAGAGTTAAAAAAATCTTGGAAGCGAGATGAATCTGACCAATCAACTATTCAGAGTGGATCTCTGATGTTGTGCTTCTTAGTAATAATCTAGAAGGAGTCAAAATTTGTACTAATTTTAGATATATAAATAAGGTATACCCCAAGGATGAATTTCCTCTACCAAACATTGACATAATAGTTGAATCCACAGTGGGGTATGAGATGATTTCACTTATGGATGGAGTTTTAGGGTACAAATAGATTAGGATTGCACCAAAAGACCAACACAAGACAATGTTCACCACTCCTTGGAGAACATTTTGTTAGTAGGTTATGTCATTTGGTCTCGATAATGTTGAGGCCATATATTGTTGAAGACTATGTCAAAAACATATTGGGTAAATCAAAGACCTGTGACAATCATCCAGTCACACTATGGATACTATTTGAGAGGATTCATGAAGATAAGGTCAGACTCAATCCCAAAAATTGCATCTTTGGTGTCACTTTAGGTAAACTATTAGGCTTCATCATCTCTTGTATAGGCAATGAATTTCTTCCTGCCAAAGTAAAATCCATTATTGAGATGCCACCACCTTCTAATTTGAAGCAACTCTATGGTTTGTAGGGAAAAAATCAATATATCAAATGCTTCATATTACAACTAGCTAATAAATTTTATCTATTTATGCACTTATTAAATAAAGGTGTCACATTTCATTGGGATGAATAATGCCAGCAATATTTTCAGCCCCTAAAATAATTTCTTTCCAATCCACCTATTTTATTACCGTCAATGCTACAAAAACCATTCCTACTTACCTATCTACCATAGACAAAGCCCTAAGGGCACTTCTATCTCAGCATGATGACAATAGAAAAGAACATGTCATGTAATATCTAAGCTATACATTTTTTGTGTATGAACATAACTATGTACTTATAGAAAAAGTCTATTTAGCTATGGTCTTCACAACCCAGAAGTTGTGACATTACATGCTTAACAATAAGACCATCGTTATTTCCAAAGTATACCCACTTACGTATCTACAATCTAAGACAACTTTACAAGGATGCATGCCTAATGGATCATGCTTTTGAGTGAATTTGAAATAGAATACATCAACCAAAAATCTATAAATAGACAAGTACTTGCAAATTAACTTGGTGAAGCTCCCCTTGTAGATACTAATTTTAAATTCCTAGATGAGTCCATCATGACCATCATTGAAACACCTCTTGAGGAGTAGTATTGGAATCTATATTTTGATGGATCATTCACATCAAATGGATTGGAGGTAGGCCTATTATTTATTACACCATAAGGGAATATTATCCTTAAATCATTTAGTATCATCTTTCCTTGTAATGACAATATGGATGAATATGAAGCACTCATTATAGGGATTCATCAAGTACTATAATGGAATATTTAACATCTCACAGTTTATGGTGATTCTTAGTTAATCATCAATCAGGTTACAGTCCACTTTCAGACCAAAGATGACAAGCTAGTGCCATACAAGGCCATGGTTGACACTCTCAAATAATAAATTGTCAACATATAGTTTGAACACATACCAAGGGATAATAACAAAATAATGGATGCCATAACCACCATGGGTTATTTGATCCATCACATAGACAAGGCAAAAGAATATCAATTTCTCATTGAAAATATTCTAGTGCCTGCTCATGAACCCTCAACCACGACAATGATCTGTGATATTGTTGGTCCCAGACATATATGGTATTCAGACCTCTTTAACTACCTACATGACCATATCATGCCACCTAACCTATCATATAAACAATTAAAGGCATTTACCCACAAAGACTCACATTATACCTTACTTGGCTTAACCCTTTACAAGTATATCTTTGATAGAACTCTATTTTGTTATTTAAATTTAGTAGAAGAAAAATTAACATTATGATAAGTTCATAAAGGAGTATGTGGAGCCCACACTAGTAGGTCCATCCTAGCCAAAAAAATCCTACCTACTAGTTACTATTGGCCAACTATGGATGTAAATACAATTACTTATGTTAAAAGGTGCGATAAATGTTAAAGGCATGCCAATATGATTCATGCTCTGGCCAACACACTCAAACCAATGCTTACACCATGACCATTTGAAACATGGGGACTCAACCTCATTAGGGATATTAACCCAACCTCATCTGATGGCCATAAATGCATCCTTATTGCTACCAAATATTTGACTAAATGGGTCAAAGCTATACCCCTCACTTACATGAATGGAAAACAAATTTCCAAATTCATCTTTAACCATCTCATCTATTGTTATGGTATGCCATCTAATAATATATCTGATAATGATAGATCATCTGAGAATAAATATGTCAAAAAAAAAGTGTTAAGTATAATATCACTCAACATTTTTTTACTACATATTACCCACAAGGTAATCACCAAGCAGAGGTCCAAAAAAACAATTGTCAACATCCATAAAAATATTGTCAATGATGCCAACCATGATTGTCACTTATAAATATTTCATACCCTCTAACCATATCACACTAACTACCACACTCCAATAAGAACCACTCTATATTCCCTAGTTTATGGCGTTGAGGCCATTCTTCCCATCAAGGTTGAGTTACCTTCTCTATGTATCTCATTGAAACATGTCCTAGATGATGAATATTACCAAGTAGCATGCCTACAAGATCTAGAGTTTCTTGATGGAAAATGCATGGCTTCTATCAACAACCTTCAAACATACCAAAACATACTACATGGAAACTATAACTATTGGGTCAAACATAGAGAGTTTGAACTTGGAGATCTTATTCTCAAATAAAACCAAAATAACACCTCTGTCAAAAAGAATAAGAAGGGCAAGTAAAAACCCAACTAGATAGGCCCCTATATCATTATTAAAAAATATGGATTTGGAGAGATACACTAAATAGAGATGAATTTGATGAGCCGATGAACATTTATGCACCTCAATCATTCCTTCACTTGAGAGACTACAAGTATTGCCTATGAGGCACAATTATATTGTATCAGAATATCATCTTATTTGTGCCATACCTTATACCATTCCACCATACCTTCCCTATATACCAAATCTTGTTTTCACCCTCCCTACCCAACCCATTAACCTTGGTTCCATCCCACTAATTCTTTGGCCACCTTCAATAAAGGAGATCTAGATCAAGTTTTAGTAGTTGATTTAGTATTCCATATAGAGGTAGTATCTTGGACTAGTATGATAATGGTTTGGTAGTTACATCCTTCTTTTTTTGTTTCATTTCATTTTAGGTGTTTCCACTATGTGCTAATAATTATAATCACCTTTCGGGAAATTAGTATCATTTACATATGCCTTTATTTCCTAATTATAACCCTATGGGCAAATTAGTAACAACATCTTTATCATGCCTTGAAGTCCCACCTTGTCATTCTTATGCCATAATGTGTCATTTGCCTAATTGGAGAACTTATTGCTACCTAGTCAAATTCTTCCATTTTAAGGTAGAATTACAATGACTTAAGGTCCTGATGGGACTATGTAAGCAATTCTCAATTCATGTTGAGGTCAGCTCAGTCATCTTTTTACCATTCTTTCACCATTTTAGTTTAAAAACTCTTGTCATTTTGTGAGTTAGACTATTTAGTATCTCATAATTCTCAAATTAAGTTGAGATGTTTAGAAAATTACAAAAACATTTGTTAAATATCTTACACTCTTGTTATTTTATGAGTCTCTATTGTGCACATTATGTATTCAAATTTGATACATTAATGATCACCTAGATTTATTTCAATACACTCACCATTTTGCGAGACCATTCCCTTATTCCTATACAAAAAAAGTTTGTTTTTATTATCATCATTTTTCTTCTATCCCATATCCTAGGATAGCTACATTTGGCTTGAAGTTTATGTTGGACCTTGCATCTATGGAACTATGTAGGTAGCGTCTACTTACCTCGTGCATCCATTGTCAACTCAGTTACCCCTTTCATTTTCTTCTATTCCCCCCATTTCATTGTGTGTGTTTCATTGTCTCTTATAACTTAGGGGCACTACTTGTCATCTTGTTTGTGTCATTGTTTCTCTATAACCTAGGGGTGACCTTATGTCATTTATTTTTGTCTTTTATCTGTGATAACATTGTGATTAACCATTGTTTGTGTTTGTTTCATGTTATTATGATTATTTTGTCTTCTTTTTATCTCTTGGTGTTTTTTCCTTTTATTTGTTTGTTTATTTTCTTTCATTTTTGTGCCTTGACTTAGTATGCCTATGCTCATTGGGTGATTCCTTGCGCATTATACTTAAGTCTATCCATATTCATACAAGATAATTGTCATTATGGTTTTATCATTGGTGCATTATTTTTTAATTGTTTATTAGATCATTTAATTAGTCCTTATAAATATTTTGGCTAAGTTATCATAGTGTTTTATATCATGATGCATACTATCATGTGCTATAATAAAAATCAGCTCAAGAAATCTTACAAACAATGAGGCCACAATACTTCACCTTGGTTACCTAAAAAATCCCCAATAATTTCCCAAATATAGTAATTAAATTATGAAAGAATTTAATCCTTACTAGTTAGGATGTGCATCTCCATTCTAGCAAGTTTCTAAAGCTCATCTTTCTCCTCTATACCATCTTACTCTTACTCTATGATTATGGATTCAATCAGTAAGCCACCTTTTTCAATTTTCCATATTATCTCACCCACATTGCTAATGATTCTAACCACCTTTGGAAAAATCATTGTTTTCTTTTTGTTAATGATTATAACCACATTTGGGCAAACCATTATCTCTATCTATCCAAATGGGGCATGCTTTCATTTTGCTAATGATTATAATCACCTTTGAGAAAATCATTATCTTTTTTACCTTGTTATGTCGATGATTATAACCACATTTGGGAAAATAATCCTTTTTATCTACCTAACTAGGGCATCTCACTATGCTATTAATTATAACTGCCTTTGGTCAAATCAATCTTTTTCCACCCCCTTTACCTTTGGTCTGATCATTTTCCTTCTTTTTAAGAGACCGACTGCCGACCTTATTTGTTAAATTCTCCCTCAAGGTGGCATCCAAATCTCATTCATCATAATTGGAATATTAGGCATACATTACATTGTCATTATTTGAAAATATCTTATTATGCCTATAGCTTGCAATGCCTTTCCAAATAGAAGAAAATTGTAGACATGAAATTCTAGTCATAACTAGCTTTCAATTGGACTTCAAACTAATTCCTACCAAACATTGTAAATTAAGTCTAAGAATCGCTAAACATCCTAATTTTTGTTCATACATCATTCATCAATGCTCATAATCATCTTTAGGAATCCCTATTTGGGATACTAGCCCGTATGCAATAATAACCTCTCACATATTCATCATTAGTCACCTTGTGACATAAAAACAGGTAGTTTAATCAATGGACCCACTAAGTGGGACACTTGATCAAATATTAAAAGATAAAAAATGCTAATCAAAATGAATCATATAATTAAATAAGATTAAATGCTTAGTTTAATTATCTATTTGTAATTAATGAATATCTAAAAATGGAAATTCTAAAATTTAAAATATCAAGCCTTTTCATCATTGCCTTTATGATTTATCAAGGTCTTTCAAAATATCTAATTGTAAAGCCATGCCTAGTAATTTAAAATAATAATTACATGATAAATTTCAACTCAACTAGAGTTAGCCTCAACTCACCTAAGGTTAGTTTGAACTCATTTGATGTTTAAACTCAACCTTAACTCACCTTGGGTGAGATTTAACTTTTGATGCTATAAATACAAGGTCATACTTATTGATGTTTAAGATATCTTGGTGTAATGTTATAATGCTCAAATAGATGCAAATAAACCTTTCAAGTAATGTTACCATGCCAAATTCATAATCCAACTAGTGAAACAAAGGTGTCAAAGAGAGAAAGAGCAAATAAAACTTCATCGTCAAAGACTTCTTGATGCACAAATCGAGAAAGCCACTTAAAAAATACATTTAAAGCTCCAAAGAAGGTAAAAGAATGTTTTCTTCTATGTTTTAGTTGTGTTTTTATTTGTATGTTTGTTACATATACTCTCCGTAGTGTCTAAACTAGAGGTGTTAGGATTTTAGTGTGTTATTTTGATTTTGTTTTATTGAAATAACACAAGACTAACCTCCCCTCTAAGGATTCTTTGTTCACACTCACATGGAAAAAAAGATACATACAAGGGACATAATATGTCACAAAACTCAATGTTAAATGCCAAATGCATGGGAACATTATAAATGTAGCAAACAAAGGATGTCAATGGATGTCATAATAAGTAAACCTAAGGGCCACACACAAATTAGTCTATCATATAAAAGAGTAACATCATCAATGGAGCATAGAACAAGGAACTAGTCTACACCATCTATTTCTCTTAATTTTTGCTCATTTCTTAATGTTGGAAGAAGATAAGAAACTAGTAATAAGGGTATGGTAGAAATACCTAGTTGGTGATGCACATGTAATCTAGATGATGATGGAAAACTCATCTTTGGCTAGGAAAGAATAACCTACAAATAAGAACACACTAACAAAAGGGATCATTAACAAGATAGTTAAGTGGACTACCTAGTGTGAGCTAGATCCAAGAAGCATATGCTTGCTAGAAGGTTGTCAATCCACTATTGATAACAATCAAGTTGGAAATGATAAAGTAAACCACTTGCATAAATTAAATTAAATGTAATACAAAATAAATTAGAATGATTTTTAAATAAAATGACTAAATCTATCAAAATTTGATCAATACTTATGCTAAAGTGGGTAGGATCTAGTTTAGAAAATCATAAAAGGGTATATGAATAGGTAGAAACACAAAAAGTTAGATGTGGTTGGGGGTAAGGCGCTAAAAATAACTTGCTATTATTTTCTACCATAGTGACCGTCAATGGTTAAGATAATCATTGGTGATTGGGTAACCATTGACAATTGGGGTAACCATTGGTGATTGAGCTAACTATCGATGGTTTCTTATGGGTTTTTGAAGTTCACTAAAATGGAGGTTGAGGAATGAGGGAACGGTCAGATAAGGATTGTATTAAGGATCTAGTAGAGAGGAAACAAGGTGAAAATAGGTCTGATCAGGTCTAAGAGGTTATAAATCTAAAATAACAATGCTAAAGTACTACTATACCTATAGCTTGCTAGGGATCACTAACAAGATAGTTAAGTGGACTACCTAGTGTGAGCTAGATCCAAGAAGCATATGCTTGCTAGAAGGTTGTCAATCCACTATTGATAACAATCAAGTTGGAAATGATAAAGTAAACCACTTGCATAAATTAAATGAAATGTAATACAAAATAAATTAGAATGATTTTTAAATAAAATGACTAAATCTATCAAAAGTGGATCAATACTTATGCTAAAGTGTGTAGGATCTGGTTTAGAAAATCATAAAAGGGTATATGAATACGTAGAAACACAAAAAGTTAGATGTGGTTGGGGGTAAGGCGCTAAAAATAACTTGATATTATTTTCTACCATAGTGACCGTCAGTGGTTAAGCTAATCATTGGTGATTGGGTAACCATTGACAATTGGGGTAACCATTGGTGATTGAGCTAACTATCAATGGTTTCTTATGGGTTTTTGAAGTTCACTAAAATGGAGGTTGAAGAATGAGGGAATGGTCAGATAAGGATTCTATTAAGGATCTAGTAGAGAGGAAACAAGGTGAAAATAGGTCTGATCAGGTCTAAGAGGTTATAAATATAAAATAGCAATGCTAAAGTACTAATATACCTATAGCTTGCTAGGGATCATTAACAAGATAGTTAAGTGGACTACCTAGTGTGAGCTAGATCCAAGAAGCATATGCTTGCTAGAAGGTTGTCAATCCACTATTGATAACAATCAAGTTGGAAATGATAAAGTAAACCACTTACATAGATTAAATGAAATGTAATACAAAATAAATTAGAATGATTTTTAAATAAAATGACTAAATCTATCAAAATTTGATCAATACTTATGCTAAAGTGGGTAGGATCTGGTTTAGAAAATCATAAAAGGGTATATGAATAGGTAGAAACACAAAAAGTTAGATGTGGTTGGGGGTAAGGCGCTAAAAATAACTTGCTATTATTTTCTACCATAGTGACCGTCAGTGGTTAACCTAATCATTAGTGATTGGGTAACCATTGATGATTGGGGTAACCATTCGTGATTGAGCTAACTATCGATGGTTTCTTATGGGTTTTTGAAGTTCACTAAAATGGAGGTTGAAGAATGAGGGAATGGTCAGATAAGGATTCTATTAAGGATCTAGTAGAGAGGAAACAAGGTGAAAATAGGTCTGATCAGGTGTAAGAGGTTATAAATCTAAAATAACAATGCTAAAGTACTAATATACCTATAGCTTGCTAGTTGGTTGATGGTTGAAAGCTAAATTAATTTTTCTAGAGTAATGATACTTTAGCCTCAAAATCAAATTTAGTAGAGGTTTGGGTCTTTTTTACTCATGCTAAGTTGTTGAAGTAAGACTAGATGCTAGGGAGCTTGAATACCTATGTGCAAGAAGATTTGATAGCTTGAACATGGATATATTTCACTTTCCACTACCCTCCTTTTATAGGCAAAGATAAATGGAGGATGGAAGGTTCCCTAGAGGGTAAGGTTGTTGATCATGATGCTTGGAATTTTATTAGCACTATATAAGGTGAATATTTTAAATTATGCCTCATTATCTTACAAACATTTAGTTAATGTGTTAGGAAGTTGAGGAGGTGATGAGACTTGACTATCAATGATCAGGCTCACCATCACTGGTAGAGCTGACCATCAATGATTGAGTGTCTAAGGGTAAAGGGGTCAAAGAAAGGGGTTAAAAATTTTAGTTAAATGTTAAGTTAGTAAGTTATTGAGTTTAACTAACTAAGTGGTCAACTAAACTCAAGGTTTGATAGGGGTCGTAAGGCATTTCAACAACTAAAACTGTCATGTGCAATTTTATAGTATCTAAATTTTTCCCCTTTTTGTTATAAATTTTTGAATTAACAAGATCCAAAACAAAAATGAATTGCTAGTCAAGTTCTGATTACCCTAAGTATGGGAGGACGTGTTCCCCCCTCAAACTAGGAGTTGATGAGGTGAAACTGAAATTGAGTCAGGGTTTGATAAGTGGTTGATGGTGAGTCACTAGGTGGTGACAAAAGGTGTGTTTGGGCATTCAAAATTCAAACATACATACAAAATATGACTAAGTATGATAGTCAATATCATGTAAAGACTAAGATTACTAGTGTTAGTAAAACTAAGGTTGGTTCTAGAAGAACAAGTGATAGGGTAATTGGTCCATAGCATTGGTCATAGATGATTAGGATACTTTATAAGTCTTAGATAGGGTTAGTTTTTTCATAGGTATCCAAGGTAGGAAGTGTTCCCTTGAAAAACACAAATGGTCTAGTTTTACATGAGGAGGTGCAAATTTAAATGGTCAACATGGCAAGGTTGGTTAATGCTGTTGGGTGAATAATTTGTCAGCCAGCTAACTGGCATTCAAAATAGTTCCTATCACCACAACATAGGGAGATTGGTTGTCCAGATGTGCAGCTTTACTACATCACAAGGGGACAAATCTCTCCTCTCATCAAGTGGAGGTTCCCTATTAAATATGTGGATATTATATACAATATATATATATATATATATATATATATATATATGCAGAAAGTAAGACACAGGGGTGGGATGAACCATCCATCTCTCTTTTTTCAGAGATGATGCTGATAAACAAGGAAGAAATCTTGGGTGATGGGGAAGGTGCTTCTCTTCTTTCAGGAGCAACTTTCAGCCAAAATCCAGACTCCTTCCTAAATAGTAGAAATCCTGGTGCAATGACAGAAGGCACTTCTCTTCTTTTAGAAGTGTTCTTCAGCAGGCAGCAGGAATCTTTCAGGTAGCAAGTAACTAGTAATGGGGGTGCTAAGTGACCAGCAACTCGAGAGAGAGAAATGAAGAACAATGGGGCACCACGTCATCCCAAGGCTCTTTACATAGGAAAGGAAAAATGCAAACACAGTGAAGGTACTTATGAGGGCACAACATTGTCCCATAGTTGGCCTTCAGGACACCTTCCTGATCACCTCCACTAGTTCTGCTTGTTAAATCAAATGGATAAGAAATCTCCTAAGAAATAGACATACGAACAATATCCTAAGATAACACAAGCTATAACAGCACAAAGTCTGTAAGTAACTTGTTTTCTCATTCAGATAAAATAATATGAATTACAATCTGAGCTCAAAGTCTAAGTAATGCCTTTCAATTTGGGCAGAGTTTTGCTTTTGATAATCAAAAAGGTCTCCCTATAATAATGAAAGAGTTTACATTATATAGAGGCTAGGAGAGACTTGGCACTTTTTCCCAATGAAGTGACCTATTCGGCACACTCAATGCCTTGGATGTATTCTTGGTTTTGTCAGGAAGGGCCTTGCTAGAGCAGGGTGGCTGCCTTAAATGTGGCATGTCGATTCCTCTCTTAGTGCCTCCTCCTTAGCCTGAATCACTCATTCATTCACCTACTTAGCCATGTAACTGTCTACTCTATCTTCCTTTCCAAGGGGATAAGTAGATGGTGCCTTCAATGTTACTAGCTCCCAAATATCTACCTAGTGAACTGCTTCACCTATCGGCAGTAACTCCTGCTAAGTTTCCCTCTCTATTTCTTCCTTCTCTTGATCTTTGCCTTAGAGTCTTTTGAAGGCATTCAGGTCTGTGCCTTGAGTTTTCTGGAATCAACAGACACTTCATTGTGACAAATTTGATGTTTACAAGCTCGTCGTTCTTCCCAACAACTTCTTGGTGTCTTTCTCACTTGCCATGCTCACTTTCCATTGTGATATGGGTGATGACACATGGCAGCATCTACAGCTTCAAAAAAGGCTTATCGAAATAAGCTTTGAAATTGGTTAGTGGCTGAGGGACATGGATGCAGACATGTGGCAACTTCTACTACATTGGGTCGGGACACGCAGTAGGTTCCACTCTATGAACAAGTGTCATGTGTCATCTTTTGCAGGAACAGGTGAGGACATGTGGCATCTTTTGTTATTGACACTTGGCAGCATTTACCTCCTTGGGCCTTTGCAACATCATAGAAATGTTTGGGGCTCAGTCAGACTCTCGTGGACGATGACACTTATCAGCTTCTACCGATCTCTGGGGCCCACCATGATCTTTGCTCGAATCAGTGAAGCTAAGGGAAGAGACTATAGATATTAGCACTTGGAGGCTTCTGACAAGATTCAGATGGACATGTGGAAACATCCTCTAATTCATAGAAAAAAAGCATAAAGGGGGTCAGCTAACGATACTTGGTAGAATCCGCTTGACTCTTTTTGTTGCGCATGTTTCTCTTCATAATTGAGGCAATCTTTGAACCTTTGAACTTGGTGCATTGAACCAATTGAACATTGAACCTATTGAACTGATGAACCAAAATGGTTCAATGGTTCAAGCTTTTGAGACTCATTAAGTGCTCAGGGTCACAGAACTTTGAAATGATTAAACTTTGAACCTTGAACTCTAGATGAAGCGCTTGACCCATTAGAAGCTTGCTACCGATATTGAACCTTGAACCCATTGACCCTTTTTTGATTGAACTAAAGTGTTGAACTTGTCCCTAAAGTGTCTAAGTGTGAGAAACTAGGCCCTTCTGATTGAACTCACCTATAGAAGCCTTTGAACCTATTGAACCTGTTAGTCCCTTTACCAAAAATTTTGAGAAAATGACAAAATTGAATGTTGCAGAACAAATTTTTGGAAAGGGGACAGACAATTTTGGCCATGTAGGACCAAAATAGTCATATGTTGGAAAATGAGGAATCATTTTTTAGGGACAACAGCTGGCTCTTATTGGGAACTTCCTTCAAATGATAACTTGGAATAGCTAAGGGGAGTAGAAACCAAAATCTCTAATGCCTTGAAGTGTGCCATTGGGCTATGGAGTCATGCTACCCAAAAAGAAAGGCTCCAAAAGAAACAAACGAACAAAACAAAGCAGAGATAAAAACTATACAAATATACATATGTATATGTGAACTTATTTGATACTTCAAGAATTGAAGTACTTTAGATGCTGGTCATCTTGGGATAGAGAAAAGGGGATGCCATCTTGATAAACTAGTAGGAAACCAATTTTTTGTGTCTTCCTCTTGGCTCTTTCTTCTTCTTGCCCCATGGTAGGACGTGGTCTTCAAACTAAAAAACATAACTCCTTGCTCTCTTGGCAAAGAGTTCCTTTTGCTGACTTTGGAGTACAACAGTATGGTCCACCACCATAGCTTGTTGTTCTGTTGTTTCAATCTAGCACATATTTTGATTGTCAGCATCACACCCCTGACACACCATCAACTCAGCATCTCCTTTGGTGTGAAGGAGTTTGACCTCTTCATCCTGAGTAGTCTTCAATCTGAGCAATAGGGATCTGCATCCAACTATGGTCAAGAGGTAATTACCTCTGCCTGAAGGCTCAAATAGAATTTGAGCAGCAGGGGCTGACATTTGGGTAACCATAATCTTTGCCTTAGATAGGTCCACACCTGGTTCTCCACCAATGTTTAATTGCTCAAGATTGGCTTGCAGGGATTCAAACTCAGTCATTTGAATTTTAGATTTCTTAACATAATCAACTATGTCAAATTACTGAGATGGACTTGGAAGAGAGGATGGGAGTTCATCCTTTTGGTTTTTGGGAAGGGGAGGACTGGTCTGCGAATTTGAAGTAGAAGGTGTAGAGATGTTAGATGTATTTACTTCTTTAGCAATCACTGGGTCCTTTGACTAGAAAGGGAGATGGGTTCTCTACTCAAAAATTGAAATCATTGGTTAGGGTCACTCCTCTATCTTTTCTTTGTCAGCCTGCTGGGCTGATTGATTCTCAGACTGGGTGAATACTGTGTTTGATCCTTCGACTGCTTCACCTTCACTCCTGGGTTCATCCTGGTAATTCAAGAAATTGATGTGGGAGTTTCCAGCTAATTCTTCTTGATCCTCCTTGAAGAGATCAATTCCATTTTCTTTCTCAAACTCAGGTTGGAAATAGGAAACATGTTCTATTTCCAAATATCCAACTGCTGAGTTGGTTAGAGGTGCTTCAAGGGCAAGGTTCCTCTATGGGAGAGGAAGATGATTTGGTTGCACTTGACTTCTGCCAACATTTCCTTTATATGGTTGATTGGGGAATGTCCTCCTTGGTGCATCTCTATATAGAGGAGTAGAAGACATACCTTGTGCCATTTGCCTTTTCAAGGCTAGCAATTCATTTACCAACTTTTGGACCATTGGGTCTGTGGTGGCTGTGGGTGAGTATCCAGAAGATGAAGAAGGCTTGCCTATGTTAGGATGCTTCCTTATCTTTCCTACCAAGATAAGGTCATATTATACCTCAGTAGCCAAGTCTTGAGAAGCATCAAGTTCTATATAGCTAGCTCATCTCAGTAGAAAACTCACTTTAGGCAGTTGTGAGTTGATGAAGAAGCACTTGAGGTTCTGAGGCGTCAACTGGGCGACCATGGGAATCTTGTGCCTCAGCTTGTTGAACCTAGAAATGAAGTCCCTCATAGGTTCATGGGGCTCTTTCTTCATCTGAGTGAGCTAGGCTAGTAAGGCATGCGCAACTTCTGCAGGCTTGAACCTGGCTTCAAACTTAGCTTTGAATGTATCCCAGTCAGCCACTGATCCAACTTGTAGATGGTAGAAACAGTCTCTAGCAACACCTTGTAGGGTCTCCACAAAAATCTTGAATACCACATCTTCAAATTCTACCCCTATCACACCACAAGCTATGCTGAACGCTGTAATGTGTTCATCAAGGTGAACTATCCCATCACCAAAGAATTTGGGGAAATTCTTTCTTGAACTACATGGGAGTTCATGTAAAGGTGGAGTCAAGTTAAGTGGGCCAAAAGAGTTACCCCAGGGGCCTTGAACTACCATGATTTAATTATGAAAAATAGGGATAACAAATCTAGACAAAGTGGCCAGATTGCAGAACAAAAATGGAAAAGAAAATGGCCTTGCTCCAACTTAAAGCTTGAGGCTTCAAACTACACTTTCTTTCCCAGTAGCTCTAGTTTTATAGACCAGATAATATAACAGAGGTGGAAGAAGATGGTAAGGCTATAATGAATAATGGGTAAGACCCAGATGGGAGTTGCTAGACTCTATACTGGATAAGGGAAGGAACTACTTCAATCTAAAACTTGAGGCTTCAGACTGCATGTTCATCCCCAAGAGAGTCACCAAAAATTGTTGGGTGAATATTTTGTCACCCAGCTAACTGGCATTCAAAATAGTTCCTATCACCATAGCATAAGGAGATTGGTCATCCAGATGTGCAGCTTTACTGTATCACAAGGGGAAAAATCTCTCCTCTCATCAAGGGGAGGTTCCCTATTAAATATGCAGAGATTATATACAATATATATATGCAAAAAGTAAGACACAGGGGTGGGATGAACCATCCATCTCTCTTTTTTTAGAGATGATGCTGATAAACAAGGAAGAAATCTTGGGTGATGGGGAAGCTGCTTCTCTTCTTTCAGAAGCAACTTTTAGCCAAAAGCCAGACTTCTTCCTAAATAGTAGAAATCCTGATGCAATGACAAAAGACACTTCTCTTCTTTCAGAAGTGTTCTTTAGTAGGTAGGAGGAATCTTTCAGGTAGCAAGTAACCAATAATGGGGGTGCTGAGTGACCAGCAACTTGAGAGAGAGAAATGAAGAACAATGGGGGCACTACATCATCCCAAGGCTCTTTACACAGGAAAGAAAAAATGCAAACACACTGAAGGTACTTATGAGGGCACAACGTCATCCCACAATTGGCCTTAAAGACACCTTCCTGATCACCTCCACTAGTTCTACTTGTTATATCAAATGGACAAGAAAGCTCCTAGGAAATAGACATATGAACAATCTCCTAAGATAACACAAGCTATAACAGCACAAAGTTTGTAAGTAACTTGTTTTCTCATTCAGATAAAATAATATGAATTACAATCTGAGCTCAAAGTCTCAGTAATGCCTTTCAATTTGGGCAGAGTTTTGCTTCTGATAATAAAAAAGGTCTCCCTATAACAATGAAAGAGTTTACATTATATAGAGGCTAGGAGAGACTTGGCACTTTTTCCCAATTAAGTGACCTATTCGATGCACTCAATGCCTTGGATGCATTCTTGGTTTTGTTAGGAAGGGCCCTGCTAGAGCAAGGGTGGCTGCCTTAAATGTGGCATGTCGATTCCTCTTTTAGTGCCTCCTCCTTAGCCTAAATCACTCACTCATTCACCTGCTTAGCCGTGCAACTGTCTACTCTATCTTCCTTTCCAAGGGGACAAGTAAATGGCACCTTCAATGTTACCAACTCCCAAATATCTACTTGGTGAATTGGTTCACCTACCGGTAGTAACTCCTACTAAGTTTCCCTCTCCATTTCTTCCTTCTCTTGATCCTAGCCTTAGAGTCTTTTGAACGCATTCGAGTCTACACCTTGAGTCTACTAGAATCAACAGACACTTCATTGTGACAAATTTGACATTTACGGGCCTGTCATTCTTCCCAGCAACTTACTTGTGTCTTTCTCACTTGCCATGGTCACTTTCCACTATGACGTGGGTGAGGACACATGGCAGCATCCACAGCTTTGAAATAGGCTTATCGAAATAAGCTTTGAAACTAGTTAGTGGCTGAGGGATGTAGATGTAGACTCGTGGCAGCTTCTGCTACATTGGGTCAGGATACGTAGTGGGTTTCACTCTATGAACAAGTGTCATGTGTTGTCTTTCATAGGAATAGGTGAGGACATGTGGCATCTTCCACTATTGACACTTGGCAGCATCTGCCTCTTTGGGCCTTTGAAACATCATAGAAATGTTTGGGGCTCAGTCAGGCTCTCATAGACAATGACACTTGTCAGCTTCTGCCAATCTCTGGGGCCTACCATGGTCTTTGCTCAAATTAGTGAAGCTAAGGAAAGAGACTGTAGATATTGGCACTTGGAGGCTTTCAACAAGCTTCAGAGGGACATGTGGTAGCATCTGCTAATTCATAGAAATAAAGCATAAAGGGGGTTAGCCGACGACACTTGGCAGCATCCACTTGACTCTTTCTATTGCATGTGTTTCTCTTCATAACTAAGGCAGTCTTTGAACCTTTGAACCCAGTGCAGTGAACTGATTGAATGTTGAACCCATTGAACCAATGAACTAAAATGGTTCAAGGTTCAATGGTTCAACAGTTCAAGCTTTTGAGACTCGTTAAGTGCTCGAGGCCATAGAACTTTGAAATGGTTGAACTTTGAACCTTGAACTCTAGATGAAGCACTTGACCCATTAGAAGCTTGCTACTGATATTGAACCTTGAACCCGTTGACCCTTTTTCGGTTGAACCAAAGCATTGAACCTGTCTTGAAAGTGTCCTAGTGTGAGAAACTAGGCCCTTCTGATTGAACTCGCCTATAGAAGCCGTTGAACCATTGAACTTGTTAGTCCCTTTACCAAAAAGTTTGAGAAAATGATGAAATTGAATGTTGCAAAACAAATTTTTGGAAAGGGGATGGACATTTTTTGCCATGCAAGACCAAAATAGTCATATGTTGTATGGAAAATGAGGAATCATTTTTTAGGGACAACAAATGCAATCAAAAAGACTAATGTAAGGTCATCACAAAATATGTGAATAATTCAAGTAAAAAATGGCCAACATAGAGATAGATGTGATCGAATGGTTGGTTAGAGAAGGTTAATCTCCAATATTTCAAGTTTGGTTGTGGTGGAGATGTAGTTATCTCCAATTGGGGCACTTAGGTTAGATGATAAAAATTGTGTTTTTATGAAAAGATGGGCTCTCTTAACCATTGACGGTCAGGGGTCCTAGGGTCGAGCATCAATAGTCACCCTGACCATCGATGGTCAAGGGAAAACCCTAAAAATATATGGATAAAAAAGTGAAAAACAAAAATCATTTTCACTTTTGACAAGTTTGACCTCCATGCTTTGTGCTCTAGCGATTTATCAATTGTGTGTTTGATTAAGAGTAGTTGACTGAGTGTTTAGTTGAGGTGGAGTTTGTTGATTGATCGATAATTTTTATGCTCATGATCAATGGGGACCATTGATGCAAGGTGAACGAGGGCATGATCAAGCAGCTAGACATGGGCTCCATCCTTGACAGTGATTAAAGAATGAGGTAGGTGATGTTTTAAAATTGTTAGTTAGTTGATTAGGTTTTATATTTAGTTAAATTAGATTGTGTGGTTATTGATTTGAAATGGTTTTGAGGGGTTTTGACCTAGGTTATCATTTTTACAAAATTAGGAAAATTAAATTGAGAAAATTAAAAGTTGAATGAGATTTTAGGTTGGGGTTAGGTAATAGGGTAGTTTTGGGTAGTGATTTTGTTGAATTTTGTTATTTTTGATGGTTTTTAGGTTGGTAGGTCAAGGGTTTTATCATCAACTATCACACACAGTGACCATCAGTGGTTAGACCTGACTATTGATAGTCAAGTATGACCATTGGTAGTTGACCACTGAAGTAATATGTTCACATAACCATCATCCATTGTAAGGATCATCGATTTTCAAGCATTTAGGGAAAATATGAAGAAATAACAAAATTTTATGAAGTCTTGAAAGGGGTGAGAGGTATTTAAAAATACCTAGGTGTAGATTCAAATGATTACATATTAAAATTCTCAATGTTTTTGAAAATCTAAATGTTGGTTTTGATGGGTTTAGGGAGGTTGTTAAGATAATTCGGTGGGTTTAGAGTTGAGTGTTAGGTAGAAGCATGATGTGTTTGATTTGGTATGTTCAAATAGGTCTAAAAATAAGCAAATGTAGGTAGATAAAAAGGTTGATGTTAGGTGGATCTAGGTAGAATGATTGAAAACAACATGTGTGAGTTAACTTGATTATTTTTGTAGGCATGGGACCAGATTCAGATGAGGTATTGGGTTCCTAGGATCTTTATGGAGATTAATGATGGGATGATTTTGGTTGAGTGAAGGCACATGGAAGAGGTTTATTTTGGGTCCATGGTTTATTATTAGTACCCACCATGAGATGTGGCTATGATCATGGCTCTCATTGAGAGATAAGATCCAACCATGAACACATTTTTGTTTCTGACTAAAGAGATTAGCATCCTACTATAGGATATTCATAGGATTACATGGCTACCCATTCAGGGGGAGCTGATTTACCACATTGAGATCAAGGATAGGGATGACCATATGGAATTGATATATGGTGAGGATTGGGTCTATGATAGGTGGCATTATGGTGGCTTCAGCTATAGGCCTTTATGCTAGAGGGCTCTTGAGGACCAATGTTTGATGATGATGATGGTGGTGGTGTCCTATTTTGCATTACCATATTTGAGTAGCGATCGATTTCCATATATGATGTTGGGAGTATTAGTAGAGATGTTATTAGGTAGGACCATGTCTGGGTGGGCTCCTATCTTGTTGGTCCAAATCTATAGGGAGCTTTAGGAATTTAGAGCATACAAAAAATATGGGATAAGTGTTGGGTCTATGCTCCATTGCTGGGCATATGAACATATTTAGGTGTTAAGGCCTTTGGGACTGCCAGGGATGGATACACCCAAGTACACTTCATAGTGGGTTTCTTGATATGGAAAGGAGACTATGCATTGATAGGGGTAGGTAGAGGTAATAGAGATATTGACTAGTTTTGAGATGCACTGGAGGGTCTAGTTATAGGTGATGTGGTGTGTAGGCCATATGTGGGATGGCCTAGGTGGGCCCAATATAGTTATCACACTCTATCTTTACAGATCTAGAGATAGATATATGGGTGATGAGAGGTGGAAACAAATATTATCCCTTTTGATTTATTTTAGTGGTAGTTTGGTCTTATGTAGGGGATTTTAGCTCCTTCTCAAAGGTATAAGAGAGAGGATGTAGAGTTTCTACTTCCAGAGTCACAACCATAGGACATAGTATTAGATCATAAAGAGATTCCAACTACAGTAGTGATAGATGATACTAGTTTTGTTGATGGATATTGACATGGTATTATGACCTATGTGTAGCAGTCAATTTTGGGTGGGGTGATAGGGGTTATAAGATGGATGTAGATCTAATAGGGGCACCGATATAGGGTGGTGGTCAGGATGGGCAAGCATAAGAAACATGGGCAATGGCATAGGCTCAGATCATATGGTTACAAGGATAAGTGGACACTCTATAGGGATATATTATCACTTTATAAGGTCAGGTTTCCACTTTGACAAGAGAGCAAGATTAGGGGAGGATCTCTCTTGGTTTAGTGACCCAAGAGAGAGATACATTAAGACAAAGGGTAGGAGTGGCAATAGCACTAACAGGAGGACCACTTGATATGACTCCAATGACATGTTACTTAGATATGGTTGAGGGCTTGAGATACTACAAGGTGATAGTGTTGGCACAGTGTCCATTAGAGCCCCGATGGGGTGAATACAGAGCCAATTTAGTAGGTGGGTAAACTATGGTGACTCTAAGTTAGTGGGCCTCTATAGTGAGTCAGGCAGGTAGATCAAGGGGACTAGTACTAGATAGTAGTGTAGGTGGAGGAGTAGGAGGGGCTAGTGGTAGTAGTGCCCCAGGGGCCTGATTATAGGATGTATATATTTTGATTTTTATACTAACTTACGTGTTGATGATGTGAGATGTATATGAGAGAGATTGATACATTATTACATGTATTTTTAATTAATAGACATGATGTATATGATGAAGTTTATGATGACATATATATGATGTATATTCATGGTTGCATGGTTTTTGATGTGATGTTTATGCTTATGTTTTATCTTTCATGGTTTGATGTCATATGATGTTGTGATGATGGTGATTTTTTTTATGTTTATGTTAATGTGGTTTTATGATTTGATGTTATAAGATGAATTATTGTGATGTTATGGTAAATGGATAGGATGATACATAGATAGATAATTGATGTATGATGTTTTGATAATTGATTTTATTTATGGATATGATGATGAATGGTTAGATTGTTTATGAAATGATGTATGTTCATATGATGTTCTGATGGTAGATTGATAGGATTATATTATAGATAGAGAGATGACGTGTGATGATGTTTTGATATAGATAGATAGATAATGTGTTTCATTATTATAGTTCATAATGTTATGTTCATCATTGATGTTTTTTATTTAGGATCATGGAGATGTAATGTGATTATGGTTAAGGATATGATGAAAATACATAAATCAAGTTAGATAACAAACTAAATGTAGAAAAAAGATGAAAATCATGAGATGCATGTCTACATAAACCAATAATGACATGTAAGAAAAGAAACATGATGCATTTTCATTGGTTAGGACCTAACAAACCCCAATTTAGATTGGCTTAAGTAAACTAAACCTTTAATATGCTTTGCATTAGCATGCTTTGGTTGATTAAAAGGTGTCTTGATCACATTGTGTCAAGTAAGCTCAAAATCCCCTGATTAAAAGATGGTATAAAGGGGAGGTAGGTAAATAGGAGTATAAATTAAAATGGATAATAGGTAGGGAAACCTTATGTGGGTTAGGTTTCCCCTTCTGTAGGTGAACTAAGAACCATAGTAGACATGTCCATGTCTTAATGCTAGGTGTAGATTGATCAGTGCAGGAAGTCTGCTAATGATAGATATGAAAATTGATTACAACTTTCTTGGGATAGCTTGTTTATGATATAGGGTATTTTGTTTATTTATTTTGTCTTTGATAGTTTTTGAATTTGATCAATGTGGGAAGCTTCAAATGACTACTTTTGACCCATTTGACTTAACCATCCTTCAAGTGAGTGGTCTAAGTTTGGGTTTGCATGTTTGGTAGTTGTCCTTCAAGGGAGCATCCAATCTTTTAAGCAATTTAGAGGATTTTGGGTAGTTGTCCTTCAAAGGAGCAGTCTTTGATGCTAGAAATATGTGACCCAAATGATATTTTAGCATCCCAAACTATTTTTATGTAGAGGTATTTAGACATGGATAAGTCCAATTAGGATTAGAGATTTACCTTTATGAGGGAAAGACTTTTAGCATAAGAAGGTGAAAGAAGGGTTTTGAGAGACCAAGGATGATGGTATTCCATTTGATTAGAGACAAAAATTATCCATGAGAATTATTCTACAAGTAGAGACATGGTACCCATATTGAGGATTAGGCTATAACTATGATGGTTAATCATATGGTTCTATGTTGTTATTAGTTGTCCTCAAAGGAAAAGGGATAGTTAGGTGAAGGTGAAAATCTCATAAATCAAGGGATGAGCTTAAGTTAGACAAAAAAGTGAGTTTGATCCTTCTTTAACAAAATAAAGGATGTAGATGTGAAGCATTGACAGGCTCAGGTTTTGGTTTGCCTTCAAGTGAGGACAGACAATAAGCTCTTGATCCATACTTATGGGTGATGATGTAGGGTCCAAGCCAATCAAAAGCAAATTTACCTCTTTTAATTTTCTCCATATTGGTTACATGTTGGTTTTCCTTTAGGACAATGTCTCTGATATTGAATTCTAATTCCTTTAGGTGTTTGTTATAGGCATGCTTGATTCGATCTTGGTAGACATGACTATGGCTATGCACTACAAGGTGATGTTCATCAAGTAGCTCAAGTTGTGCTAGATGTTCTTGATGATAATTGCTCTTAGAAATGATCTCCTATAAATATATGAGGAGAGATGGGATCTAGACTTTAAGAGGTAAGACTGTCTCTAATCTAAATACTAGAGAGAAAGGGGTATCATCCATAGAGGTTTGAATGCTAGTATGATAGGCCCATAAAGTGAAAGGGATGTGCAAATGTCAATCTTGACCTAAAACACTAACAACTTTGGTCAATAATTTGTTAAGGATTTTTTTAGAGGCTTCCACCTGTCCATTTGATTTTGGATGGTAAGGTGAGGAAAAGCTTAACCTAATTCCAAATTCATCGCAAAGACCTTGGACTTTCTTATTCTTGAAATATTTACCATTATCAGTGATGATCTTATGGGGAACACAAAATGATAGATGAAGTGATGGTTAATGAAGTTGATAATTTTATTAGCCTTGGTAGAGATGAAAGGAATGGATTTCACCCACTTGGTAAAATACTCGGTGGTGGTAATGATGGATTGATGACATTGTGAGGAATGAGGATTGATTTCCCCAATAAGATCTAAGCCCCATTGTGAGAATGGCCAAAAGTCTTTGGATATTTGGAGGCCATGGGTAGGTGCATGGTGTAAATTAGTATGTTGTTGACATTTGACACACTTATTTACATAATCATAAAAATCTTGGTTAAGGGTAGGCTAATAGTAGCTAAGGCAAAAGATGCATGTAGTGATAACTAAAACACTAAAATGCCCACCACAAATTTTGTCATGTGTTTCCTTGATAGCATGGGAAGATTCATGACTATGAAGGAAATAGAGGAGGCCATCGAAGCCATGTTTGTAAAGGATTCCCCCTAGTATGGTGTAATGAGAGGTACTTTGAATAAAGGCTCTTCAAGCATTCCTAGAGAGGTTAGGAGGAATGATACCGAGGTTGAGGTAATCAAATGTTTATTGATACCATATGTCTGATGGAGACACTTCCACATTAAAAATGGTAGGAAGATCAAAATGGATATAATATGGGGTGATAAAACTATGGATGGTAACAAAGAATTTAGAGTTAGAAGATTAAGATGGGATTTAGGAAGCAAAGGAAGCCACTGTATCTACAAACTCGTTGATAGATCATGGAACTGACTGGATAAGGTAATGATCAAATGATGCTAATAATACATCTATGAGTTGTTTGTACTTTAGTAGGACATCATTTTTACATTGGTAATATCTATTGATGTGATTGACGATAAGTTTGGAATTGCCAAAGATGTTGATGGTCTTGATGCCCAAGGCTAAAGTGGTTTGAAGACCTATGACTAGGGATTCCTACTTAGCCACGTTGTTGGTGCATTCAAAGTCAAGTTTAAAGGAGAGGAGAAGAGGTTCACCATCAAGGGGAATGAGAATAATATAGCACTCCCACCATATTAGTATTTGGAGCCATCGAATAACATGGTCATTTTGTAAGTGGGGTTCTCTTAAGAAGGAGTCATGATCAACTCATTTGGAAATGCTAAAGGAAGAGGTTGGTTATTTGATAGAGGAACTTTAGCTAATTGATCAACAATCACTAGACTTTTAATTGGCTTATATTAAAGGAATTCAAGATCAAACTTATCTAAAATCATGAGCCACTTATCCATACGTTGGTTTTGGTATGGTTTAGAGTTCATGTACTTGAATGGATCAATGTTAGTGATGATGTAGGTTTTATGATTAAGAAGGTAGTGGTAAAGCTTAGAAGCCACAAAGATGAGGGTGAGGTAAAGTTTCTTGAGATAGGTGTACCGAGTCTCATACTCTATAATTATTTTAATTATGTAGTAGACTGCTTTGTCTTTATTTTATTCATCATGGTGAGAGCGCATTGCCCCTAGGGAATGGTCAGTGGCAAAAATGTAAACATAAAAGGATTGACCCTATTTAAGAGGGGTTAAAATAGGTTGAGAAATAAGGTATTATTTAAGTGAATCAAAGACTTGTTGATAGTATTTATTCCACTTAAAGGAGGTGTTTTTATTAAGGAGATGGTGAAAAGGTTGACATCTATCTAATAATTGAGATATGAATCAATGGATTGATTAGAGCTTCCTATGTATGATGTAGAGTTGCTTAAGGTGGGTTGGGGGTGGCATTTCCAAAACTTCTCTAAATTTGGTAGGGTCTACTTTAATTCCTTGAAGAGAGATAATGAATCCAAGAATATTTCCAAATAGGACCCTAAAAAACAATTGGGGGGTTAAGGTAGACATGGAAGTGGATAAGGCATTCAAATATGATTTTGAGAACATTTAGATGATATTTAGATTTGCTAAGGACATCATCCACATAGTCCTCTATGATTTTATGGATGACGTCATGGAAGATATAAATCATGGCTCGGTGGTAGGTCACACAATGTTATTTAAACTAAAGGGCATAACTCTATAGCAGAAGGTTCCCCATGGGGTGATGAAAGAGGTCTTATGTTGATCTTTGGGGGCAATCAAGATATGATTGTATCTGAAGAAACCATCAATGAGAGATAACATCTCATGGTTGACTGTAAGATCAATAAGTTGGTCAATGTTAGGCAAAGGAAAGTCATCCTTTAGGCAAGTGAGATTAAGGTCACAAAAGTTGATACAAAGGTATAGTACCCCTATGGGTTTGGTGATGGTAATAATGTTATAAACCCATTATCGATAATCAATGGGTTGGATGAAGTTGGAAGATAAGAGGTATTAAAGTTATTATTTTACCAGAAGTGTGATACAAGGGTACATTTTGTGAAGCTTTTACCGAACAGGCCTAGCATTGGGATGGGTGACAATGTTATGGAGAGTGATTCAAGGGTCAATTCCAGACATATCCTAATAGGACCAATAAAATTTTATGTTGTGGTCATGAAGGAAGGAAAGGTAATCCTATTATTTTTTGGGATTTAAGGATTATCTGATCTTGATAATGTGGGGATTATCTTGAGTACCCAAGTTGACATCAATGGTAGATTCATTCAACATTGTTTGGTTCTTAGGGGGAAGATATTTATGAATAGAAGAGTTCCCCACACCAAGATAGGTGAGAATGGAATCATCATCTTGACATTGAATTGTGTTGATGGTAGGAAAATCATTTTCTACCATTTTAAGATGGATGAGAAGAAGAGTTTTAGTTTGGCCATTATTTTGATAGGTCAAGGGGCCCAAACTAACAATATTGATAAAAAAATAAAATTTACATGGGGATATCAAAATCCTCTGACTTCGAAAGAGATGGGGCTAGTGAGGATGGGACATCCTCGTCAATGGTGATGATAGGTTTAGGTGAGGTGGGTTCTTTTGGTGGTATGAACCTAAGGCCAAATAACTCATGAGGTTTTTGGATTTTGAGTATGGGTAGCTTATGAGGTCCCTATTCATAAAGGTTAAGGCCAAACCCCTTCTAAGTACACTTATAAAAGTAATATTTAGTAAAGGCAATTTTATTCAGATAGGAGAAGTCAGAGGTGAATGGTCAGATGTGAAGGGTGGTAGAGGAAACAAGAAGTGGATGGTTAATTCTCCCATAGATGAAATTGGTTTGATGATTAGGTGGCCCAAAAGGGATGATGGTTCTAATGTTGGGGTCATAAATAAGATAATGGGTGAGGTTCTCATACTCTTGAGGAGTAGGGAAAGCATCTAAGGCTAGAAATTGATACTCCCCCAGTGAGAGATGTTGGAATGTGGGTTCCAAGGTGTCCTCTATAGGAATCTATGAAGAAGGGATGGATGAGCTTGTTAAAGCTTCATCAACTGTAGGGGTGGATTTTTTGGTAGTTTGTGGTGAGGTGGATGGTCAAGGAAGAAGAACATCAATGGGCCTATACATCATATTGTAAGATGCAAAGGGACTAGGGTCAATTGGTATGGTGATGACATGAGCTTTGTGCTTAAATTTGATGCTATGATGTAGAGTAAAAGGAACATAACTCATAGCATGGATCCAAAGGCATCTAAGTAAAAAGTTGTATTAGAACTCACCCTTTACAACATAAAAGAGTTATGGAATGGTGTAAGGTCCTAATCAAATATGGATAAAAATTATCCCTAAGGTAGTAGCCATGGTGTTATGGAAAGAGCGAAGGACCACTATAATTTTAGACATGATGTTCTTTGGTAAATCAGTTTGGTCATAGGCATGGGAGGAGATAATGTTGATATTATCCCCTCCATCAATCATCACCCTTTTGATATAATTTTGATTGATGTATGCCATGATAAAGAGGGGAGGACTAGGATCCTCAGGATGCATAGAAGGTATTTATGAATCCTTAAAGGTGACTAGGGTGGAAATTTGAAGGGCTCTAACAAAGGTTTTAATGGGTTGAGGGTCTTCAGTTTGAACCTCTATGGATTAAAGTATCTCTATTAGTGTTTGATAATGAGGTGGTGAGTTATTGATAAATTCATAAAGGCTCATCTTCACTGGAGTTTGGTAAATTTGTTTCAACACTTCACATTAAATGGATTTAGAAAGGTTAGAAGGAGAATCACCTAAGATAGATACTTTGGGTTTAAGTAATGGTGAAGGTGTTTAGGTTCTGTTAGAAGGTTGAGGGGTTGAAGGTTATATCCATGATATGGACAATTTTGATTTTCCCTTATCTTTTTATTGGGCCTGAGATCAGGTAACCATATGAATGGTGTGGATAAGAGGACGTGTTGGTTTGGATTGTTGCTTCAATTCCTCATTAGTCTTAGGTGAGAGTGGGGTAGTAGGTAAATGTTAGATGGTTTGGGTTGGTGGTTGGGTTGGTAAGAGGCTCAAGGGAGGTTCATTTGATAATGGATCATCCTCATCCCATAGGTTATGGATAAGTATTTGAAGAGATTTTCAATTCTCTGTATCATGTCCTGGTGTTTTATGGTATAGGCAAGTCAAATTTTCATTGAACCATGCTAGTTTAAGACATGAAGGGTCAAAAGGTTTGATGGGTGGTAAGGTTATAGAAGAGGTTTAAAATAACCTTTGTAGAATTATGAAATAATATTTGACCAAAGGTGTTGAGGGTGTTGGGTTTTGGTTTTATAAGTAGAAGTCTTCTTTGGAGTAGGATTTACCATGGATTTTGGAGGTGGTGGGATGGTTTTGGTAGGTGGTTTCAATTGGGATTGCTTGGTTAGTTTGGTAAAATATTTAGAGGTGGAGGGTGAAGGTTTGGTGATAGATGGGAAGGTAGAGGTAGCTAGGTTAGTTAATAATGATGGATATCTTGTTGTTTTGGTGGAGACAGGTGTAGGTATAGTAATAATAAAAGGTCTACTAGATGAGGAATAGATAATGGGGATAGTAGAGGGATGAGGTCCTAAAATTGAAGGTAGGTGTGAGGGAAGTGGTATGGGTCTAGTTCTAGATGGTTTTGGTGGTTCCACCATTTTGATAGGTTTAGTTAAAGGTTTCTTTGGTGGAATTTATGGGGTTAAGTCTAACTTCAAATATGGATGAGCCAAGCTAGGGGTAGGAAGTATTCCTATATTCTTGATGGGTTTGGTCAAAGAGGTGTAGGGTGATTTAGAAATTTTAAATTGAGGTTTATGAGATGGTTCCCTTATGATTTCAGAAGAAGAGGTATCTAAAGAGGGGGTTGAGTTAATGATATGTTTGAGGGTAGAGGCAAGTGAGGCTAAATATTATTTCTTATTTTGGTAAGGTAACCCAAGATGGTGCCAAAAGGTGGCCCTAGCTAAGTTGGGTTGAGAGGTAAACTCTATATTTTTTACCAATATATAAAAAGGATTTATAGATGGGTTTGATTCTTTGGTTATTGGTTTCAAATATTAAACCCATTTTTTGAGGTGAGGCAATAGTTTCTTCATCTTTGTCTTGGGTGGAGGGTTTGATGGTTGAGGAAGATGGTGTCTCTATGGAAATAATAGAGGAGATGATATCTTCCTTTGGAGCGGTTTCCAAAGGAGTGATTGGTTCTATAGTAGGTAAGGATAATGTGGTTTGTTAAAATGGAGGAAGGGAGGTGGTTGCTTCCTTTGTTTGGATGTCTAAAGGAAAGATTATTTATTCCACCACTTCCACAAGTGGATTGGAGGAAGACGTGGTTGATGTAATGGTTGTCTCCTTTGGTATTTATATCAAAGGAGAGGTGGGTGAGTTAATGGTCTCTTCGATTGAAAGAGAGGGGGTTTATTATTTTATTTGGTTATCTAAAGGAATAGAAGAAGATTCCACCACTTCAATAAGTGGGGTGCAAGAAGAGGTAGTTGAGGTAATGGTTTCCTCAATAATAAGTTCAATGGTAACGATATTGATCATGTGCACCTCACAAGCGTGAGATGATTCTGGTTGGTTGTTGTCATGGTTGGTAGAAGGTGCATGGTTAGGAAAAGGTTTTTAAAGATGTTTAATTATTAGTTTGGAGGTGTATTGGGATTATCTAATACAAGTTCACCCTTGTCAATCATGTTTTTTATAATAGTTTTAAAGGTATTACACCTACTCACATCATGTCCAATAATGTGATGGAAGGCACATAGATAATTTTCATTGTACCATTTAGGTGTGGGGAGTGAAACATTCAATTGTTAGGGTGGTTTGATAGGAGGAAGTTGGATAAGGTTAGCTTTAAGTAGTTTATCCAAAACTGAAGCATATGATTCCCCTATGGGAGTATATTGTCTTGGAGTGGTTTGGTTTTGGTTGCAATTTTGTTGGTTTGATGGGCTGGAAGAATTGGTTTGATTAGGTTGGTTGATGATTGGAGGTGGAATGGATTTTAAGACAACTATGTTTTCAGTTGACTTTGTCTTGGTGTTGGGATGGTTTGATGGGTTGGTGGTTTTGTTTGAAGAAGGGTCATTGGATTTAAAGCTGGAATTCTTGTCTCTTAGTGTCAATTTCACTTCATCAGTGGCTCTAATTTCAAGTTTATGCACCATGGTAAATGCCTCAACAAAGGTTCTAAAATTCTAAACTTGAAGAGTTAGAGCAATATGTTTGGCACAACCTTGAGAAAAGAGTTTAGTTAGTTTAGGTTGGGGTAATGATAAATAAAGTTCATTAATGAAAACTCTTCATCTAGCTATGAAATCAATAATTGATTCATCATCAAATTGCCTAATGGAGTAAAGGTCAGTAATGAAAACCTTTAGATATCATAACCTTCTATCTTACGATCAAATATACAATGAACCCATTCATCCATTCATTCCTATCTGACCTTATCCTCCTTAATGGGACTACCTAAATTTTCCAAGTTCCAAGGGAAGGAAGACCCCAAAAAACATTTAAAAACATTCTGCCATTCTTGATATTTGATCGCATATGATGATGCTCTCCTTCTTCATACCTTCTCTATGTCCCTATCTAGACTAGCCTTGGATTGGTATAGTGCTCTTACCAAGCACTCCATCTTCTCCTTTTTTCAACTAGCCCAAATCATTTTAGATCATTTTTAAATTAAATAAGATAGAAGGTTATGATATCTAGAAATAGATGATTCAAGATTGGAAATTTTATCCATTAACATCTTAACTAGATTTGTTTGAGGTTGGGGAACTCCATAGTTGGACAATAGGTTTGGTTGAGGTTGGGTGGCTACAATGTATGGATAAGAGGTGAGAGGTTGAGAAGGTGCCCCATATTGGTATTTGGTCATGGAAGGTTGGGATGATGCCCTATATTGGTATGTGGGCACAAAAGGTTGGGTAGAATATGGTATGTATCCTTTTGGATTAAGAACATATTGGTAAGATGTCATGGGTGTTTTTTGAGGGATGGACAAAGGTTGATTTGTAGGTATAGTTGAATTGGTAGGTTGAGGTTGAGTGGTGACCCTGGTGTTAATAGGTGGAAGGGTAGGAGGTATGGAAAGTACCAAATTTTGGAGAGTGGTAGAGATGGGTTCATTGGTGTGATAAGAGAAATACTATAAATAGGGGGAGAAGATATCCCCATGGTAGGGGAGGTATAGGTAACAAAAGGTAAGTTGGTCCCTAAATTAGATGTGTTGGTTGGTGTAGGTGGGGTTTGGTTATTGATTGGAATGTTGGTTTAGGTTTCGGTGGTGGTAGTGGATGGGATATTGGTAGAAGAAGAGGCTTGGGTGATTAAAGGTTAGTTGGAGGTAACACCAACCATAAGAGGAGGAGGCATACCAAAGGGTGGATCCGTGGGAGAAACTGAATAAGTAGGGGTGTGGTGAGATAAGGTATTAAGGTAATATTAGAGGGCTATGGGGTTGTTATCAAGGAATGTGGCAAAATCTACATCACCCTCAACAACTATTCAAGGCCTGGTAGGAGGAGGAGAATGAGGATGAGAACCCTTAACATCTGAAGTATACTCCATAGAGGAGGAAGAGGATGGAGAAGGTGGTTCTTGGTTGGTTTGATTTCTCAACTACTATTTCGTAAATACCATGTGAGAGAAAAGGAAAAAAATGATGAAAACTCACACCTCAAACAAAAAGCAATCAAAATAAAAGAATCAAGGTAATCCAAATATACACTAGAAGTGAAATTAAACTTAGGATTGTTTTTAGATCACTTTTGGCTTATGCCTTAGAAAGTGTGAAGAAGAAAATTGGTTTGTAGATTAGGTACTAAAGAAGGAATTTAAGGTTGGTTTCAGGTTGTGTTTAGGTGCTCAAAAGAGAGATTTGTATTGATCTTCAATACGTGGCTTGGTATTTGGGCCTACCCCCTCACTTCACACACTGTAGTGATAAAGGTATCAGGTGCTTAGCCAAGATATACTAAATTTCAGAGTTTATACTCAACCAGAGAGCTGAGTTGGTTATCCCCTTGGTAATGACCTACAATTAGAATTGTCAAGAAAGGGTAAGGTTGAGTGCTAGGTGATGAAATTCTACTTGGGCCTTGTCTCAAGTTTGTTTTGATGTGTTGATTGATTATATGATTTGGATAAGTGTGTGATAACAAGAGTGAAATTATTATTAATTACTTTTGATTTTAAGTTACTAGATGAACTAAAACAAGCAAACAATCAATGTATGCAAAGGGTTTATTTTATGCCAAAATAAATTTCATATTTTACTTGATGAACATAGAATAAAATAAGAAAGAAAGGGTACCTAAATGATGTTAGGGTCCCATTGGGCGTGCTAAATTATTTCTCTTAATTTATACTCAATTTTAATTTTGGAAGAAGATAATAAACTAGTAATAAGGGTGTGGTAGAAATACCTAGTTGGTGATGTATGCATAATATAGACAATGATGAACTCCTCTTTAGCTAGCAAAGAATAACCTACAAATAAAAATATAAAAACAAAATGGATCTTTAGCAAGATAGTTAAGTAGACTACATAACATGAGCTAGATCCAAGAAGCATACACTTTTTAGGAGGTTTTCAATCTACTGTTGATAAAAATCAATTTGGAAATGATAAAGTTAAGTACTTGCATAAAGTAAATGAAATGCAATACAAAAGAAAGTAGAATACTTGTTAAATAAAATGACTAAATCTAGTAAAATTTGGTTAATACATATGCTAAAGTGGGTAGGATCTGGTTCATAAAATCAAAAAGGGGTCTATGAATGGGTAGGAACACATAAAGTTAGGTTTGGTTGGGGGTAAAGAGCTGAAAATAACTTGCCATTATTTTTTTCCATAGTGACTGTCGATGGTTGGATGAACTATCAATGGTTAAGCTGATCGTCAGTGATTGGATAACCATCATTAGTTGGGGTAAACATTGGAAATTGAGTTAATCATCGGTGGTTACCTTTGGGTTTCTAAAAGTCACCAAAATGGAGGTTGAAAAATGAGGGAATGGTTAGATAAGGGTTCTATTAAGGATCTGGTAGAGAGGAAATAAGGTGCAAATAGGTCTAATGAGGTCAGGGAGGTTATAAATCTAAAATAACAATGCTAAAATATTGATATACCTGTAGCTTGCTAGTTGGTTGATGGTTGAAGGCTAAAACAATTTTTTTAAAGTAATGGTACTTTGGCCTCAAAAGCAAATTTGGTAGAGGTTTGGGTATCTTTTACTTATGTTGAGTTACCAAAGGAAGAGTGGATTTTGGATAGCTTGAATACATGTGTGCAAGAAGATTTGATAGCTTGAACATGGATATATTTCACTTCCCACTCCCCTCCTTTTATAGGAAAAGAGATATGGAGGATGGAAGGTTCCTTAGAGGGTGAAGTTGATCATGATTCTTGGAATTTTTTTAGCACCACATAAGATGAATATTTCATATTGTGTATCATTATCTCACACATATCTGGTTGATGTGTTAGGAAGTTGAGGAGGTGAGGAGACCTAACTATCGATAATCAGGGTAACCATCGATGATTAGGATGATCATTGTGGTCAAGTGTCTAAGGGTAAAGGGGTCAAAGAAAAGGGTTAAAAGGGTTTTTAAAATGTTAAGTTAGTAAGTTATTGAGTTTATCTAACTAGGTAGTTAACTAAACTTAGGGTCTGATAGGGGTCCTAAAGCATTTCAACAACTAGAACTATTGTGTGTAGTTTTCTAGTATTTATATCATTTATATGTATCAATGTCTTATTTCATTAAAATGAAATAGCATGTATCATTGTGTAACAAATGAGTAACTAAAAAGGTATGTGTAAGTAACATAAGTGGCTCAACATGGTACAAAGTTTATAAAAATATATAACATTTTATAGTGAAAATTTTGAAATAAGATGCCCCCAATGTGACCACTAGGTAGAGGGAAAACCAGAATTTGTATGTCCATGTGTAATTTACATGTCCTGCATAGCACTTAGATATCATAAAGTTCATGTGTAAAATGTGTATAATATGCCATCTACCAAAACATATGATAAATAACATATGTAAAAATGTAAATCAGTCATCATGTCATGCTCAGGTCTTGGTTTTGGATTTTTTTTTAATATTTGAATGCTTTTGCATTTTTTTATTACTTGATTTTTTATTTATTTTTGTATTTTTTAAGATTTTAAAACTTGAAATCATGTATAATATCATCAAAATACATGATGCTCATAGGGGTCATCATAGGCTTCCCTTCTAGTGTAGCAAACCAATAGGCTCCTATACATATCTTCTCTATAATCATGAATGGGCCCAACCTGTTTATATTAAATTTTCCTTATTCTCTTTATCAACATTGGTGTTCATTTAATTTTATTTTAGTACCAAATAGTCAATTTTAATTTCATTATTTTATGAACTTTCCTCTCATATGCTCTCTTAATACCATCATGATAAACTTCAATATTTTCAATAGTTTATATGCATTTGTCATCTAATATTTTTAATTAATGTAATCATTCTTATTGATATCTATGTTCTTTGATTTTGTTTCAATTAAACAAGCAAAGATAGTGTCTCTAATTATAACGGTAATAGGACTTATGTCCTTGTTTAATCTATTTTGAATTGAAACCAATCAAATTATTAGATATTAAACTATTGAAATAGAGAAGTTAAAATATATAGCTATGATATTAAAATACAATATGCTACAATACTTTACATAATTTATAATTTTTTAAAAATAGTAAATGAGCATAATGATATGCAAACTTCTTTTAAATATATTTAACATTGACTGTGTTAAGCTGACTGTGGCTAGAAACTAATTAACAAGACCTGTAAATAGTGTCACATCCAAAAATAGAATTAAAAAATATGATAGGACAAGGCCACAAAAAGAGGATAAGGGTATATTTTGGCCTTATCTATTGACCATAATTTCATCCTTGTTGACTATGTGACTAGTTTTTTCTTATCTATATTTATGCACCTATAAATGAGGTTTTCTTGATTCTATGCAATAACTAAATAGATGTGTGGAGGACCTGCAAATACAAACCCTTGTTCTTTCACAATAAATAAGATATAAATCAAATAAAAAATGGGGAATAGGGTTAGGGTAATAATTGATCTATCCTCAAAATAAATGTTTCCTACATATGCCAAATGGGCTTTAGGCTAATGTAGTTATCCCTCCTAGGGTGATTGTGTGATCTGTGATTGTATAACTATATTAATATAGCTATAAGATTTATTGATATGATTAAAATGGATTCCATTGACCTATAATAAATTATATTCAAACTTGTCCTTTGACTATTATAAATAGGTTAATTAAAATTGGAATAAATAGTGCCCTTTTACTCAATGTGTAGTAATTTGAAATTATCTTGCAAGGGGGTTTCAAGTGAATGCCTTGATGTGATTTTATAAGGTAATCTTTAGAATATTTTTTCTAACTAAATTTACAAAATGTATTGGAGAGTTTTTTAAAAATGTCTCGATTTTAAAAAGTGATTCTTTGAGTGTGGGGGATAAGGTCATGTTAGGGGACAAGGCTACAGTGTGGCCCTATCTGACCTAGCACAGTCTTGTCCTAGAAAGATAGAGGTTGCTAAAAAATACTTGACATGTACCTACAATATAAATAGTAATGAATTGGTTTTAAATAATTATGTTTTTATGATATTTTATTGTTTACAACATAGTGAAGGCTCTCTTATGGATTGTGAGTTAGATAAATGGCAAGTAGACCAAGTAAGGTAAGGATATCAAGAATAAACATTTCCAAGCACTTAACGATTAAATATGTGTCTACATTTACCCTTACTTTATTTTTAATGATGCAATAAAGTGAAATTACTAGAGTAAAATATATGTGAACTTAAGTTTGTATACATACTTTGTCTTTGGATATAAAAATTGATTGTGTAAGAAGCCTTAATGTGAAACCTGTAATAATGCCACTAAAATTAGTTATTGTCCATATTTGAATAATTTTTAATTTTAAATTTGAAATTTTAAATTTTAAATTTTCAAAGAGAATAAGGAAAGTATACACTTGAAAGAGTATGTAATCCAATTACCCTATAACTTGAAATTGAAGAAGAGATTTATCCCTTATTAAGGCATTTTGGATAAATGTTGAACTTGTAGAAAATTGAAAGTGATCAAGTCTCAATTTGAAAACCTTTGAATCTTCTTGAATTGGAAAGATTGTATGCTCTAATTCTCATTTGATTTTCTAGAGTGCTCTATAAATTAAAGTGGTGGAACCACCAACTATGGCTCACTACATCTTGAAAATTTTCAAACATAGACATTGAGTGTCAATAGAATCTAACATGGCTCACTTGCAACATGAAGATGAATCACACTACTATAGATGGATTTATATTCTATTTGAAACCTTTCAACTTTGAAACTTTTTAACTTTAAATTTTTTTAAAACTTTGAGTATTTTAGAACTTTTTAAATTTGTGAACTTTGAAATTTTCATGTAGTAGCTTGAACATTAATGAGTATCATACCTATTATATTACATTAAATTGATATTGAATTTCATTTTAATTTTTTAAACTATTGAAACTTGTAATTGTGACTATTTGAGACTTGTACTTTGTAAATGTAGTAATGATTACACATGTATATGACATGCCTCATTATCTAAAAAAATGAATCATGCTATAATTTTGAAATTTTATAGTGCCATAAATCTAAAAATTCACTTAAGAATACTTGACTTATCAAGACAAGCCCATTATGATGCTCCCTTTTTGAGATGAGAGGCACAACATGCGAGTCACTTATCATAAAAAAATATTTATATAATATATGAAATATGTAATCATTTAGTATCATTTGAAAAATTAATGTATTTTCATAATAGTTTTGAATATAACATTGAATTTTTATATGATCATGTATTAGATAGATGCATCATTGAAGCATAAACATATGATGTGCATAATATGCATCATGGCACTAAAGTAATGAAACATATAATTAATGCATGATATGAATCATGAAACTCTAATAACATACAAGCAATGTCATATAATGTCAAATAATTACATATGATGTCACACATAAGGCTAAGGACCATAGGAAAATGTCACAATGATGTCATACAAGAAAAAAATTAAACATACAAAGACAAGGGCCACACATAAAAAGAAATCAAGTTCTAATTTACTACGTAGTAAAGTAAGAAACATAAAATAAATTAAACTAGTCTACATCCACCATATGGATTCATATCATTGTTATCAAATAGCATATTCATGTAACATATGTATAGTATGAGTGAGTAGCAAAAGATTTGTATCTCAACATGGTATAAAGGTTATGGATGAATACAACATGTCAATTTGTTCAAGGAAAATAAAGAGATGCCCCTACCTTAGCAAGGTTGTTGGGTAATGAGGAAACCCTGACATTGAAACCATGTAAAATTATGTCTTCTATCACACTTAAATACCTTGTGAAAAATAATGTGTATTTCAGAAGTTAAAATATATTATTTATATAACATATAATAAATAAAATATGAAAGTAAGATATAAAAAATTGAAGATGTTTTTTAGGTCCTAATTTGAATTTTTTTAAATAATTTGATTGTTTTAAAGTTTTAAATGTTTTGGAAGTTTTGTCATATTTGAATTTTTTGATTTTTTGAATTATTTGTATGTTTTTTAATTCTTGTCATATTTGAATTTATTTTTTAAATATTTGGAATTGAAAATTGCTTAAGGGGTAAGGTTTTGAAAATAAAGGAAGATGAAAGGTTCAAATAATCCTTAATAATATGCTAAAGCATTATATGATAAGAAGGAAGGCAAGCCATGTTCCTCAATGTATATGTAAATGAGTCATAAAAATGTAGCTTGAACGATTAAGATATATAATAATGTACATTGTCCTTATAGACTAGTCAAACATATGATTATTTAAGTGCAATGAAAGGTATATCATTATAATTTATGCAATAATGAGCAAGAATTCATTGAAAAGTATTTGTAATGCATTTGCTTTGAATTTTTCGAATTGGTTTGAAAATTAAGAGGGTAAGTGCCCAAAGTAAAAAATAAAGACAAGGGATAGAATCATGTATGGATAAGGTATAAAATAATTAAAAAATAAATAAATTCAAAGGAATTTATGTACAAAGGCAAAGTATAGGTAATTTACCAATTATATCAGTGATGGGAATGTATGCATAACGCATGGCATGATATGAAAGAATGGTTTCTTGTGAATAAAAAGTTTCAATTGTAGATGCCTCTAAATATTAATTATGATCATGTGTTTCAATATAACCCTCTGAATTACTACTCATATGCCCATGTGAACCTATATATTCATGTGTAATAGAAGAAGATGTAACAATCTATACCTGTGATTATGTTTTTTGAATAACTTGTTGTACCTTAGGAGATGAAGACCTTTTTTTAGTGTCACTTTATGATTTAAGAATGTACCATGCTCTTTTTAACTAATTGAATACATTCATATGTACTTTTATCATACTCATAAGTATATGGAAAAACTAGATTCTTATAAGTAATTTAATATGTTTATGTTTATAAGTAGATGGATAAATTGATTATGTAATATACTCATGCTCGTGAATAGATTTAGAAACTAATATTTTTATATGCTTTGGAATATGTAAATCATGTTCTTGAATAGTTTTATAAATTATTTCATTAGTGTGTTGCTCAATGATTGTGTTAGGAAGTTATTCTATAGAAATAGTAAACATCATTTGATCTAAAAGATATTCATATTAGATTCTTATAATTTTGACCACTTGATTATCATGAATATAATTTAGATAATTATTCATTGTATAATATATTTATCTAATATTTTGTATATAAGGTAATTCTAATAACATGTCAAATACCCATGTGCTTGGTATAACTAAGAATGGAGTGGGTACTATTGGCGGCCATATTTATAAATGTAATAGTATGACCATAAAATAATTTGAAAACAATAGAAGTATCTTGATTTTTTTTTTTAATAACTAATATGGTAGAGGAGTGTTATGGTGCACATGTTTTCACTTGATCCCTTATTTATCATAACACTGTATGGATTGATTACCAACATAAACTTAAATCAAGAGTGCATGTCTATCTGAATCATCATCAACAATTTCACTATCATCAGATGTGATCATAAGATGTGATACTTGTTTACTTATAATTTTACCAATGATGTTATCAATTAGATGTCCATACGTATAAGGAGGAGGATGAGCATTATATACATAATTTATTGTATAATTGACTTTTTTATTTTTTTCATGATTTGGAAAAATATTTTTGTACATTTTAAGTTTTGTATAGTCATTGAATTATGGCCTAACCTCTTTAGTAGGTGTGTCAATATCAATAATTTTCTCATAAATAAGATCTTGAATCTTGTGTTTAATCTTGAAACATGTATTTGTATAATACCCAATACATCTATGGTAGTCATGATATGCATTGTCATCAAAAAACATTGTGGTCTAGACAATTCTACTTCCATTACTAGAGGAAGAGTGATTAAATTGAATTCAAGTATTTTTTTTAATAATACATGAGGAGGTGAAGGTAGCCTTGAAAATTGAATTCTTAGTGGAATTTCTAATTGAATATTTTGTATAGGTTGTGAGACAGAATTAATTGTAGCCTTAGTTTTGTTCTTTATTTCATTTGGTTTGCTCTCATAAATTGGCTTACTTTGAAACACGATATTTAAATCAAAATGAGCATTTAAATTATAATTAAGGTTATTTTAAGTAAGCAACTTGACCTTATGGTGTTTAACTATATGGCTAAATTCATCAAAATATTTAAACTTATCAAATATAATAGACTATTGAAGTGGATATTGCAAAATTTGAGTAAAGATGGTTTGGATATCATTATCAGTCATTTGATTTGTCATTTTTGCTAGCATAGTCATATATATTAGTAGACATTCGCTGATTATTTCAGTAGGCCCATCTTTGAGCTTTGTAATTTGAACATAAGATAATTGTTCACCAAAGTTTATGTAAATTGTGATAAAAACTAATTTTTCAAAGTGTTGAAAGACTTTATTGGTTGAAGAGGAAGATCATAGAACCATCTGAGAGAATATTCATTGAGACTTCTTAGAAATATATTTTTTAATAATTTGTCATTATCTACATAGTCTATGCAAGCTACATGGAATGCATAAAACTGTTGTTTAGGATCACCTTTGCCTTCACATAAAAGAATCTTAGGAGCCATAAAGCTAACCGATAATAGATAAGATGCAATTTTAGGTACCAAAGAGTTATGCAATAAATAACATGAGTCCATAGAGGGGCTAGAATGAGAAATAGTTTTCTCAATGTTAGATATATTTAACTTGCTAGACAAGAAGTGTATGATCAAGAGGAGAATTTGGAGAGGTAATGATTGGAGTATATGTAACATGAGTAGGCATATGTATAGATATATTTGGATACTAAGAAATGTTCTCAAACCAAGGGATGATGTTATATATGTATAAATAGGAATGGATGCAATGGTAGAAGTAGAAACATTAGAAATATAGGATTTGATAACCCAAAAAGAAAGGAGTAGTGGTGGAGATATGGCCAATTTAGCTTGATGTCTAGCTTTTAATGCTAAATTAGATTGATAATATTATTCATCTCATGGGGTTTACCTTGAATACCTTGACAAAATCCAAATAATTATTGCACTTTATTTTGATATAATCCATTAAACTCATGTGAATCAATATGAGTTTCATGTTCATTAGATTCATCTTCATTACTTTTATTAATAGTTTCAATGTGAACCTCGTTTTTAGGAGACCAATGAATTTGAAAAATAACATTATTAGATTGAAATAAAATATCTCAAGTTTCAATTGTAGAAGAAACCAAAGGAAGATACATATGTAAAATATAAATATCAATTAATATAGCACTACGCCTTAGATACATACAATATAATATGAATCAATAAATTTTAATGACTATGAATACAATAGTCAAGGCATAAGGGTGATCTAGACAAGGGTTTGAATGATTGTGTGGTATCTAAAATATACTTGCTTGTTCATTGAATAGTATCATTACAATGTTTCCAAACACTAATTATAGAGTTAAAACCATGCATATATCCCACTAACCTAGTTTATGAGGGTATGATGAGAGTAACTTCCCTAGGTGATATGTTCTTCTTAGTTACATCACAAATAAAATAAGTAAAATAATATTAATATGAAATAAACAAGGGATATTAGGTGTTTTTGATATACTTTGAGGTACATAAAAACTAATTTTTTATTTAGTGATGTAAAATGGCTATGAGTATTGGGGTAAAAACTTCATGCCATGATGTTTATAAATAAAACACCGTGTATCCCTTCACAATAATCACTAAGTAGTTTTAAAATTATCAAAATATAGTTTCTAAAATAATGAAAATAAAATAAAAATAAATCAAAAAATTTCAACTCGAGGTTAAAAGAAATAACTTCAATGTCATAATTATCCAAGGTAACAAGACAAACTTATTTAGTGTCAGATTAAATTCAAGGTTGAAGAAGTTGGATTATTATGTGTTAGATTTTATCCAAGGTCAAAGGTTATTTCATTTTAGCATAAAGATTTTATATAAATTTGATGAAATTTTAGGACAAAAATCAAGCAAATGATAGACATGCATTGTTCTAAAAATAACAGGTTCACCAAAATATTTAATCTATTTTAAATTGAAATTAATCAAATTAATAGATACAAGATTATTCAAATGTAAATGCTAAAAAATACATGTATGATAATAGTATGTTATAAATTTTATAAAAATAATAAATGAGCCTAAAGATATGCAAACCTCTCTAAAATAGATTTAATATTGACTGTGTAAGCTGACTGTGACTAGAAACTACTTAAAAAGACCTACAAATAATGTCTTATTTAAAAATATAATTACAAAATATGTTGGGACAAAAGTCAAAAAAAGGAGGACAAGGGAGAAATCCAACCTTGTCTTTTGACCATGGTCATATCTCGATTGACTATGTGACTGAATTTTTTATATGGATATGTGTGCTTGCCAATGAGGGTTTCCTGATTCTATGCAGGAGTCAGATTGATGTGAGAAGGACCTACAAAACACAAACCATTATTCATAAATAATAAAATAGATAAATGTCAAATAAAAAAAGGAGAGAATAGGGTTAGGGTAATAGCCAATATATCTTTAGAATACCTATGTATTATGAGTGTTGCCTACATAGCCCAAATGGGCCTCATGCCAATAGAATTATCCATCATAAGGTGATTGTGTGAGATATGATTCTGAAACTATATGAATTTTTCTATAATATTAATTGAAATACTTGAGAATGTATGCCCTTGAATTACAATAAATGATATTCAAACATGGCTTATGACTGTTAGAAAGTTTTAAAAAAAATTGAAAGAAATCGTGCTCTTTTACTTAGTGTGTAGTAATTCGAAATCAAATTTCTAGGGGGTTTCAAGTGAATGCCTTCATATGATTTTATAAGGGAATATTTAAAATATTTTCAATAACTAACTTTACAAAATGTATAGGAGAGTAGTTGTGAAACGCCTCAATTTGAAAAAGTGACTGTTGGAGTGTAGAGGATAAGGCCGTAGTGCAACCCTATCAAACCTAGCTTTGTCATATCTTAAGAAGATAAAGACTATTTTAAAATTCCTAACATGTGATTTTAGTTTGAATAGGAATGAATTGGGTTTAAGTAAGGATGTATGTATGATATTTTTAGTGTTTACAAGACATTGAAGGCTTTCTTATGGATTGTAAGATAGTGAAATGGTTAATAGACCAAGTAAGATGAGGATGCCAAGAATAAACGTTGTCAAGCACTTAATGATTAAATTTGTGTTTACAGTTCCATAGACCATAGAATAGTATATATCCCTAGTTAGTGTTTAGACCATTTTTTGATATCCCCATAGTGCATAAATAATCTTATTGTGTCAATCTATGCCATTTTTATACATTATGGTTGCTCAATATGTACACAAGTGTTTTATTTGTTGCCTTTGCTTGTCTATAATATTATGTAGTGAAATATTGGGGTCAAATCTTAACATATTTGAGTAAGCCCATGAAAATATTTATGGATAGTCATGTCAAAATTATCGGATTTCCTTTCCTTCATTCATTTGTAATATAGTTTCTAATAATATAGATCTAGGATCCTTATTTTTTCCATATCTCTTCATTAATTAGAGTTGATTTTAATTCCATATATGGTGTTGTACACATATTATCTATACTATCTGCTCTGATGTGAAAATTAGTGTCTTTACTTCCTCCAAAGTATGCATGGGTAGTAGTTGAGTGAGGAAACATATTCTTATGATAGAAAGCAGGGATTTCCTCATATGCCCTAATGTATTATAGGAGGGATTAATCATTTAAAAATTCATCTAATGTCCAAAAATATAGTGAAATTATATTTTCAATCATCTTAGTGTATACCAATTATAATGTAGATGTGTTATGAGCTTCTCATGTTAGTTTAGAATCTACATTGAATAAATGTAACAAACCCATTGGGTTTGACTTAGAAAAATATAATAATTTTTTTAAAAATTTAATAAATGATTTCCTTAATTAGAATTCACCATGAGAATCTAATTAGTGATCAATATATAACACTATAAATATATTAAGTACAAATAATCATGTGACATCTAACAATCATTGATCATTAACAACATATGAAACATATCATAACCAAATATGGAAAGCAATTAAAAATACCCAGCAATGACTGGTACTATGATACAATGACTACTATCAAAATAAAAATAAGTAAATACTTACATATCATTAGATTAATGTCTCAATAATAATAAATACAACACAATGTACAAGATACAATATATAAAGTTCCATGGAGCATGAGTTTTTGAACTCTAGTATCTATGGGAATCTCAAGTGTTGTTTCCAATAAAGTACTATTATGAGGAGGAAGAACACCATTCGAGTGATTTTACACACTAATCACAGACCATCGGACCCCCACACAATTACCCATTAGGGAATATCATTTATTTCATGGATGATTAGATAGTGACAATATAGGAATCCAGAGAGATAAGCTAATACTTATGTGTTGTATGATTTCTAAAATAAAAACATGTGATGTACCATAAAGAAACCTATTCTAACAAGATATCGCACAAACATTTAAATCATACACATGAAATTACAATGTCTTACTAAATTTAGTTTGGTCAAAGTCTTTAAATAGTTATTGATCTCTAGGGTCAGTCAATTTTATAAACGCCCTTGGATCGAATTACCTTCATCTGACATTGTGATGCTAGTAAGCTAGTGAAGTCTATCTCATTACTTACTCAGTACCAACAATGTGAGGTTGGGTTAACATATATATAACCAACATATTCATACAGATTACTTCCTACTAGTAATCACAAAACATGATATGCATAATAATATTCAAATGCATACACTTAGTTTGTTAAATGTATGAATGAATCTCCACAATATAATTTATTACATAAATAATAAGCAAACAAGTTTATATTATACAAATCAATTATAATATATATATATATATATATTAGGTTACATATTTTATTTTTTGTAAGCAAACACAATATATCACTTTCTACTAACTTTCATAAAACATGCTACATGCATACATTTATTTCCTCAAACTAATGAATGAATCTAGACATAACAATTATGGTTTGTACCATCTAGGTATAACATATATTTAGACTATAGTTTTCAAATTTATACACTCTATGACATTCCATAATATCATAGTTCATTATTCATGACCATAATTACACAATTTTAAACAACCAATCTTACAATTTTAAGGATCAAATTTCCCATAATCCTAAATAATAGGTAAGCAAGTACAGTTTATACCAATTAGGTATATCATATGTTTAAACTGCATAACTCATCATAATGCACTAATATATGCTACATATGTCTAAATACTTGTACATATTAATTTACTCATAATATGTATATCTCACCAATTTCTATTACTGCACATATGTTTTCAGATAATCAAGTAACTAAGATATGTCTCATCTAAACATAATCTTTCATTCAAATAATTATTACATTTCTAGGAGATTTTATTTATATAATTTTTAGTTTCATCAAGTTCACAGGTATACAAATCATCAAAGCTATGATAATATAGTCAGAATCTATGCTTGTAGGCACACCCAAATATATTTATATATATAAGTTATATATGTATAAACCCTCACACATATTATTACACCCATGGTATGTATCATAAACAAGTTTACATCATTTCAATATAGAATACACAAACCAATAGTTCTCAACAAGTATTTATGGTTTATGCTATGGTATAATAAGCATTTATAGTTTACATAGTCTGTAAATATACTAACTATTAATCAAACAATCATAGAATATACCAACTACTAACTAATAAGTCAAATTTTAGTAATACATTGTAAGTTAATTATCTATTAATGCAAGTACACTTATGAATGAAGAGTTTTATATTCAGCGTATCAAGCTAAAAGGGTACAACATTATGATTTTTAACATAGTCCTTGAACCAAATGATACCATATCCATATATTGTAGATTAGTTATAGCATATATGGAATTATTACCGGTTATAGCACTATAAGTGTACTGAGTTAAGATCGCTCACACATATATCATTGCTAGGTATATTTTCTAGTTATATGTGAAGATAAACTAGTTATTTTAACATAGTCATGCCAATTATTTATAATAGATACATTAACTAATATAAATCATATCCAAAGAAATACATCTTGATATAATCTTCAACAAGTCATAAAAACTCATTGATATATCCCTATTTATTTAGCATAGTTATGAGTCATATCTATGTTTCGAGTATAATATGAATATGTGAAGATTATCAAGTTTTATGCCATGCCACTTCTCTTTATATTACCTATTGAATAATGGATATTCTTACAAAGTACCTATAAACATATATCAGTAAATAATAAACATATATTTTAATAGAATATACACTATGAATCTTCATCAAATATCTTCAAATATAGCACAATATATAATGTCTAACTTTTAGATCATAAGAGAAATTATCATACTTAGATTATAGATAAACTAACACATTACCTAGATTATATCATGATTATAACCTAGATTATACCATTATCAAATAATGTCAAACTATAACATATGTGAAACACCCAATAATTTTCTAATGATGTTGTGTGTGTGTGTGTGTGTGTGTGTGTGTGTGTGTGTGTGTGTGTGTGTGTGTGTGTGTATAAAACTCAACTCAAGTATATTCTATACTCAGTACATATACATAATGAATGAATATACTTAGTGTTGTAAATAAATTATCTATAATATTTGTGTGTATACTCAATGCTTTAAATAGACTATCCATCATATTTGGTTATATACTTAGCACTTTAAATAGACTATCCATTATATTTGGGTATATACTTAATGCATATACTATGCAACATTCTAAATCTCATAACACTCTATATTATTTTGTTTGATATCACAACTAATAAGGAAAAGAAAATGGCATATAATTAATATAGATATTGACTCTAATTATTAGTAGTTCTTGTTTATGTGGTATATGACTAGTCTAGAAGTCTAATCAAATACAAATATTATTTGTCCTTTCCTTTAATGAAATAGGTGATACATATAGGTCAAGTTGTTATACATTATAATACCACAATGTGGCACCTAAGTCTCTATTGATTGTCATTATAAATTTTAGTTGATTGTATATCATTTTATAAATCACCCCAAATATTACACAGCTTATCGTGATAACTTATATATATAATAGAATAACATATATATTTTATTTGTTATTATATAGTATATAAATAGCTTACATGGCTTAATAATATTATGTTTATATACATATATAACCAAGTACATTGTTGATCACTAGTTAAATAGTTTAGTGTAGTTCAGAGTTTTATATATACATTCTATGTGAATTAATAATTTAATATATTATGGGAATCAAAATGACTAAAGTGGGGTGAATAATTCTTCAAAACATTTACACTCTTTACCTTGTCATTCATGAACTATCAAAACAATATATTAAACTAACAACATAATAAGATCCATGAGCATGAGAGAATAACATAACACAGAACACTTATTTAAGTGGGAAACCCTTAAAGGAAAGAAAACCCAATGATGATTCAAATAGATTAATGTCCTATAATTCAAACATCAATATTTATCAAAGCACCAACCTCACTCTTAGCACCAACTCCAACTAGCCAAGCACCAACTTGACTAGGCTTTAACAAGCACCCACTTACAAGGAGGCACTAACCCCCTAAATGACTTAGCATAAAATTAACCACCTCAAACATTTTATCACATTCATAACCCTTTATTTTTCATACAATATATTATTATCTCCATCTTTAGATCCTCACACACACACCTATCCTTCTCAAACTGGTTTTTAGCCTTCTTCGCTCAATTTGCCCTCTTCTTGACTATGTTAGGTCATATGACATTGATAATCATCTTTGGTAACCATATAAATATTCATGATGGTTTATATGTACCCTCCTAATTTTATATCAAACCTATTTCAAAATTTCAAAGGTATATCTCATTCACTTCAAGACACACTCAACCTAGACAATTAGGCCTATTAGGACTTGTTCTTATACTAGGCTCTTGTGCATACACCTCTTGGTCAGCCATACATATTTTACCACTTAGTTTTTAAATTAAATGGGACTTAATACATGTAAAAAAAATGAACCAATCATTATAATATGTCATTCATATAATATAGGACAAAAAAAATCCTTTTAGGCCTTAGGGATACCTAATTCAATTAGCCCTTCATTAGCACACATTACTCTTTAAACAACTTGGAACACTCTCAAAATTCTCACACAAAATTAACACATCATATTTCACTTTTATAGACCCATAAAAATCTCATTTGGGTTCATGACACCTTTTAGCTCCAACCGCCACTTGAACCATACCATTAGCACTATTCATGATTAGGCTTGTGTATACCCAAAAGTCTGTCTTAAACAACTAAACTAAAAACACAATATTTTCAAAAAATCATGGAAAAAAATTATATACATATAATCCTCATGACCTAAAAGTCATCACCAAATTTATTGGACCTCACAACTCAAGGCAAAAATACTCAAACCCTTCTCTGCAACTAATCCACTCAAAACTATTAATACGCTTCAAAATATGGTCATGGAAACAATGACTTAGGACACATGTAGAATAAATTTTATGAAATTAAAATGGTTTTATATGATTAAAAACATCTTAAAATAAACTTAAAATAAGTATATTATAATCTCAAATTTCAATATTGGTCTTAAAGACTAATCTTATGGCTTCACTGTACACAAACCTTATTAAGTTAGACAAGTCAACTTGAAAGAAAATTTATGCTATATACAATCATCTATAAATATTATATCCAATAGGGAAATGTGTTAAATTTATTGAACAACAACCCCATATATTTGAATTCATTCTTAATCCATGACAACACATCCCTAATCTCATTCCCACTTCGGCCTGGTTTTTCTCATTATCTGCCTCACTAGGCTTTTTTAGTAATAGGTCAACTTTTATGACCAATTTAGTATATTTGAGGGATATAACATAATAAAAAACCACCATTTTCATAATATATAATTCTCAATCTTAAACCTTCATCCATTTACCAACTTTGATTCAGTCAACCCTACCTGCTATAGCAAATTTTTGAGAAACAAGATTTTTTTTGTGGGGTCCACTCACTCATATGACAAATCAATGACACCTAGAGATACTTGGGAGAGTATAAGACATGATAAAATCATCAAAATATTTCATCTAATCCATTATAATCCATTTCCTTCAAGATCTTCTATATCAAGTCAAAGTTAGGGTTTTAAAGAGGTTTAAACCACCTTACAATCTTAACGATCATTTATAAAGCTTAGGCCCTTAATCTAAAAACTAATGATTATAAATTTATTTTAGGATCATTCCCCATATACCATTAATGCATTAGATTCTCATTCATAGATTACACATTCTAATGAGTACATGACAGTTTTTCTCAGGTTGAGAATCCTTTATTTTGTGCACATAGTAAACCTTAAAACTTCATTTCATGCCTTTTATTACATACTTTGACCTTAGACTTGGTCAACATACCTAAAAAAACATGACATACCTCTGTAAATGATCATATTTCCATGCTTACCTTAGCAACTGATCCTAATACCCCAATAGGCCATTATCTTTCTCTTTGCTTTCTAAGCTTTTGATCTGCAGGTCACATTAGGCCTTAAAGTAAATCATCTAGCTATTTTCCAAGCACTCTATAGCTCATTCACATGCTCAAAAAACATCCCACATGCTCTAACATTGATTTCTATCCTTCATAGGTCTTGAAAACACCTCATGACCCCTTATTAGGTTAGGCAGAGTCTAAAACTAGTCTATTTGCATGCTAGTCCTATAAAGTCTACCCATGTAGACTCATCTTGAAGCTCTCCTAAGTGATCCAATGCTTCATAAACATTCTCAAGTTCCTTAAAACATCCTCTTAAGATTATTTTCATCCATCTTAGTAGGCTAACATGTTTTTTCATGCACAATAATGGGCATCATATGCATAAGCCTTCTGAAGTCTCCTCATGAAAAACCTTTGACATCAATGACAACATCAATTCCAAGTCTCAACAATAGAATAAAATATCAAAAATCTCCCCCTTTGACATAAATGACAAAGTGATGTCTTTAATTCTTTAGATCACACTCATTGTAATCAAGATACTTAAGACATAGAATAATGAATTTATGAGACATAAAATAAACATGATCCCCATATCTTCATGCATACCTTCTTGGAACAACTCATTTATTCTTGTAGCTAATGAAAATGATTAACTCCCCATAAATACTTGGCTCTTTCAATGATTACTAAGGGCAGGAATTATACCCAATTCCAATCTTAGGTGTTCAAAAGCTGACTTTGGAAGTGGTTTGGTCAAGATGTCTACAATCTAATCCTATGTAGACACATTAAAGTTTGATACTTTACTCACTTACCTTCTCTCTTAGAAAATGATACCTAATGGGAATGTGTTTGGTCCTTGAGTGCATGATATGGTTCTTTGAGATGCTTATAGTACTTAAATTATCACAATAGATAAGGATAGGATCATCATACTCCACCTTATAGTCTTTTAGAGTCTGTCTCATCCATGGAACCTAAGTGAAAAAAGAAGATGCTATAATTTACTCTACCCCACAAGTGGACAAAGATATTGATGGTTATTTTTTGCTTATCTATGACACTAGGCACCCACCTAGGAAGAAGGCTCCTCCAATGGTACGCTTCCTATCATCTATACTTCCTGCCCAATATGCATTTGTGTAGGATATAAAATTGAACTTCTAACTTATTGGATACCACAATCCATACTCCATAGTCCCCTTGAGATACTTGAGTATCCTTTTGATTGATTATAGATTATTCTCCTTTGGATGTGCTTGAAACTTTCCCACAAGATCTACTTATAGATGTCATGTCTAGAGGCAGTGGTATACAACAAACTTCTAATCATTGACCTATATGATGTCTAATTGAAATTTGAATACTCATCTTCTTTGCTTACCTTACATCTTATGATTATGGGTGTACTAACTGCCTTGCAATCTTCCATCTCAAACTTCTTCAACATCTCTCTTATATACTTGGCTTGTGAGATGATTATACCTTTTTCAGATTTAGTGACTTGTAACCTAAAAAAGAATGACAATTCTCCTATCATGGACATCTCAAATTATTTTTTCATCACCTCTACAAAGGCATTTGCATGTTCTCATTATTTCCACCAAAGACAATGTCATCCATATAGATAACTATAATAAGTTGATGGTTATCTTCTATCTTGATGTATATATTACTATCTATAACTCCTCTTTTGAATCCTTGATCCAATAGATACGTGTCTAATCTAGTATACCAATCTTTAGGAGCTTGAATTAGACCATATAGAGATTTCTTCAATCTATAAACATGGTCTTTATCATCTGATATTGAGAACCCTTCAATTTTCTCAATGTACACTTATTCCAAATTCCCATTCAAAAAGGCAAATTTGACATCCATCTGGTATACCTTGAATCCTTTGAATCTTGCATAAGCTAGAAATAACCCAATGGCCTCCAAACTTGTTATTGGTGCATAGGTTTCCTCAAATTCTACCCCTTAAAATTATGCATATCCCTTTCATACCAATCTAGCCTTGTTCCTAGTGACTTCTCCATCTTCATTCAACTTGTTTCTGAACACCCATTTTATGTTAATGGCATTCTTGTCTTTAGGCCTAGGAACTAATTCCCAAGTCTAATTCTTCTCTATTTGGTCCAACTCCTCATTCATAACACCCATCCAAAATTTGTCTTTGCTTTCTTCTATAATATTTTTAGGTTCAATCTTGGATAATAAAGCATTATCTTGATTTAGACTACTTACTAGTCTTCTCCTAGTTTTCATAAATGCATTCTTGTTGCCAATTATTTAAGATTCAGGGTGGTCTCTTTGAATCTGCCTTGAGGGTTCTTTTGAGTCCTATCTCTCTTCAACTTGTTCTTCTTCCTCATTAACCTCCATAGTATCCTCTTCATTATTGAATTCCACATTTTCTAAAGTGTTATTTAATTGTGAGTGATATTTACTTGTCTCATCAATCCTCACATTGGTGTTTTCCACTATATTTTGTAGTCTTTGTTGTAACATATATAGGTTGAGCTCATCGATGAGTATCCTAAGAATATGTATTTATCATAACTGGAGTCTAATTTACCCAAGTCTTCATCAACTCTTTTGATGAAATATTTTCTCCCAAACACTCTAAAGTGCTATACATTTGTAGGTTTTTCCTTCCATAGTTCATAAGGAGTCTTGTTTCCATTAGTCCTTATATGTCCCCCATTCAAAATTTAGATAGCAGTGCTTACTACCTCCTTCTAATATCCATTAGATATTATAGACTCTTTCAACATGGTTCTAACCATCTCTTGAAATATCTTATTCTTCCTTTCCACTACCCCATTTTGTTGAGGCGTCTTTGGAACAAAGAATTGTCTCATTATTCCATGAACCTCATAGAAGTCATCAAACTCATTAGATCAAAAATCTCCTCCTCTATCAAACCTTAGGCACTTGATCTTCCCATTCTTTATATTTTTAAAAAGAACCTTGAATGCCTTGAATTTTTCAAGAGCTTCTGATTTCTCTTTCAAAAATGTAACTCAAGTCATTCTTGTGTAATCATCAATGAGTAACATAAATTAGCTATCTCCTTGAATTATTTGAATTATTTTAGGCCCATAGAGATTAGTTTGGATTATCTCCAAGGTTATTTTAGTAAAGTACTCCTTGGAATTGAACCTTCTTCTAGTTTGCTTACCATGTTGACATACCTTGTAAAGTACGTTTGTAAGTTTGATGATCTTAGGCATGTTCTTTATATATTTCTTAGTGATAATATTGATTATGTTATCAAATTTTAGGTGACCTAGCCTTATGTGTCATATCCACATTTCATATATCTTAATGATGAAACATCTCTCCTTATTGATCTCATTCAAAACATATAGGATGTTCTCAATCCTCTTGGCATTGGTAATTAGCCTTCCTAATTTGGCTCTTCTTATCTCACACACTTTTTCATGAAAGGTTAGTGTGTGTCCTTGTTTACACATTTGAATCACACTAAGTAGGTTATGTTTTAGACCTTCCACATACAACAAATTTTTTGTCTTGGTCTTTTCATTATCCAAACTTAATACACCCTTACCAACTATATTGGTAGTTGTGTTGTCTCCAAACCTCATTGTTTCTGCAATATTATTCTTCAAAAAGATGAACTTGTTTCAATCTCCTATCATGTGGATTAAGAAAAAAATATCTATATACCATTTCATACCTTCATCTTGAGTGTGAAAGGTAGTCTGAGCTAGCATAGAGTCCTTTTTGGTCTTTTGTTCCTTCTTAGCAAATAGTCCATCTTGCTTCTTGAGCTTAATCTGATTCATCCTATCTTGCTTTGGATTCCATAAAAATGTTTGATACTTCTTATGAACTCTAATAGATTCATATGTTTTTTTTAATCTTTTGGACCTTCTAACTCCATTATATTAGAATCTAGTAAGCAACATTTCTATACTTACCCTGATTCCATGATGACTTATCCTTTATAGCATTGGATTAATTCATTAATGTTTTTAGGTTGGTAATCTTGACATTTCTAACTTTTTATGCTCTCTCTCTAATATATAAAAATTTTCTTTGAGTTTTTCATGCTTAGCCTTCAATGAATCTAGCTCTATCTTCAACTAGTCATACTCAACTTCCTTTGACTTACACCTTGTGTTGACCTCTTCTAACTAAATCCTAAGATCCTTGATTATCTATTTTTTGTGTTTCAAATCACCAAGATTATTCATGAGCTTAGATTCAATTTATACTTCATATTTTCTTTCTTCACTGTCATAGTATACTTCTGCATCATACATGTTGTCTTCTTCCTATTATTCAAAAGACATTCTTGTGCTTCTTTGGATCATCTTTCAAGCTGTTAAACTTGATTTAAAGGACCATGATATTATACAAATTATTGGAATAAAAATTACTAATGGGGGTTTGAATCAGTATTCAAAACATTTACACTCTTAACCTTGTCATTCATGAACTAACAAAATAGTATAGTAAACTAGTAACACAATAAGAACCATGAGCATGAGAGAAGAACATAACATAAAACACTTATTTAAGTGAGAAACCATAAATGGGAATAAAACCAAATGATTATTAAAATTTATTAATTTTATATATCAAACATCAAGATTTAGTGAAGCACCAGCTTCACTTGGAGCACCAACCCCAACTAGTCAAGCACCAACTTGACTAGGCTTTAGTAAGCACCCACTTATAAGGAGGCACCAACCCCCTAGATGACTCAAAACCAAATTAGCCAACTCAAACATTTGATCACATTTATAAACCTATGTTTATCATATAATATATGATTATCTCCATCTTCACCTCCTCACACACACATATCCTTATCAAACTGGTCTCTAGCCTTCTTCGCTCAATTTGCCCTCTTCTTGACTAGGTTAGGTCATATGACCTTGATAATTATATTTGGTAACCATATAAAATATTAATTATGGTTTATATATACACTCATGATGGTTTACAAAACCTCCTTCAACTTTTCAAAGGTATATCTCATTCGCTTCAAGACACACTCACTCAACCTAGACAATTAGGCCTATTAGGCCTTGTTCTTATTATGCTCTTGATGATACACCTCTTGGTAAGACATATAAACTTTCCCACTTATTTTTTAAATAAAATTGGATTTAATACATGTAAAAAACATGAAAAAATCATTAAAATATTTCTTTCATATCATATAGGATCAGAAAACCCCTTTTAGGCCTTAAGGAGACCTAATTCAATTAGTCCTTCATTAGCACACATTACTCTTTGAACACCTTGAAACACTCTCAGACTTCTCAAATAGTATGAAAACATAATATTTAACTTTATTATACCAATACCAATATCATATTATGTCCATAACACCTTTTATCTCCAACCACCACTTGAACCATGCCATTAGCACTATTCATGATTAGTCTGTGTATACCCAAAAAATTTATCTTGAACAACTAAACCAAAAACATAATATTGTAAAAAAATCATGGAAAAAAATAATATAAAAGTAATAGTCATGACCTCAAAATCATCATCTTGTACATTTGACCTCACAACTCAAAGCAAAATTACTCAAACTCTTCTTTGTAAGTAGTCCACTTAGGAACTGCCAATAAGCTTCAAATCACAATCATGGAAACAATGACTTAGAACACTTATAGAATCACTTTAATTAAATTAAAATGGGTTTATATTATCCCAAAACATCCTTATATCAAATTAAAATAATTATATTATAATCTCAAATATTAATATTGATCTTACATACCAATCTCATGGCTTCACTGTACACAGAGTTTCTTGAGTTAGACAAGTCAATTTGAGATAAAATTTATGATATATAAAATCATATCCAATATTTACATGTGTTAAAATTATTTAAAAATAACCCCATGCATTTTTTTCCATCCCTAATCCATGACAACACATCCCTAATCTCATTCTCACTTATGCCTAATTTTTCTCATTGTCTGCCTCACTAGGCCTTTTTAGTGAGAGGTTAACTTTCATGAATATTTTAAAATATTTTAGGGCTATAACCTAATCATAAACCACTATGGTCATAATATATAAGTCTCAATATTCAACCTCCATCCATTTATTAACTTTGACTCAGTCAACCCTGCATGTTATAGTAAATTTTTGAGAAACAAGGCTTTTCTTATAGGGTCCACTCACTCATATGACAAATAAATTCCACCTAGAGATATATAGGGGAGTAAAATAAACACTATAATCATAAAAATAGGTTATATAATCTATTTTTATCTACTTCTATCAATATATTCCATATCAGGTCAAAGTTAGGGTTTTAGAGAGGTTTAAACCACCTTATAGTCTTAACGATCATTCATAAAGTTGAAGCCCTTAATCTAGAAACCAGTGCTTGTAAATTTTATATATGACCCTTACACATATAACATGAATGTATTAGGTCTTAATTAATAGGTTAAGCATGCCAATGATTACATGAAAGTTCTTCTCGGGTTGATAATCCTTTATTTTATACACATAAGAAACCTCAAAACCTCATTCCATGCCTTTTCTTACATAATTTGACCTTAGAATTGGTTAAAATACCTTTAAAACATGAAATAATTATTTTAATTCTCATATATCCATTCTTATCTTGAAAATGGATCTCGATACCCCATTAGGCTACCATCTTTCTCTTTGCTCTCTAAGCTTTTGATTTGCAGGTCACATTAGGCCTTAAAGTAGACCTTCTAACTATTATCCAAGAACTCTCCACCTCACTCACATGCTAAATAAACCTCTCACATGATCTTCCACTACTTTCCATCCTTCATAGGTCTTGACAACACCTTATGGCCAATTATTTGGTCAGGTAGAGTCTAGAACTAGTTTATTTGCATGTTAGTCATGTAGAGTCTACCCATGTAGACTCATCTTGAAGATCTCTTGAGTACTTCAATACTTCATAAATATGCTCAATTTTCTTAAAACATCCTCTTAAGCTTATGTGCATCCATATTACTAGGTCACCATGATCCTTCATGCACAAGACTGGGCATCTTATGCATAAGCCTTCTCAAGTCTCCTCATGAACAACCTTTGACATTAATGAAAACATCAATGCCAAGTCTCAACAATAGAATCAATGCTCAGCATATATATGTAATTCACAAAAAATTAGATGCTTGTGGATATATATTACTATACATTTTTATAAATCACCATATACACATTTGTTGTATGGAATCACTATAAAGGAATTATTCCTTTAATGTATATTTATGTGCATAACTTACTATAAACTCTTTCACAAAAAATTCTAGATTTAAACAATTAAAAAATGGTGCCTACATATACATATCCCATTGGAAATCAAAGGATCTTCTCTTTTTTTCATATCTTTCTCCTCCTCTTTTGTGCTCTCCTTCTCTTCTCTCTTATTCCCTTCTTTTTTCTCTCTCTCCAAATGCACCCCTATTTTTATTTTATTCCTTCTTTAAGGATTGTGGTGATTTTTTTTTTTAAATTTCTTTATTTTTATTTTTTCCATGATTTTTCTAATTTTTAATGTTTTTCTCTTTTTTTCTACTTTTTTCCAAATTCTAAATTTCCACACTTCCTTTAATGGTCTCCCTTTTTCTATTTTAAAACTTTCCTTTTTGATTTGCATTATTTTTTTCTTTTTTTATAATTATGTATTTTCCTAAATATAGAATTTTCTTAATTGTTTATTGTATTCATTTTTATTTCTTAAAACTTTTCAGTAGATGCTTATACATTAATTATGACAAAATCGGTTTATCTTCCAATAACTTAGCATAGGTAAATAATGACTAATTTAAGTTAATCACATTTCATCAAAAACTTTAGTTAACACATAATTATTCAAATCAAATTAAACATAATGAAATCACATGAGGCTAATTTTACATTAGAAATAAACTAAGCTAACATACAGTTAATATGCAAAAATATTTATCCAAATGCAAATAGCATCTAAAAACACACTACACTAACCATTTAAACAATGCGTATAACTTGTGTTGTCTAAGATTATGTGTTCAGGGTTCTAGTCATTCTGTCTATTATCCCCCAGCAACTTCATCTACATCACCCTCTATGATGATGCTCTACCTCTATTATGCTCTGATGGATGAATCTCTCCTAAATCCAACTCACAATAAGCAGGTAGTTAGTCCATAACATCATGACATGTATATCAAAAAAAAATTGAAATAATAAATTAACCTGATCACAATGTAAAGAATATATATTACAAGTAACTAAAATCAATGAAATCATGAAATATAAGAAACATACAACTATACCATAATAGCATATGACTTATAGCTTAGCTAATAATAATCAAATGAAATTATCAACTAGAGGAAATCCATGAATAATCAAGTAAGTTTGTTTAGCGATAAATTGGGATATAGCATCCTTCCCCCTAAATCTAGTCATCGTCCTGGATGACACTTATTAAAATACAAGTTCTAAATTAAAAATATTGTTCAATAAAAAAATAACATAATATAAAGTATCAAATCAACTAAATAAATGTGAAAATCACCTATGGAACTCAACATAGTCCTCTCAAATAGTACTATCCTCAGAATATTGATCCCTCAAGACCTTGTACTATGACATCTCTCAATTATGTAAATGAGGTTTACGAGTGTCAATTACTCTAATTGGTTCTACCATGACCATCCTAGGGTCTATAATAGGTAAGGCAAGCCTATATGATACAATAATGACCACTTCTAATACCTCGAAGGGTCCCACATATTTCAGTGAAAATTTCACTAACTTCCTAATTTAGGCTTCAACCAAAAGCACATGAAATCATCATAAAATCTAAAAACGAATGGCCAGAGAGAGTTACACAATACCTCTTGATCCCTCTACACATCTCTCTATCCTAAAGAGTGTTTTTCTCATTCTCAAAAAAAAAATTATGGAACCTAGCAAGAACGATGTGTATAAGTTAATACCATCACTACTCCACATAGTTCCTTCTAAATATAACATGTCAATGTTGTCACTACTCCACTTAAATCTTGAAAAGTATGAAAATGAATAGGAATTGGAAATATTACATTTCTAATATATATAAAATTAAGTAATAAACATTTCATAGGATATATGTGTATGGCCATATGAACTAAATTTGATAAGTCCTACTTGTCAAATCTTGGATTTGATAATCTCCCCTTGTCAGATCCAAACCCATTAACCATTGAATCAATGTGAGACAAATTAGGGTTCACTCATATCTCTTAGTACTCATGTTCCTGATTCACCACTCATCCCTTGGGTCTCCACACTCTAATGATCTCCAAAATGTGTATAAGGTTCAATGAATCACAAATCCATACTAACAAATCATAGAAAGAAATGAAATATGATAAATAATTCAAGATGTACCAACATACATTACAATAAAATTCATACAATCATTCTATAATTGTATTAAGTTACCATTAGACAAAGATAACTAGAATCAAATCTCACTTATACTTGTAGTTAAGAGAAAATAATGTTAAAATTAACATAACATACAAAGTCCAAGGGTTAAACCATACTTAAAACCTTATAAAAATAATAAATGACACAATGTCTCTCTACTTGCTCAGCTAGCTACACACCAAGTCATAAGCTTATCTAATCCCTTGGTATAACAAGATGTTTCGCACATCCTATTTCATTCTCACTCTAGGAGAAGGTACATAAATGTCTCATAAAATAAACATGTTTTAAGAAATATGATAATAATACCAATCTAATCAAGGGTAAATAATAGCATAACAATTATAATCAACTTATAATTCTTAATCTAGAATCAATATAAATTCAAGGTTCACCACTCCACATAGTCAAAGTTCACAAGATTAGATAAAGCAGCACTAGAAAGTATGACTCTAAAAATACACAAGTGGAAAGTAGTGAACTAACATCTCAATAAATAAAATATTAAATACCTTCACATGGTATGAATAAAACACCATAACCCAAGTTGTCATAATCACCAACTACTTACCAAACCTGTAAGTGTAGTATCATAGTATGTTTCCATAACTGGAAGGGAAAAATATTAACCATAGATGTATCAATCCATTCCATTCCTACCTCTTTCATATCAATAATAATTAGAACACACTATCCCATGAACTTCAGGGAATATGGTCGAAACAACATCTTAGAAACAAGTTTTCATTCAAGGGAACACTAAATCAACATCATGAAAATATGAATCCCCTCGATGGGATTATAATGATGTCAAAGGAGAGTGAGAGAGTAAAAAATCACCTCCATGCTATCTATGTGAGATGACATATCCTCCTAATCCACATAAACATATGGGTGTTAATCTATGAGGAAAATCCTAACACAAGAATTCTCAATTAAGACATCTACATTTTACTACAAGAAAATTCCCATCGTATTAGGTGGTACCAATCTACAAGTAACATTTTAGGATTCTCACTCCTAGGATAAGTGTATATAATACACAAAACTAATTCACATATACTTAATTGAGAAGCATCCCATGCCTATTGTACACTCACAATATAAAACACAAGTGATGGAAGTGACTTGATTACCCAGTAAATATGTAATCACTCTCAAGGTGTTAGACCTAAGTGATCAAAAATACTGTAGGAATATCTTTTTCACAAATCATGAACTACGCTATGCACTCACCTACCCACACATTGTATACAACCATCACCATCAAGGAACTTGATAAACCAACCCTTTAACAACTCTAAGAGGGTATGAAATCTCCTAAGGGTACACACTTAATGTACAACAAACTTTTCATCTACATAGGTAAACATAATTCTGAGAATCTTGGATGTCTATTACCTATAATAATCACCAAGACATACAAGAGGATTTACTATATCTCAAAACTCCAATCATGGTGTAACATGGATCTGTACTGAGGTACTACAAGTCCAAAATACACTTCACTTAATCAATATAATATTATATGTTGTAAGGCTCTTCATACATGAGTGAAACTTGTGCTCTTGCATCCTAAGTATTTTCATGCTTTACATAATGCTCTTTAGGTTCATCCTGGTATACTTCCTTTTCAAGGCCATGAACTTTATATTCAAAGGCTAAGATTCAATCCTTGGTTTCATTCATGGCTAAGAGAATATGATCTAACTTTGCTACTTGCTCAGTGGCAAATTAGTTATGATCAAATGGAGGGTTATTATTGTTGACCTTTAAAGGACCCTCTCTAGATACTCCAGATTTCACCATTATCCTTTCTGATAAATAGAAGGATACAAAAATGTTAATGGACTCATTAGGTCTCATATTTTGATCCATAACTTTGATACCATATGTAACAACCCCACTGGGTTTGACTTAGAAAAATATGACATTTTTTTTAAAATTTAATCAACACATTTCTTCATTAAAATTCACCATGAGAATCTAATTAGTGATCCAAATATAACACTCTTAAGTATATTAACTATAAATAAGTATGTGACATATAACCATCATTGATCACTAATAACATATGAAAAACATCATAACCAAATAATAAAAGTAGTTACAAATACCCAGCCATGGCTGGTATAATGATACATCCACTTCTATCAAAGTAAAAATAAGTAAATAATTACTTCTCATCAAATTAATCTCTCAATAATAATAAATACAATACAATGTACAAGATACAAGATACAAAGCTCCATGGATCATGAGTTCCTAAACTCCAATATCTTTAGCAATCTCAAGTGTCATCTCTAATGACTAACTATTGTGGCGAGGGAGAGCATCAGCTGAGCGCTTTTCCATACCAACCATAGACCATTGATACCTTACACAATTTTCCATCAAAGAATGGTCCTCCCTTCATGGATGAGTAGATAGTGATGGTGCAAGAATCTAGAGAGACAAGCTAGCACTTGTGTGTTGTATGATTTTTAAAATAAAAACATGTAGTGTACCATAAAAAAACTCATTCTAACAAGATATCACACAAGCATGTAAATCATATACATGAAATGATAATGTCTCAATAAATTTACTTTGGTCAAAGTTTTTAAATAGTTATTGATCTCTAGGGTCAGTCAATTTCATACACACCATTTGATCATATTACCTTCATCTGGCATTATGATGTTAGTAAGCTAGTGAAGTTCATCTCACTAATTAATCAGTACCAATAATATGAGGTTAGATTAACATATATATAACCAACATATTCATACAGATTACTTCCTACTAGTAATCACAAAACATGCTAAGCATAACAATAATCAAATGCATACATTTAATCTGTCAAATGTATGAATGAATTTCCACAATATAATTTATTACATAAATAATAAGTAAATAAATTTAGATTATGCCAATCAAGTGTGTGTGTGTGTGTGTGTGTGTTAGGTTACATATTTTATTTTTTACTAATTTTCATAAAACATGCTACATGCATACATTTATTTCATCAAACATATGAAAGAATTTAGACATAATAATTACTGTATGTACCAATCGAGTATAACATACATTTAGACTGTAGTTTTTAAAATTATGCACTCTATGACATCTTATAATATCAAAGTTAATTGTTCATGAGCACAATTACACAATTTTGAAAAACTAATCTTACAATTTCAAGGATCAAATGTCCCATAATCCTAAATAATAGGTATGCAAGTACAGTTTATACCAAGTATATCATATGTTTAAACTACATACACACATCACAATGCACTCATATATGCTACATATATCTAAACACTTATACATATTAATTTATTCATAATATGTATAGCTCACCAATTTTCATTACTGCACGTATATATACTAACAACCATGATATTTTTAGAGAATCAGGTAACTAAGTTATGTCTCATGTAAACATAATATTTTATTCAAATAATTATTACATTTCTAGGAGACTGTATTCATATGATTTTTAGTTTCATAAAATTCATAGATATATGAATCACCAAAGCTATGATAATATAATCAAAATCTATGCTTATAGGCATGCATCCTAAATGTATTTATAAATATAAGCTATATATGTATAAACCCTTATTATTAGTATGCCAATGATACGTATCATCCACAAGTTTACATCAGTTCAACATATATTACACAAACCAATACTTCTCAATAAGTATTTGTGGTCTATACTATGGTATACTAAATGTTTACAATTTATATAGTCTGTAAATTTAATAACTATTAGTGGAACAATCATAGCGCATACCAACCACTAACCATGAAGTCAAATTTTAGTAATACATTTTAAGTTAATTATCTAATAATCCAAGTACAGTTATGAATAAAGAGTTTTATATTTAGCATATCAAGATAAAATGGCACAACATTATGATTTTTAACATAGTCCTTGAACCAAATGATACCCTATCCATATATTATAGATCAGTTATAGCATATATGGCATTATTACCGGTTATAGCACAATAAGTATACTGAGTTAACATTGTTCACACATATATCATTGCTAGGTATATTTTCTAGTTATATGTGAAGATAAACTAGTTATTTTAACACAACCATGCCACTTATTTAGAATAGATCCATTAACTACTATAAATCATATCTAAATAAATACATCCCAATATAATCTTCAATAAGTCATAAAAACTCATCGATATATCCCTATTTATTTAGCATAGTTATGAGTGATATCAATGTTTTGAGTATAATACAAATATGTGAAGATTATCTAGTTATACGCCATGCCACTTCTCTTTATATTACCTCTTAAATAATGGATCTTCTTACTAAGTACCTATAAACATATATCACAAATAATAAACATATATTTTAATAGAATATACACTATGAATCTTCAATAAATATTTTCAAATATACAATGATATATAACATCTACCTTTTAGATCATCATAGAGATTATCATGGTTATATTATACATAAACTAACACATTACCTAGATTATATAATAATTATAACCTAGATTATATCATTAGCAAATAATGTCAAAATGTAAGATATATGAAACACCCAGTAAGTTTCTAATGAGGTTATATATATAATGGATGTGTATCACATAATGTTACCTAGCCGCATTTAAAACTAATGTATAAATATTAATTCAATCCACTATAGTTTAACATAAATGTTTAGATCCAACACCACATGGTCATCCACATGAATATCTATATATAACTCAACTCAAATATATTTTATACTTAGCACATATACACAGTGACTGAATATAATCAGCACTGTAAATAAATTATCTATGATATTTGTGTGTATATTCAGTGCTTTAAATAGATTGTCCATTATATTTGGGTATATACTTAGTGATTTAAACAAATTGTCCATGATATTTGGGTATATACTCAGTGTGTTAAACAAACTAGTTTTTTCCTGCCTAGTTGGGCCCCCTGAGTGCGACTGATGGGATCACGGATCCAATGGAGGATACTGTCGGTGACAGTGCCTCTGGGGATCTATTCAAAAATACGATAGTGGATAGTCCATCCAACTAATGGAAGAAGTCACTTACAGGTGAAAAGATGTGCCCCTCAAAAAGCATGTCGAGCCTCCCTGTTATCTCTGAGGGCATGGCCCTAAATATCCCAGATGATCTAGTCGAGGAAATCATGGCATCCATGGACCTTATGTTGGTAGGTAAGTTTTTTTATTTCTATCCTAATATTGAAATGGTTAGGAAATAGGTTTTGTCTAGGTGGAAAGTTAAGGGTGGTGTTTCGATCACTACGATGGCAAGAGGCATACTCCTTTTTAGATTTACGAATAGGGACGACATGATAGCTACTCTTGTTGGAAGACAATGGATGTATATCCCACATTCTCTTGCCTTATGCTCATGGAAACTAGGATTTGATCCTAACTCAGACCTTAATAAGTTTGCTCCTGCTTGGGTAAGACTGCCAGGGTTCCCTTTGGAATTTTGGGATGAAAAAATTTTCACAGCTATTAGCAATTCTATTGGCCAATATGTCACTACAGATCATACAACCAGAAAAAAGTCTAGATGTGTGTACACTAGACTTTGTGTCAATGTTGAAATTAATAGGACTCTCCCTACGTCCATAGAGCTAAACTCTAAATATGGGACTTGGACTCAGTCGATCATTTATGAAAATGCTACCACTTTCTGTCAAATATGTAAGAGAAAGGGATATTTAATGACACAATGCATAACAAAGCAAAAGGGGAGGAAAGATGATTCCCAAGTTGAAGGAGAGGATCAAGCTCTCAATTACAGAAAGAACAACAAGCAAGAAATGGAGAGTAATGTGGAAAATCCTGACAATATAGAAAAGGGAGAGGAGGAGACGGGGAAGGAGGATATCACTAGTAGTGAGGGAAAAGTTGTCCCAAAGGAAAATATAGTATCAAATGATAGTCAAAATGCTATATTTAACACAGCCAACCCTCTAGAAAAATAGACTATGTCTAAGGAAGGAGAAAGAGGTAACCATTTGATAGAGGAAGTCAATGAAGAAGACAAAGTTCCAAGAGATGGACAGGAAGAAGTAACTCCAGAAAGTCCCACTAAAGGAGAAGCAGACCCATAGTTAAATACAGACATTTTCCATGCTTTGGAAGTCGGAGACCAAGTTGGAAACTACTTAGCCATAGGTGAAACAAGACAAAGTGGTAGTAATGAACTGGAGGAATGGGTTACCCCAAAGAAAAAGAACTAAAAAGGCAAAAAAATTGTAGATGTTGGTATTGAGCCCAAACAAGGGAGACCAACCCTAAGAGAAACAAGACAAAGAGAGATTTCTAGGGAGATTGCCAGTGGTAAATAGAAAACACTGGAGACCCAACCCCCCAAACCCTCTAAATGAGAATATTATCTTAGAACCTGAGGAGATTTAACAGTCCCTCAAAGCAGTTTGAGGTTAAAAACTACATTTTAGATAATAAATTAGATATTTTATTACTCCAAGAAGTCAAGATGAACGAGGAGAGTTTTATGAAAATTGTTGCCTATATATGGCCTAAGGTGGATTTTTGCATTAGTCTAGCTGAAGGGGCTTCAGGGGGGATTGTCACTATGTGGAATAGTGCTAAAATCTAGGGGTCTCTTATGGCTTATAATAAGCACTTCTTGATTACCAATTTTTCTATGAAATATTTGAACTGGTCATTGATCAATGTCTATGGACTGAATAACAGAGCTTTGAGATAGAAATTATGGATAGACTTGAGCAGTTTTAGGAATAATCCCTAGAACATTAGATGGATGTTGGCTAGAGATTTTAACACTCCTTTATACCCTTTTGAAAAATAGGGTGGAATTATGGATTACTCAGATAGCATGTTCAACTTTTCTGAATTCATCAATGATTGGGGATTATTGGACATAGAGCTGCAAAACCAAAATTTTACCTGGACCAATAGAAGAAGAGGAAATCAAATGATTCAGGTTAAATTAGATAGATTTCTTATATCAAGCAACTAGAAGGATTATCATAATATGCAGGTGTAAGCTTTCCCTAAAACCATGTCTGATCACTACCCGATCTTCCTCATTTGGAGAGAATAAGGACAATCTAGACCTTCCCGATTCCATTTTGAAGCTATGTGGATCAAACACAAAGACTTTAGACAAATGGTGGCTCAATGGTGGAAAATTCCTATTCAAGGTACTCCTATGTTTAGAATAGTCAAGAAACTTTAGCACATTAAACAAAAAGTTTAAGGATGGAATAGATACAGCTTTGGGTAGGTCTTCCAACACAACAAAAATATAGTGGGAAAACTTAATGATATACAGCAATTGATAGATCAAGGGGATGACTCTGAGGACACTTTGGAAGAAGATAATGCCCTGTCTTCAGAATGGAAGAATCTTATGGAAAGAGAAGAGGTTTTTTGGAAATAGAAATCCTGTGTTTAGTGGCTTAAAGAGGGGGATAGGAACACTACCTTTTTTCATCTCTCAGCTATGAAACATAGGAAAGCCAACTCAATAACTAATCTTGTCCTAGATAATGGTGAAATTATTACCGAGGATAATGAAATAGGGGAACAAGCCAGGGCTTTCTATCAAAATCTACTTACAAAAGAAAATAATAATGATAGAATTGATAGACCTATGAATCAATTCATTGATAAAATCCCTTATTTGATAACAAAAGAAGATAATCTAGAGATGTTAAAGCCTATATCTAAGGAAGAAGTCCATGTTATTTTATTCTCCATGGGTGCTTTCAAAGCCCCAGGTCCTGATGGCTTTCCTCCTATATTCTTTCATGAATATTGAGAGATAGTAGGAGTGGATCTCACGGCTGTTGTTCATGATTTTTTTAGATCAGGTAAACTTTTGAAACAAGTTAATAATAGCTTCATAGTACTTGTTCCTAAAAAATCACAACCTTCACACCTCACTGATTTCAGGCCCATTAGTCTATGCAACACTATTTCTAATTATGTACTAAAATGTTGGTCATGAGGATTCAACTTTTGCTAGACAAAATTATTTATCCTGCTCAAAAAGGTTTCATCCCAGGCAGGCAGATTCTTGATGTTGTGATCACCACACATGAGACTATTCACTCCATGGATAAGAGCAAAATCCCTGGGATGGCTCTCAAGCTAGATATTTCTAAAGCTTATGATAGAGTCTCATGGACTTTTCTGTTCCAAGTGATCAAAAAATTTGGGTTTAATGATAAAATGTCTCGCTTGTTATGGAATGTGGTCTCTTCTGCAAAATTCTTAGGGCTGGTTAATGGTGTTCTTAGATGGTTTTTCTCATCCTTGAGAGGAATTCATCAGGGAGACCCTCTCTCCCTATACTTATTCATAATTATGGTAGAGGCACTGGAAAGATACATACAAGCAAATATAGCCTCAAAAAAGCTAGTGAGCATCAAACCTGGCTCCTCCCTTCATCCTATGGTGGTACAGCAATTTGTGGATGATACCATCTTTTTTGGCATCTCATCAGTGATTGAAGCTAGAAGATGGAATAATATCTTAAATAATTATGCCAAAGAGTCAGGACAGAGGATAAATTTCCAAAAAAGCAATGTGTATTTCTTCAACACTCCTAATGAACTTAGACATTTAATCATTGATATATTAGAATATGTTGAAGCTACCCTACCAGCTACCTACCTGGGTCTCCCACTCTCGATTAAAGAGGTATCTCCTAGTTTTTGGAATGGAATTGTGGAAATAATGCAGAGGAAACTTCTTGGTTGGAAGGGGAAACTACTCAGTAGTGTTGGTAAACTGAAACTTCTTCAGGCTTCACTGTAAGGTACTCCTACATACTTCCTATCTCTTTTTAAAATTCTTGCATATATTGCTGAGAAATTGGAACAGATCCAAAGGAAATTTTTATGGATGGGAGTGGAAGACAAATAGAGAATGTCATTAGTCAGATGGGAAAAAGTGTGTCTTCCAAAATCTCATGGTGGACTCAATATTAGGTCTATCAGGAACATGAACAAAGCCCTTCTCTCAAAAGTTAGTTAGAACCTGATCCATAAAAATAATGATTGGGGGGAAATAATGTATGTCAAATACATGCATAGCATTGATGATTCTAACTTTCTTCAACAGATGGGATTACCCCAGGGATTTATGATATGGAATAAAATGCTAAAAAGTAGAAGCCTTTTTAAATAGGGAATTAGATGGAAACTTGGAAATGGTCGGCATATTTAATTCTGGGATGATATCTGGTTAAAGGACAAGGATCTCATCACATAGGGAAACTATACAGAGATTACTGACTTGGCTACCCAATTTTTTGGAGATAGGGTCAGTGATTATATGGAAAATAACAATGGGATGAGGAACTGGAAAAATATTTCAGATTGCTATGTTCACTGGCCTGAGCTTTTCCCAAGAGTTTAGGAGATCCAGTAGTGCATTTAGGAGATCAAAATCCCTTTCTTCCCTCGGGAGGATTAACAATATTGGTGGCCAGATAAGAATGGATCATTCTCTATCAAATCTGCTTACCATCAGCTCATTCCTGAAGCTTAGAATAAAGATGTATGGAAAAAGGTTTGGAATCATAAACTTATTCCAAAAATTAACATGTTTTGGTGGGCTGCTGCTCATAGCAATATCCTTACTCGGGATAACCTTCAAAAGAGAGGGTTTACTCTGGTTAATAGATGTTTTCTGTGTGGTTCAAAAGAGGAATCAGTTTCACACCTCTTTATCCACTGTGAGTTTGCCTGAGAATTATGGGGCACAATACTTAACAACTTTGGTATTGAATGGGTCTACAATTATGACCTTAAAGAAGTAATTCTTAGCTAGAACCCAACCTTCACACATCCCTGGCTTATGGAATTATGGAAGAAAGCTCCGTCATGGTTGAGTTGGACTTTATGGAAAGAGCCCAACCATAGAATTTTCAGGGACACTGATAGAAATGCTTCTCAAGTGTTTAACTCCTTTACTAAGACCATTATGGAAAGTGTTACAACAGCTCATATTCGTGTTGCGGAGGAACCCCTATCTCAAATTGAAAATTAAATTGTAGCCAAATGGAAGGTTTTAAACCTGGGTATAATAACTCCAAAATGATACAGAGACTAAATACTAAATGGATCCCCCCTAAACCTAATTGGATGAAACTCAAATTTGATGGGGCATCCAAGTTGGATGGTAAAGCTAGTGGAGGAGGAATTATAAGGAATGATAAAGGATGGATGTCTACTATCTATGCTGGTGGAATTGGATGCCAGAGCAATAACTATGCTAAAGCAATGGCTTTATTATGGAGATTAAAGTTAGCTATATCCCTAGGAATAAGGAACTTGAATATATAAGGAGACTCTAAGATGGTCATAGATGCCATTAATAAAGCATCAAATGTGGGAATCAAGCTAAAAGACATCATTACTGATATTAAATTTTTTTATAAAAGTTTTTCAAAGTTGAGATTTCCCATGCCTACAGAGAAGGAAATAGGGTCACTGATGCTTGTGCCAACCTTGGTCAGCAATTTTCAGGTTGGAGGGTGTGGCGACAATGTTTTCATATTCCCTTAAACATTAGGGAGATCATTCAAAAGGAGATGACTTGCCAAGAATGAGGTGCATTGATGACAAGGATATCTCTCATAGGTGGTCCACGTGGAGAGGGCCATCAAGGATCTTGAAACTTGATAACCTTAGTACTTTTTTGGTAATAATTCATAATTCATTATATCATGAGGTTGAGGCACACAGGTCTCATCATGAAAATCAAGGGAAAATTATTTTCAAGCATGGGAGTACACAACGTCATCTCTACATAGTATTTCATAAAATGAGCTATCACATTTGCATTCTACATAAACAAAAGCAAGGGTTAACTACTAGTACAAATTTGAAGGCAAAACATAGGAACTTCACTGTCTAGGTCTGCAAATACAGAATGGGGGGAGACCATATTCATACTAAACCTATCTCTTGCTGTGAATTTAAAGATAATCCATTGGTTTGGCATTATTGTAAAGAAGGTGGTATCAGACCATATTTAGAAAGGCTGAATGGTTATGACAAAAACTTGTTCGAGTAGTTTACGAGATCTTGGTTGAATAGGTAGGTCACAGTGGGCAGAATTAGTTTTGAAATCTCTGAAAAGGTGATTTTTATGGCCACAGGAATGACCGTACAGGGTATAAAACTTTAAAGGAAAACCAAAATCATGGATATGGCTAGCCATAAATTATTTTTGGGTGAGGGAGAAGAACTCGTCCCATATCAAGGAGGGTTCAAGCGCGCTAAAATTATGGAGCCATGGGATGGAGTGTGCTTCATTCTCATGAAGTACTTCACACTCAAGGGGTGATTTACCAGGTTCTACAATTACCACCCTCCTTTGTTAAATCATTTCAGGTGCAATGTTATTATTAGCTTTCCTTTTTACCTGCTCTCCTCCTTGGAACACTCTATCCTGAGGGTGAGAGCTAAAATGGCTAAGAAGCTAGATATAAACCCTATTCCCCTACACCAAGGGCTAATTTTTTGCTTATACAACTTTCACCATGCCCTTGAGCCAACCAAGAATATCAGAGTTGATAGTGGAGAGATTCCTTCCAACCCGGTGTCTAGCGATGCTATTGATGAGTCCTATGTTTCCCCTACTCCTACCAAAACAAAAGATGTCTCTTTCTCCACCCCTGAAAACACCCCTGTTGATACCCCTAGCTCCTTTGTGAGCAAGAAGGGTAAGAAGAGAAAGTTTGATGAACAGGAATCCAGGCAGGGCCATGGGGGGCCAAGGTGGCAAATCTCACAAGCCTCCCAAAATTAATAAGGAAGGATTCCCCTCTAGAGTGCGAAGGTTAGGGTGGATTGCTAGTAAACCCACCCTGAAGGCTAGACTGATTGATTACATGGAAATTGCTTCAGAAGAAGCAACCCAGGAGGAAGAGTCTGAGGAGCTGGAAATCCAAGAAATTTTGGAGGACACTAGAGGGAAGTAGGCTACTAGGGATTTTGAGGTTACTGAGGAGCAGGGTGTTGACACTATGGGAACTGCTGACAATAAGAGGAAAATGTATGTCAAGGAAGCTGGTGAGGGCACTAAGAATGAGACTGATTGGAAAACTGAAATTGGGGCCCTAAAGGACCATATTCAGAAGCTAGAGAAGGTTTTTGCCAAAGGGCTTCAGAATACAATTCTGCTGAACATGTCTATGCTAGAAATGGTGGGTAATACTGGGTATGCTGACAACACAGAGAATGAGAAACTTAATGATCTTATCAAATCAATATTTATGTAAGGGGAGACCTCTCTGACTCTGGTCTTTCCATTTCTTGTGTTTTATTTATGTCTATTGTTCTCGGTTGTGCTATCGTCTCTCTAAAGGCATATTTTGTTTGTTTGCCTTCTTGTCTTTTTTCATTATAAAGGGTTCGGCCCCTGGTTTTCCACCTTACTTTATCAAAAACATTCTAAATATCATAACACTATATTATTTTTTTTGATATCACAATGAATAAAGAAAAGAAAGTGGCATATAATTAATATAGATACTGAATTCAATTAGTAGAATTTCTTGTTTAAGTGGTATATGAGTAGTCAGGAAGTCTACTTAGATACGGTTTTTATTTAGCCTTGTCTTTAATGAAATAGGTGATACATCTAGGTCAAGTCACTATACATTATAATACCTCAACGTGGCAACTAAGTCTCCATTTATTATCATTATAAATTTTAGTTGACTGTATATCATTTTATAAATCGCCCCAATTCTTACACAACACACTATGATAACTTAAATATCTAATAACATAACATACATATTTTATCTATTATTATATAGTATATACACTACTTACATGGCTTAATAATATTGTGTTTATAGACATATATAGCCAAGTACATCATTGATCACTGATTAAATAATTTATTATAGTCTAGGGTTTTATATATACATTCTATGTGAATGAATCGTTGCATATATATTTCACCAAAAATCAGATGCTTGTGTATATATATTACTATACATGTTTATAAATCACCATATATACATCTATTGTATGGAATCATTATAAAGAAATTATTCATTTAATTGTATATTTATGTGCATAACTTACTATAAACTCTTACATAAAAATTTCCATAGTTAAACAATTAAACAATGGTGCCTACCTCTATAGCTCCCACTAAAAATCAAAGGATCTCCTCCTTTTTGTGCTTTGTTCTCCTCTTCCATGCTCTCTTTCTCTTCTCTCTTATTCCCTTCTCTATTTTCTCTCCCCAATTGTGCCCCTCCTTTTATTCTAATCCTCCTTTAAGGAGTGTGGCACTTTATTTTTTTAAGATTTCTTTCCTTTTGTTTTTTCCATGATTTTTCTATTTTTTTATTGTTTTTTTCTTTTTTTTTTCCAACTTTTTTCCAAATTATAAATTTCTAAGCTTCCTTTAATGGTCTCCCTTTTTATATTTAAAACTTTCCTTTTTGCTTTGCCTTTTTTTTTTCCTAATTATATATTTCCCCAAATATATAATTTTCTCAATTTTTTACTTTATTCATTTTTATTTATTAAAACTTCTAAGTAGATGTTTATACATTAATTATGAAAAAATTAGTTTATCTGCTACTAACTTAGCATAGGTAAATAATGATTAATGTAAGTTAATCACATTTCATCAAAAATGTTAGTTAACACATTATTACTCAAACCGAATTAACCACAATGAAATCACATGAGGTTAATTCTACATGAGCAATAAACTAAGCTAACACACAACTAATATGCAAAAACATTTATCTAAATGCAAACAATATCCAAAAACACACTACATTAACTATTCAAACAATGCATATAGCTTATGTTATCTAATGTGGTGTGTACAGAGTTAGATAGTTGCTCTTATGTCATCTCCCAACAACTCCATCTACATCACTCTCTCTGATGATTCTCTCCCTCCATCATGATCTAAGGGATGAATCTCCCATGCATCCAACTCATGACAAGCAGGTAGTTAGTCCATAACATCACGACATGTATATCATAAAATAATGTTGAAATAACAAATTAATATGATCACAATGTAAATAATATACATTATAACAAACTCAAAACAATGAAATCATAAAATATAAGCAACATACAACTGCCTCATAACAACATATGAGTTACAACTTAACTAGTAATAATCAAAAAAAATTATCAACTATAGAAAATCCATAAATAATCAACTAAGTTTGTTTAACGAGAAATTGGGATGTAACAAGAAATATGTTTGCATAGTATTCAGTGTAGGTGTTCCCTTCTTAGTTTTGTTTGATTGTTCTATGTAATCAAAGACTTGTCATCTTTTCTGAATAGATGTTTGGGAGGGGTTAACAATGCATTGTCCATGTTTTCCCAATCCTAGTCATGTATATCTTATTTTTTGGTAGTATTTAAACCCAAAACTATATTAATTATAGTTTGTTGATGATGATGTAATTGGGTGGGAAGAATAAATTGGTAATTTAGTTGGTTTGGATTCTTGTGAATATGTTTACATATGAAGAATGTATTAATCATCAAGCTGGGTTAATTTTAAAATAATTAAATGGTTCATGATCCAAATGACATGTATATATGTATCCTTGATGACTAAACTTTAAATATGCATGTAAGATAGAAGGAAATGCATTCATCTCATGGGTTTATGTCTTACTAATAGAATATTATAATTAAGGTCATTACGCATGACCTAACAAATTGTGTCAATTGTTTAAAGGCCCATTGTGATATGTGGTGTAGTTTGTCCTAGTAATTTTCTTGGAGTATTATCAAATCCTTGAATATTCATATTTGAATAATTAAGATCATATTCCTTAATACCAAGTATATTTTAAAAATGTGATATTATAAATGTTTAGCCCTGATCCATTATCAACCAAAGTGCTCTTGACAATATTATTTTGTACTTGAACTTAAATTTAAAATGGTAGATGTTGATCTATAATATGCTTAGGAGATTGTATTACACCCCTGCATAGTACTTGAACTTAAATTTACAATGGTATATGTTGATCTATAATATGCTTAGGAGACTGTATTACACCCCCACACATAACTAGTGTTGTTGAGTTGTGGAGCTAAAAGCTTCACTAATGAGCTAATGTTGAGGTTGTTGGGCTTACATAGTAACTGGCATCGGTCAGAACCAACTGACATCGGTAAGGGTTCGACCGGCATTAGTCATCTTCAGACTGACACCAACTTCTGTGCATTTCCAGAATTGTTATTTTTAGGAGAAAAGATTTGAACCTTTGATTTAAGAGGTGGATCTAAGGGTGGAAAATGCATGACTCATGAACCCTAGTGTTGTAGTATTCTATATAGTAGGGTTAGATCCTCATATCATGTACAATTTAGTAATTGAGTTGATTCTAATTGATTGAGAGAGAGAGAGAACTCTAGAGGGAGAATTACTGTACATCTGCAAGGTGTGAGGAGAGAGAGATTTCTTCATTGTATTTCCTTTCAGAAGAGTTTAATACAGATTGGTTATTTCTTGTATCTCCTATTATTTATTATTTCTGATTTCTAGTTACTTATTACTTATGGTTTCAATTCTGTGTTTAGTTGCTTATACAAAAGTAATCAGTTATACTCTAAGATCCTAACAACTGGTATCAGAGCGTGTTAGTGTTTGTTGATTACAAAATTCACTCACCAGGATTTTTGATTGAGTGGGAGCAAAGCAATGGCAGAAGAAAGTAAACTAAGAATGGAGAAATTTAATGGCAAGAATTATAAATTATGGAGGATGCAGATTGAAGATTATCTGTATCAGAAAGATCTGTATTTACCATTGGGTGGGGTTTCAAGGAATCCCACAGATATGGAAGATGAAGAATATAATGTTCTTGATAGAAAGGCTCTTGGATCTATAAGGTTGAGCCTGGCAGCTTCTGTGTTTTCCAACTTATCACAGGCAAAGACAATGGTAGATTTAATGGATACTTTGGCAAATTTATATGAAAAACCCTCAGCTTCGAATAAGGTATATCTTATGAAGAAATTATTTAATTTGAAAATGCATGAAGGTGGATCTGTATCTAGTCATCTTAATGATTTTTATTCAATAGTAAATCAATTAAATTCAGACAAAATAGTTTTTGATGATGAAATTAAGGCTTTCTTAATCTTATACTCTTTACCTAAAAGTTGGCATAGTTTGGTAATGGCAGTTAGTAATACTGCATTTGCTTCAAATATCTTGAAAGTTGATGATGTTGTTAGTGTAATCTTGAATGAAGAAATTCATAGGAAAAGCACAGGGGAAACATCAGGTAATGCTTTAACTGTTGAAAGCAGGGGAAGGCAAAGAGAGAGAAGGGCAAGCAAGGGAAATCAAGGTCAAAGATGGGAAGTAGATCCAAATCCAAAAATGGAAGAATAACCTACTGAAATTTTGGAAAGAAAAGGCATGCAAAGAAAGATTGTTGGTTGAAGGATAGCAAAGAAAATCAGCATGAAGGTAATAAAGAAGCAAAAGTTGCAGGTATTGTTGCATAGGATGCTCTTATATTTTCTTTGGATAATAAAGTAGAATCATGGGTTTTAGATTCTGGTGCATCTTTCCATGCAACCCCAAATAGATAATTTTTCAATGATTATGTCCATGGAGATTTTGGAAAAATTTATTTAGGGGATGATGAGCCTTGTAAAATTGTTGGCAAAGGAAAAGTGTAGCTGAAATCGCAGAATGGAAACACATGGGTGTTGAAGGATGTCATGCATGTACCCATCCTGAAGAGGAATCTAATTTCTGTAGGAAAGTTGGGTGATGAGGGTTGAACAGTAACTCTCATAACTCAATCTTAGAAAGTTTCCAAGGGTGCACTTGTATTAGCAAAAGGTAAGAGAGTAGGTACACTTTATCTATCTACTTGTATTACTGATTATTCTCCTTCTATTTTATCTACTTCAGATGTAGATGCAAAGTTGTGGCACTGTAGGCTTGGTCACATGAGTGAGAAGGGAATGAATGTTCATAATTCAAAAGGTAAGCTTTCAGATTTGAAAAGCATAGATCTAGATTTCTATTAGTATTGTATTTTTGGGAAATAGAAGAAAGTGAGGTTTTTCAAAACTGGGTCAACAAAGAAGAAGCACAAGTTAGAGCTTGTTCACATAGATGTGTGGGGACCATCTCAGGTAGCTTCTATTAGAGGATCATAGTATTATGTTTCTTTCATTGATGATGCTACAAAAAAGGTATGGGTTTATTGCATAAAGAGGAAATCTGATGTTTTTGACACATTTAAGAAATAGAAAGCTTTGGTTGAGAATGAAATAGGTTTGAGATTTAAGTGCCTTAGATCTGACAATGGTGGTGAGTACTACAATAATAAATTCAATAGTTACTATTTTATGAGTGAAATATGTAGGGAAAGGATAGTTCTAAGGACACCTCATCAAAATGGAGTTGTTGAAAGGATGAATAGAACAATAATGGAGTGTGCACAGAGTATGAGGTTACATGCTGGTTTGCCCTTACAGTTTTGGGTAGAAGCTATAGATACTGTGGTTTACCTGATTAACAGAGGACCTTCTACTACACTGGATGATGAAATTCTAGAAGAGGCTTGGATAGGTAAAAAGGTAGATCTTTCATTTCTCAGAGTTTTTGGTTCTGAAGCTTTTGTGCATATTGATAAAGAAAATATAAAGAAGCTGGATGCTAAATCTATGCAGTGCACTTTCATTGATTATGGTTTTGGAGATTTTGGATTTCAATTGTGGAATTTAGAAACTAAAAAAATTATTAGAAGCTGTGATGTAGTTTTCAATGAGAAGGTGATGTACAGTGATCAGCTCAAGAGGCTGAATAATTCTAAGCAGGGCAATCTTGATTTGGAAGAGGTTATGATCCAAAATGAGCTCGTAGGTAAAAATCATCACTCATAAAAAAACACAGAGACCAATGTCGATCAGGTGGAAATTAGCATCGATCAAGAGGAATCGACATCAGTCGAGTGCAGACCAGCATCGATCAAAGATGACCAGGATCGGTCACTGTTAGAAGAAGATTTGGGCAGACAGCAAGCTGTAAATGAGTCTCAAACGCCCATAAGGAGGTCTGAAAGGGTAAGTAAACCTCCAATTAGTTATTCCCCTTCTTTATACTAATTTTTGCTCACTGATGGTGGAAAACCAGAAAGTTTTGATGAGGCAATGCAGGTAAAATCTAGGAAATAGTGGGAGCATGGCATGAATGAGGAAATTGATTCTTTGGAAGAGAACCATACATGAAATTTGATTGAGTTTCTAGCCAAAAAGAAAGCACTAAAAAACAAATGGGTATATAGGTTAAAATAAAGATAGAATGGATAAATGAGACATAAGGCCAGGTTGGTAGTAAAGGGATTTACACAGAAACTAGGTATTGATTTTGGTGAAATTTTTTCTCCTGTAGTAAAGATGACTTCTATTCAGACTGTATTATCTTTAGTTGCTATTGAAAATTTACATCTTGAGTAGCTTGATGTTAAGACATCATTTCTTCATAGAGATTTGGATGAAGAGATATATATGGATCAGCCGGAAGGTTTTGAGGTCAAAGGTAAGGAGAAACTTGTGTGCAGGTTGAAGAAAAGCTCATATGGTCTTAAGCAAGCTCTAAGACAATGGTATTTGAGGTTTGACAGGTTTATGATAGAGCATGGCTATAGTAAATGTCAATCTGACCATTGTGTTTATTTTAACAGATTGGATAATGGTAGTTATATTATCTTGTTACTGTATGTAGATGATATGCTTGTTGCAGGTTCACACATGTAGAAAATTACTGAGCTTAAGGTAAAATTAGCTCACACATTTGCCATGAAGGATTTAGGAGTAGCAAAGAAAATCTTTGGCATGAGTATTAAGAGAGATAAGAAAAATCACAGTTTGATTTTGTCTCAAGAGGATTATGTGAATAAGGTGTTGGAGAGGTTCAATATGCAGGATGCAAAACCGGTAAGCACACCTATGGCTGGACACTTCAAGTTGAGCAAAGAATAGTATCATAAATCATATGATGAGGTTGAGTACATGAGGAGATTTCCATATGCTTTAGTATTTGGGAGCTTGATGTATGTAATGGTATGTACTAGACTAGATATTTCCCAAGCAGTGGGAGTTGTTAGCAAGTTTATGGCCAATTTAGGAAAGGAACACTGGAAAGCAGTTCAGTGGATTCTCAGATATCTTAGAGGGACTAGCAGTAGGCATTTATGCTATGGAGGGTCAAACACTTCTCTACATGGGTATGTAGATTCGGATATGGCAGGTGACTTGGATGGTAAGAGAAGCACCACAGGATATGTGTTCACTATTGGTGGAACGGTGGTTAACTGGATTTCAAAGTTGTAGAAGGTTGTTGCCTTGTCTACTACAGAGGTAGAATACATTGCAGTCATAAAGGCTAGCAAGGAAATGATTTGGATGACTTGGTTCATGGAAGAGTTGGGAAAGGAGCAAGAGAGTTATAGATTGTACAGTGATAGTCAAAGTGCAATTTATTTGGCAAAGAATTCAACCTTTCATTCAAGAACAAAACATATACATCTTAGGTACCACTTCATTAGACAGGTATTGGAGGATGGACAGTTGAAGCTGGAAAAGATCCATATGGATAAGAACCCTGCTGATATGTTAACAAAGCTGATAACAAAGGAGAAGTTAAATATTCATTCAAATTTTGTTGGTCTTCAAGATTGAACTTGAAGAGGGAGAAACAAGCCAGAGATGTTTAGAGGATGTTGTTGTACAGGTACGGGTGTAGCTGTTTATCTCCAAGTGGGAGATTGTTGAGTTGTGGAGCTAAAAGCTTCACTAATGAACTAATGTTGAGGTTTTTGGGCTTCCACAGTAACCAGCATCGGTCAAAACCAACTGACATCGGTTAGGGGTCGACCGGCATCGGTCATCTTCAGACTAACACCAACTTATGTGCGTTTCTAGAATTTTTATTTTTAGGAGAACAAATTTGAACCTTTTATTTAAGAGGTGGATCTAAGGGTGGCGAATGCATGGCTCATGAACCCTAGTGTTGTAGTATTCTATATAGTAGGGTTAGATCCTCATAGCATGTACAATTCAGTTTTTGAGTTGATTGTAATTGATTGAGAGAGAGAGAGAGAACTCTAGAGGGAGAATTACTGTACATCTACGAGGTGTGAGGAGAGAGAGATTTCCTCATTGTATTTCCTTCTGGAAGAGTTTAATATAGATTGGTTGTTTCTTGTATCTCTTATTATTTATTGTTTTTGATTTTTAGTTACTTATTACTTCTGGTTTCAATTCCATGTTTAGTTTCTTATACAAAAGTAATCAATTGTACTCTAAGATCCTAACAAGTGTAACAAACCTCAAAACACAACCCATTTTTTTATATAGCATTTTACAATAAAGTCTTGTATTAATAGTTGTGAGATTCAAGAAGACAATAACTCTTTAAAAAAATAACTTGATTATCAAGATAACACTCGGCTTGGTTAAAACAATTTCCATAGCATTATTCATTATCTATTCTCAAATACAAGGTAGGATCAATTTGTCATCATCTTCATAGGAGTATAAGATAGGTTTATGATATCAATTGCCACAATTTTTATTAATGACCTTTCAGAAGTGTTTGCCAATAGGGATAAAATAAGTACTCACATTCAAAAAATGGTTAGGGACTCATATAAACATCATGTTCTAAGAAGAACTAGTCCATTGACAAAGATCATGCTCTTAATATGTAATTTCTTAACAACAAGGCATGACAATAAACTTATGTAGAGAATAAATGTAACCACTTTTAAACCAATAATAATGTACAATGACTCCTCTAAGTATTATCAAGATCTAGGTTCATCTTGGTAATAAGATGCCTCTTGAAATTCATTAGCATTACATCAACTATTTACTTTAAAAGTGTTTGTCAATAACCAAAAGAGTGACTAGACCTCACCAAATTACTAGATTAAAACAAAGGGATTTATATCTCATTAAGTTCCCTCATAAATTTGGAATATAAAATATTTAAACCTTAAACTTGTTTCTATATTCTTTTTCCAAGGCATTGACGAGCATGAGCAGGGTAACATACTATACTAGTAACAATTAAGTCTTTAACCAAGATTATCAGTCTAACACACACAAGTAGAATATTAAAATGATAAACACATATCTCAGATGGTATAATACTCACATATTAATATGAATAATCATATCACTATAATATAAATTTACTAATCTGGATTAAGGCATAAAGGTTTCCATTCTATTCAATATTCTATAAATCCAATTAGATTTAACCAATACTAAGGTATCATATTGTCTTCACAAAAACGTCATTACGATTAGCAGCTAACTCATTATTTTAAAACCATGAAGTAAGGTATACTTCATCAATCTGACCAAGTTCTCCTAAAATATGTGACCTCATAGGTTAAACTTAGGAGTATCCTATCCCTTCAAACAGGATATTCTTATGTCTTAAGCAATGTAAGTTAACCAATAATAATAATTTTGAGTCCATAAGTATAATTGATCCTTAAATGGGTTTGGAGGATAAGAATGATAACTTAAGTTTCTATATTATGGGGCTTAATAAGTTGATTGTTTCTTATCACTTATCAAGTAACAAATACAATATAGCAGCTATATTATTCCTCAATGATCCCAACTCTTCATTAAACTCTTTCATATTACAAAGCAATTTATAACAAGAAAGGAAAATATAATATTTATCCTTATTTAAACATGGTTCAATGTTAAATATAGTTAACCAAGATGAAGTATGATCAATAAAATTATAATATAAGTAATACAAATTCTTTTTTCAAGTGTAGTTTTATGAAAGAAAGGTATGCCCAAGGAAACTATAATCAATAAGGAATAGACAATTTTAATATTATTAAGAGAAAGGGGACATAGCATATATGTTCTTCTTAATGATTAAAAGGTTCAAAATAAAGGGTTTATCACAAAAGAGTTTTATTTCTTAAATCTAATCCATCTTTGATTAATCCTCATCCTACACTAAATCCACATACAAGTTATATCAAATATCAATATAATGTTGGTAATGTCTTCTTCTCAAACAATAGTTCTCCATTCAACATAAAATAAAATGAAATATGATTCAAGATGATATTGGCATAAAAAATAAATGAACGTCTCATTATGATACTCAATTTGGCATTGAATTTGCTCTATTTCATACAAATATCAAGAAAATCAATACAAACCATACAAAATGTGCATTTTGTAAATAACAGAAAATTTCTCTATGCTATTATTTGTCATGGATATAGAGACATTACTCCATGTAGATATTTTATTATATAAAAGCTTAAAAATATAATATTATCTTGATATTTAACTATCAATAAAATTTAGAAAAAGACAAAACCACCATACTAAGGCAATGGCTAATAACTAATACAAATCCAACCAAAGGATATGAATAAAGAAGCATCAGGGAACTCATCCCAAGTGAGGAATTTATCTAGACTCAACTTGATTCTATATTGAGGCATAAACAATTTGCACCATATAATCTCACTTCCAACATATTTAACTTTTAAAACTATGTAAATTTTTTTTGCATTAAGGAGGAAGCATAATTTTCATCATAGATTTTGCATTGAAAAGGAAACATAGTTTCCAATATAAATAAGCATTAGAGAGCTCAACCCAAGTCACCAATTTATCAATAATTAGCTTGATTCTGCATGGAGGAGGCAACATAGTTTACACCATGTAATATCACTTCCAACATAGTTAACTAGATTTTAATACTATAAGAGGAAGCATAATTTCCATCATAGATTTTTCATTGAGGAGGAAACATAGTATACAATGTAAAGAAGCATCAGGTAACTCAACCCAAGTCACAAATTTATCAGGAATTAGCTCAATTCTGCATTAAGGAGGCAACATAATTTTCACCATATAATCTCACTTCTAACATTTTTAACTCACTTTCAAGACTGTATGAAATTTTTTTCATTCATGAGGAAGCATAATTTCCATCATAGATTTTGCATGGAGGAGGAAACATAGTTTTTGTCATATTAACCCATTTTCAAAACCATAGTAACATAGCCAACCTCATTAGAGCATACCAGCATCGATTTCAAAACCTTGGGAATTATATACCAGCTAGACCCATTAGATCTACGTGTGCTGAACCAAAGCATGGACATAAAAATTCATGATAACATATACATGACATAATTAGTGATATGCTTGCTAAGATGAGGCAATAAGATCAGGAACTAATTAAAACCTACATTTTTTTATCTACCACATCATGCCCTATAATGTGATAAGTGGCACTAATTTGTATCATCACCCATGCCAGATCAGAATTGAACCAATAATTTTCATAACTAGTATTATTTCTCATGCCAAATTTCAAAATTTGAACACCACTCACACATGTTTTTAAAAATTTAATCACTACATGTCAATATCATGAAATGAATAATATTATCACAACCTATGAATAAAATATTGGTAAATGGTTGTAACAATCATAGAGTTTGCATTAACATAACCTAGAATAAAATTAAAACATAGAGGATTAACATGCCTAAAGGAGATCAGAGTTTCTCTTGCTAAGAACATCCCCTTTTTGATATGTTTCTCTAAGCTAAGCCATTTCCTTGGTCTGCTTATTCATGCACCTCTTTCTAAAAGTGATGAATCTAAGAAAAAAATATGGCATTCTTCTTCTTATGGCATCTAACTTGCCTAACAATTTTTCAGGCCTGCCATGCTTATGATTGTTTTCGACTCTCCAAGGCACATTCTTTTACCTTCTCCAAATAATTAACTAAATATCTAAGAAAATCTTTTTCTTTTCAACCATCTAATGTGTTAGACTCTCCTCCTCCATTTAACATTTCAAGCAGAGTTAAATTCTCCAAGAAATTTAAGAAGAATCAATCTCTATGCTAACCAATGTCCCCTTAATTTATTTGTTTCAGATGGGAGTGCCCTTAATTTTGTCTTAAATTCCTTTATTTTATATTAATATGCATTAAAACAATCTCATGAGCTGTTCATAAATAGATAATTTACCATGCAATGTGTTGAGCTCATTATAGCCTTTCTTGTCTTCTTTCTTCTTATAAATAAGTCATGAACCCTTTCACTACCTAGCTATGGCATTTTTGTTTAAACCTACTTCTTTTTTGTATTTCTCATTCATGATTTAGTTGTGACGCATGATTTGTCCTTGAATTCATTGCTCAAGGATCATCATCTTATGATCATGTTTCCATATATTGTAACCTAAGAGATCTTGTTATGTGTTGCCTTGCTTTTCCATGAATGTGAAGTTATTTATTACAATGGTTTACATTTATGTTGCATGTTCATAATTCACATGGCATAGTATCTAAAAAATTTGGTGTATTGAATCTTGTGTCACAACTAGTGTTAATGTGTTATATTCAAAACAAGTTTACCGATACACACAAACTTGTTCATGATATTAGATTATGTATATCCATTTGTTCTAATAAGTGATTATATGCTCTTCCAAAAGCACACCATAATCTAAGCTAACAAGAAATAATATTTGTTCAAATTTTATCATAACAAAACTACTATGGAATGGTCACAAGCATACTTGATATATGGGGTCACAGCTACTTTGATTTCGCATTGTGTGTGCGAAGGCTTATGAAATCAAGATTTGGATCAAAACCTTTAGAATGCTACTATAGAACAAGAGGGGTATTATTGAGGCAAATCTTCTTTTTCAAAAGAAATGCTTTCATTTATCCATCATAATGTATTGAGAATAGAATCCAAGTAAGGTGGTTCAACATCATTTAACAAATTTGTATCATGCAATGCTGCATATAATATATCTTTGTAAACAAACATTATCTAAAGTAATTTAAATAGATAAATTTTGACATAGGTTTTTTTTAGTTGACCCAGGATGTCATAACGCTTTGGTTGATTAACTTGTTTGACAGGTGGTGATGGGGGTCAAGGAGGGATATGGTAAGGCCCTTTACCTTTTAATACTAGATTGGTCACCTTACCATTTCTTGTTATAATAGCATGGACCACATTATCCAATATAATCTGAGGGCCCATATTAGAAGTGATATGGTATTTATCAATTTTAAAATTAGAGGGAGGAACGAGAAGAGTCATGCATATTTTTTTCATTTAGTTATAACAATTTGTATCTTGGATTGGATATTACAATAATAGAATTTAAAGGGGGCTTGGGTTTGTTCATTGGTAAGCTTAGCTTTACTAGTGAATTTAGATTTAATATTTGTTACCAATTTATCTGCATAGTTGATCCAAAGAAGATCTACTATCCAATGTAGAATGAAACAAGAAGAGACATTTCATTAATTGTGTTAACCAAAAAAAATCATTCAACATGGTCATAATGAGTGCATAGCATTAGGTAAAAATTAGAAACCCTAAAGGTGGAATCTAAAACCCTATAAAGATAAAACCCTAATGGAAAAACTAGGTTTTTGTAGTGTTTGATGTGTACAAGTTCATCAATATGTTTTACACTAATTTGGATTATTGAGTTAGATTAATATAATTAAGATATAACTTTGAAACATAATTCAAATTTTATAAATATAGAATTCAAGCATACATCTGAATGTAAATGATTGACAATTTATTCTTCTAATTTGATTAGGACACGTGCTAAATATGGAAAGTACCAAAAAATCATGATACTTATATTTTTTGGTTGATTGACTGACTATGACTATGTTTTGGAAGTGAAAATAAGGGACAAGCATGCATGTGGTTCACTCATTTCAATGACTCATTTATTATATGTGATGGGTCAGTTCTACAAGATTAGGCCAATATCACATATCAATACTAGCATGTGTAGAAGTGGGGCACAGTGATTGTACAATCACTATAAATTATCATTATTTTCTCTATGTTTGTAATCTCAAACCCTTGTGATGTGAAAAGATCCAAAAATTAGCTTAATTTGCCTTAAAACCCTAGATGTACTTGGAGGGTGAGAAATTTTTCAAAAATGGGTGAAGTGCAATGGGCTAAGTTGACCCCAATCACCCTCATCTAATTATTAGTCATTTCCTACGTATCTAGTACTACAAGGATGGAAATCAAGCCACAAGTAAATCTCCCACCTAATGTGATTGTGTAATTATGTTCCTTCACTATGTGTATGTAGTTAAAGATTGACTTTGGTACTTAACAATTTTTGCTTTGACCTAGATTTTGAGTGCTTCAAATTTGGCTTGTAACTGCTCCTAATGATTGTTGATGTGGGTTTTATACACACCAAAGATTCTTACAAGAAATCCCCAAAGATTAATTTATTGTGTAATCCCAATGAAATTTCAAAATATTCATCCAATGCTTCTTCTTGGGATACTTTATCTTTATCAGAGGTGATTAGTTGAAAAACTTGATCACTACTCCCAAAAAGTATGTTATCTACTCTTTCTTTAAAATTATCAATGGTTAATTGGAGTAGATTGTCAAAGAATGGATTTGTCACTTCATGCTCCAATGGATTATATATACTAGTGATATGTATATCTCCAAGTATTAATGTGGATTCATGCTCCTAATTAGTTAGTTTCCTCACCGATTTCTAAATTTGATTATGCCACTCTATGAAATTAATTATCTTATTGTTCACATAGTTTTGTCCCAAAGTTATGTCTAAAAGTTGCAGTAAATTAAGATCCAAATATGATTTATGTCTTACTAACTTAACAATAAAATGCAACTTGGCATCCAATCTTCTCAAGGATTCATTAAAGTTTACCACATTCCCCCATTATGACTATGACTCTACTCTAGATCTTCGTATAGAAAACACAATGTCAAAAAGAGTCTTAGTTGACCCTGTATATTATCAAATATGTTATAATAGGGTTCTATTATGCCTTGTGCCTCTAATATATTATTTTCATGTTACAAGCCACAAAACATTTTCTTCAGAACTCCCCCAATGGCATCGACCATAAAGATGTATCTTCTTAGATTTCACTGTCCTCTCTAGATAGGGTCTTCCTCTTTCTAATCAGTATGAAGAGATATTCCTCTCTCTTAAACTTAATTTTTCTGCCTTTAGTAGACACTATTCTTCTTCTTACCCTTTTTCAGTTTATTATATATTTGATCAAAATATATTGTTAGCTTTGGCTCTTCGGTGATCACCAAATCTTTTCTAGACAATTGCTCAACTTGTATTTATTGAATCCATGCATTTGTCACCAGTATGTCCTAAGAGGAGGCTTGACCAGAGGATGAGATGGTAGGATATGAATGAATTTATGGAGGTGGCATAAGAGTATATGGGTCAAGTGAGGGAGATTAATTGGGATATGTAGAAGGTGAAGGTGCAAGGAAAGGTGGAATTACCATTTTCTATTTAGAATCTTGGTCTGAAGAGGAGTCCTAATGACATACTTTTTGAGGTCAAGAGACTCATAGACCATGACCATAGGGGAAGTTGTTTGAATAATTTTAGTCATAGATAACCCCAATTGAGTGGAAAGGTGTCTCTATAATGGATGTGTAAAAAAAAATTGATTGAGACACTAAATATTAAAAATGTGGCCTTGTCACTATATTATATATGTTAGTTGCAAAAAAATAGGTTGTGTAATGGAATCATGTGTTAGACTTTGAAATAATGATACAATTGGGGTAGGATGATAGTCATAGTGTTAGTGGTAGTATTACTAACCAAATAATCTAACACTATAGTGTTTGAAATAGTAGAAACATTAGTGGCAGAAGTACCAGGGAAATCCAATAAAGTTGTAGCAATGGGAGGGACAAATGAAGTAGTTTGTATAACAACAAAAATGGGGAAGCAATGATCTATATTGATTCCTATGTAATAAATATTAAAATAACTATATGATAAATAACTGAGGCAATTAATGTAATGATTAGAGTGGTGATTGATGTGCCTTGTTAGTTTATGGCTTCATCAAAAATAGGACCTCAGTCTCCCTTTCTAATTATTTCTTGCTCTGCATATTGAGTATGAGGAGAACTAGGGCTTTGAGTTCCAAAGGTTACTTGTGCAGGGGACCTTTTGAAAATAATCAAATGTGGCCTTTTCCTCTAGGTCATCTTCATAGCTTTCTTCTAGATTTCCTTCTTCTAAAAACTCATCCAAATGTCCTTCTAATAAATATTTTTATACATATTCATCATATATATCTAATTAAGTGATCTTTAATGATGCACCTAAGCATTGGGGTGGATTATATTCTACTCATATAATTTGAGTGGTAGTTAGAGTATTTTTTTTCTTGATTTATCATAGGAGGATGAACTATAGTGTGTTCTATAGGAGGAGATAGATGACTAACCACTTGTGTTGTATATGGTGGAGTTGTGGAAACCACTAGAGTGAATGTAAAAGTGACCTTTGAAGCCAAGGGTTCCCATGTATTTAGAGCCTATTGCTCTATATTTTTTTTCTTTAAGACATTCTTAAGGACCCTTGAATTTAACTATTCAAATATCTCTTCTTCTAGATCATCCTCTACTTGGGGCTATTTAGCCTGATCTAAAGCTTCACCCTTATCTTCCTTCTCTATCATGCTTTCATCATCCTTGGTGATTTAAGGATCATATTGGATCAATTGAGAACCTCTCATTGACATTCCCACACCTCTCATTTTTTTTTATACTTGGAAGTCATTTTCAGCATTCACAAAAACAAAATTATGTCCATATTCCTTATGCCCATGGTTCTACTTGAACGTGCCATCAAATTTTTTTATATTTTTCACTATCACCCCTTTAGGGTCCCAAAATATAAACTTTGTTAGTATGCAATGGAAATAACATCTATGATAAGATGTATTAGCTAATTGTAACCAATGTTGGAATTATTTTCTTCTAATACTAAGGGATGTCTTGTGAAATTTTGAAGTTTATCCCTTTTAAGAATATCATCAACACTATTAGATAATTTATAAGAAATTTCCATTTTTATTAGCTTGTCTCAGACTAGCTTGGGTAAATAAATGTGGTCACAAATGCACCCTCAACTTTGATAACTATGTGATCGGGATAAAACTAGTAATCCCCAAGTGATTTAAGTGATTACTTTGTTTTAGCAGATAACCTTAGCATTTTTTGTTCATTGATTGCCTTGTATACCATTCGATTAAAAGTGTATGCTATATTTTTCATGTGATCTCTAAAATTTTTAATGTGATACAAATCAAAATCATCACATATTCTTCTATGTCCTCTAGGTTCCCAAGGAGAAGTGCTAGTGGAGCTCAAAGTACCAAAAATAGCATCTATCAAATATGAAAGCATATAGAAATTACTATCTGACCTATTATGGGTGACTATTTGGGATTTCAAGTTGTAACTTATGATTTCCCCTAATGCAAGGATGAAATTATCTTCTAAAACCATGGATAATAAAGTAACCCATACTTCATCCACATAAGTTATGGATGGAGTTCCATGTAGCACCTTTAATAATGCCATGGCAATTCTGACACTAGACCTAAATGGGGAAATTAAGACTTTCTTCCTCATGGAAAATTTATTGGAATTTTCAGCCTATCCTTTCAAATTTTCTCTAACCTTATTTTCCTTGAACCACTCCTTGACCATTTTTTGATTGTAAGGTAAGTTTGGTTTAGGTAGTCAGTAATACTTCTCGAATGCTACACCATCAACATAATCTATTGCTTTTATGCTATTTTTATTGTGAAAGATGTCCTTAGTGCATGCACATATTATAAATAAGTTAAATACTAATTTTATGTATTAAAATACCTCAATCTTAGTTGATACTTTATGGAGTCTAATATCTTTGATGGGGAGCAATCCATCCATGTATTCCCTTTCGTTTAGATTCAGATCATATTCATCCTTATATGGCCAAATAGCTTCAACTTTTACATAAATTACTGAATAATGATGGAAGGCATTGTGCAGAGCAATCAACTCAAATTCGTTATCCTTGAACTCTTATTTAGTCCTAAAACAAAACAATGAGGTAACTGGTTCCTAGTTATCAATATTCATTATTATCCTTACTGAGCTCTATGTTTGTCTTAAAAAATGGGGCTTTTAGTTTTTGTAAAGCTATGGATAGAAATTCACAAGATAGCATATTAACAAATGTAATTTGATTTGATTTTAGAAACATAGCATATAGTTTAGTCACAAGCAATGAATTCATTGCTTGAATCTTCCATTCATGAGAATTAATTTCAGGATAATGGTCTCTATCAACTGTATTTCCAATTTGAATTATATTTTATGTCATAGGTATTCATGGGGTTTTATTGGACATGTGACACTTTTTTGTTTTTTTTTAATTACTTAGTCATCCTTTTTAAGTCTTAATGTGTTCATTTAATTTTACAATTGTCATTATATCGCTTAGTTATAATATGTATATCTTTTCATTTATAGCGGATTGTGCTCATAGGACATGTGGTGAATTTTTTCCTTCTCACTTGAACATGCCTTTTAGTCAACTTCTAAATTATGTCAATATATAGAGAATCGAGGTGATGACATGTAGTGGTTGATTATGTTCTACATGGAAACATGAATCAATATATGAGTGACATGTGGCATCTGACTATGAAAATGATGACACATGGAAGTCTTTTGCTATATGACTTGGTTTGTGTCTTTGTATGTTATTTTTGTTGTTACAAGCTTCTATGCAACTAGATGATTATAAGTGGTGTGATCTCGTTAAGTTAGCTAGTCAACTATATTAGTAATTTGGACTTTAGGTTGAAATCTATAATAAAGTGACATAATGACATGTGGAGTTATATTGCTCAGTTGGCTAGTCATTAGTTTTCTTGACATAAGACTCTGAGCGAAGCTTTTTTATGAGGTAGGATGAAGATATATGGCTAAATCTCACTTGGTCACTCTATCTCATTTTTGTGACTTGCCATTTTCCCCAAAACTTGTAATGAACTAGGATAGCAACATGTGGAGTGATCTCATATAGTCAGTTGGTCTTTTTTCTTCTGAAACATTGATAGTTTGTGAAGTTTTGATGAGAGAGTGACCCGTGTCAATTCACAATTGAGTTATAGAGTCAATATGAACTGTAAAGAAGATTTGATAACTTGGATAATAAAATTGATAAGCTCAATTAGTCAAATAAAAATAAAATCCTACCTCTCCATTAATCATTACCTCAATTTTAAGCCAAAATTCATAAAATAAAAATCCAATAATAGAATTTAGGCTTCAAAAGATTTAGGGTCTAAAGTCATTTTAGGCCTTAAGGGGTCCAAACATATAATTATTTAAAACAAATGGGTTCCTATTTGAATTTTTAAAATGGAGTGTGTTGGTCATAATAAATAGTGCTCAATGGAGAAATACTCTTGAGTATTTAAGAACCTAAAATTTTTGGTTTAATTATCATGATGAAAATAAAATTGTTATAAGAAGGAAATAAGAATAATAGAGAATTAAAAGAGACTTAAATATAATCATGCAACATACTAACCCTTCTCATTTTTAAAATTGTGTGTGATTGTGTGAATATTTTTTCCCTTTTGTATGATATTTTTTTAATAAAGATTGGATAAAATTGAGGTCTCTTTGTCTTTAAATTCTCAGGTTTTTTTATCCTTTAAGCACAAATATATGGGAAGTTAGGTATTTCTTTGCTATCAACCATGCATCCATAACATAGACATGAATACCTTTGATTCCACTCTAAGCATTATTTTAATATTAGCCAAGTGTCCATAGCCCTGATAGAGATTTACTTAAATCACCCTTCTATGAATTAGGATTTTATTTTATTTTTAATTTTTATTTGTGATAAACTTTATTGGAAGAGGGGTTGGCAATTAACATTGGCTAAGTGTATTGGAATAGCCTTTTAAATCACAAATTTTTAACTCATGTTTTGTATTTTTCAATGTTTATTATCTCTCAAGCAAGTTTTAAGCATGTAAACGTGTAATTGATATTTTAAAATGAGAAGTCTCTCTAAAATTTACATGAAATATCAAAGCAACTTCCAGTAATTTGATAAGGTTATTTGATCCAGATAAAATTCTCCATTCTATTTATACTACATACCTTAATTCCAAGATTTAAATACCTTAAATATAATCCATGAATACCCTTAAGAGTGATTGATTTCCCTTTGGGATAAATTTTGGCATATTATTTGCAAGTGGTCACAAGGATGTTGTTTGAAACAAATAACTAACTGAAGGGGAATCTAATTAGAAAAAAAAATTAATCTAGAAAAGCAGGAAATCTAATCTAAAAAATTAATAAATTTAATCTACTCCTACTAAATCAGAACTCATAGTCATTCTGAGATGCTACTAGTTAGGGCAACCATGAAATAACATTTTAAAAATTTTCCATTAATTGTAAAATTCATATCATTATCTTAAATATATTTTAGTCAAAAAATATTATTACCCAAAATTTCAAAAATCTGGTATGGTCCAATCCATAATTGAGCGAACTTATCATGTTTTCCTTTCTTCCCATGTGCTTTGTTCCATCGGACTAAGTCTAAAATTTTAAAAGCTTTGATTTTTAATCTTTTGTCAAACCATCTCTTGACAATGTCTTGATGTTTGCTTAAATTTTACAAGGCTTATGTCCGTGCATCTTCCATCCAAACAATGTCTATAAATCTAGATTAAATTATTTCATCATCCTCCATATACTCTTATGTAAATTAGTACGTTGGTAACTTAAAATTAATGTGAAAACTACATTGTTGCCCATATACTAATAGAAAAATTGAAGCTTTGAGGGTTTGTTTATGTCTAGTTATGTTTACCCATAATGCATACTTCAATAATAGGTGTCATTTTCTTGGTTTTATATCTACAAATTTATTTATTACATCAATAAAATTCTTATTGGTATATTCAGTAACTTCATTACCTTATGGATTATAATTTGAAGAAAACTTAATAGTAATTTGATTGTAATAGGCCCATTCAACTCTTTCATTTTTTATGTTATATTTTTTAATTATGTGTTTCATCTTAGGTTCCCTATCGACTCTAATTTGATTGGCTACTCCCTTCCAATGTAGACACATGTGAGAAATAAGTTGTCATGTATCCATTTAATTTTTTTGACCAATCATGACTCATGATCAAACCATACGCCTTGGGGATGTCAACTACAAGAATGTCAATGTATTGTTGGACACATGGCTTTGAAGCAAGTTGCATGTGAACATTTAACAGCTCTCCAAAAATAGAGACAAAATATTGGGTCTAATTGAGAGACCACCCTTTTGGACTTATTTGAGGTCAAACCTAGTTTCTTACACATGTGGGCACCACATTGGTTAAAGCTCTTGAATCAACTAAATAATTATGCACATTTTTCTTAAATATTCTATCAGTTAATAAGAAAGGTAGGACCTTATTATCCTAGTTTTTAAATAGAGGTTAAAAATTTATGAATGTTAAGTCCTTTGACCACAAATGGTTAATTTAAGTCAAATATGGTCAAATTTATCATACCCAAGTCAAAATGTTATGTCTAAAGAATTCATTATCAGAAGTCAACAATTGGTCAAAATTTTGAAAACAAAGTAGAAGAAATGCAAAACTGGCTATCCTTATCCTTTTCAAATTTTGAACACCTACTAAACACACCCCAAATTTATTACTGTTATCTAGTAGGGTATCAAAATCTAACATGTGTCCAAAAATTATTTGGAATCCAACGTATGCATGGGCATACCTCAAAAATTGATCTTATCGAGTACATCATCAAACCTCAATCCTTGCTCCAACATGCATTGAAATTTGATGCTTACCCAAACACACCATGAAACTTGACACTAGTGAAATCACCATCCCAGACTTTGCCCTTTATAGATACACTCCTTAAATCCTGATATGTTGCTAAACACTCTTGTAGAACCTGATGTTAACTCATGCACCTTGAGTTTTTTTCCATTAATTCTTAGGCTTTCTCTAAATGTGTGAAGTTTTTAAATTTTGATTTTAAATCCATTTATTTCCATCATTTCCAAACCACTCTAATATACCCTCACTTGTAATTTTGCATTTATGTGATCTTTAAAATTATAAAACTCTTCATTTCGGCTTGTCAACATTAACGAAAGATAGGTTTATAATTATTTGATTTAGCATTGATATTTTTATAATTTTCTCATTATTTGATAAAATTCCTTGAATTTTTCTTTCGAAAGCATCCCCAATCACTTTATAGGATTCAATTTTTCACTATGCAGCCTATTTAGGTTTGTTGCTTGTCCAAACATCATCTAGATTTTAAACCTTTGTTCTACATGTCATTAGATTATGAAGGTTTCCCTAACATTCATTAGACCTTGATGGTTTATTGAACCATCCCCAAACTCTAACCACCTATCGAGTACATCATCAGATTATAAAGCCTACCTAAACACCTATCAAGATATGATACCTTGTTAGACACCTCATTAATATTTGACACATATTTATGCATATTTTACAACCTAGTCACCTATCAAACATACTATCAGACTCTGGCCCTCTATCAAACACACTCTCATATTATACCTTCTACATATGCATTCCTTAGAATTTGCTCCTTGCTTGAACAAGGTCAAATTGTCTTTATTCACAAGGATAATTCAAGGTATTTTTTTCTCAAAGGCAAGGAATTATCATCAAATGTCAACATTCAAAACCCCATAAAGTAAAATCCCAATAAAATCACTTTGAATAAAACCCCTCTCAGAAAGAGTCTCCAATTAGAAGAAGATACAGATATGAAGTATCAATTTCAAGGGGTTGTTCCACCCTCGCACCTAGATTCAAATGTTGAAAAAATAAAAGATATTTATCTAGGGCACATCAACATGAAATAATTTTGGAATAGAATCAGTGGGGTCCATAATAAAAATTATATAAAAAGCATCCAAAAAATTGGGTTGGCTCAAGCAGCCACATTTTCTATTTCAATACAATGTCCAGAATTAGTGCTAACAACAACTAAGAACTATGATGCAGAATATAGGGAAGTCATGAATCCAAATGAGAGTGTATCTTATAATTAGGTCCAGAGCATATTGATCATCTCTTGTAGATATTTGATAGATAACCATTTGTCAGTTTGAGTCCTACATCTACTCAACAATTTTGAGATTTTAATATTAATTCATGTTCTAAATGGGTCAACAAACAATGGTTGACAAAACCAATGCATAAATCAACAAGGCTTACTAATAATATTTACATATTCATATTCATGAATGAAATCAACGATATGATCACACTCTTGCATAGAGTGGTGGGGATCCCATTTGCAAGACATTTTCAAACATGGATGTATAGATACATATTGATCATTTACCAGAATAATCAATACATTAATTGGGGATAGTTAATTAGTGATTCTATTCACAAGTAGTTTATAGAGGTCAATACCACTTCCAAATTATATATGACCTCTTATCTTTTTTATGATGTTACCAAAATAAGATTCTACAATGGTTTGAATATAGTAGGTGATATGAAAACTGTAAAAATATATGATTTTTATCTTTAACTCTCATTGAAGGAAAGTGTGCATCATTTTCTTAGAGTAAATGATGCATTTTTACAATATGTGATTCAAATGTTTGAACCAGAACCATACAATCTAAGGATATCAATCCAATATTATATAAATATTTTTAGATGGAGATCTTGGTTCATACAGTTCGCAACTTCACCTACCTGAGAATTTATGGTTGTGAAATTGCTATGTACATGCTCTTGAGATATGTGAATGATAAGTGGGCCTTAATGGAACTAGTAATGTAGTTAAATGAAACACATAAGATTATGTCTTATAAACACAAGTCTGGAATAAAGTTTCATATTTCTATTATTCAAAACCCCTGTGATTTTTTACCAAAGCAAAATTGATTGATGATAAAATGACTTGAGTCACTATTCTATCATTTGACATCTAACCTTCATTTGATGTTAGAGGCATAATTTAAAATATTCTCGATTCTTCATATCAACATGTGCATCATTTTGAATACTATTGGATGGATTACGATGATGTAAAAGATGTGAGAATTCATGATTATTCACAATTCACTTTGGAATATGTTTTTGTATTTAACACACTAGAGATCAAAGAGAATATAGTAGATGATGAAGATGCATTAGACCTCATATATGAAAAAGAAGGAATTGAATCAAAACCTCTCCCAAAACTAGATTAATATAATAAATAATCCACTTTCATCATTGATAGGACCTAGGGTGTGTTAAATAGAACTCTTAAATGGTTGAAAATCAAAGGCATCAATGTTAATAAAGTAGGATTTCCTTCTCCTATGAAGAAGAATAAATTGGGAACTACTCATCTACAATATGAAATAGAAATAGGGACATCTTCAACAACAATAATCAATAAATATTTAGAAGAAATTGAAGCAAAAATAGAATTTGAAGCTATCACATAAGGTGTTCTAATAAAAAATCCAATCAAGTTAAAAATAAGAAGACTAGGTGAAAAGCTCCCAAGTACTCAAAGCATTTCTATTTCAAAAGTTCCTCTTGATAGTCATACCTAACCACAAACTCTAGTAACAAATACCACATAATAGTTTCTAGCTTCTAATTCATCCTTTCTATTTGAGTCTTATATTTCTTCTCATCCTGATACTTCAACACCATTGACTCTTACTCAAAATGTTGAATTGCCTATTGAATCTTCTCCTAAAACTTCAATTAATACATTACAAAAAGAGAAAGGTGATATAGTATTAGAAAAATCTTAAGTCTTGAAAACTTCTCTCCCTTATTTTGAAACTCAAAAAGAATTTGTTATTGGTTTTGTGTAATAATCTCCAAATACATAAGTTTCTAATTGGCTCATTGAAATAGTAAAGAAAAGAAGATTGTATAGCCATAAGAAATTGATTTTAGCATTCTGATAGCTATTCATCCTCGTGTGGCCAATAATCCTAAAATAGTTTTTAGAATAATCACATATAAAAAATGAGATAGATATGTTGAAGTAGTAGTCCCTCCTATTGATAAAGATAAAGACCATGTTGAAGTCTATAATTACTAAATCACGAAGGTACACTTGGGAAAAGCTAAAATGGAAGGAATGAAATAAAACATCTAATATATAATTAGTACATTATTTGAGAAAATGGATCAAGACAAAGTAACTAAAGAACAACTCAAATAAAATGTTGAGAAACTAACATCTATGGTTTAAAAATTGGTAAGGCCAATTCAATCCTCATAGTTAGTTGTTCATCAAATTTCTCATACAAATACACTAAATGTTGCAAAATAAATTTGTCATATGGGCAAAGCAACAAAATAATGGTCCAAGAAAATTCTATAATAAGGCATCAATACCATTCATAAAACTATGACCACAAGTTCTGAAATTCAATCAAAATATGATCAAGCAACCAAAGTTGAAAGCAAATATGATGAAGTAAAAAAATGGAATGACTTGTTAACCAAGTTGAAAATTGTTTCCTACACTTGTCTAGATGACCTTATTCAAGAAAAGGTTATCCAAAAAAATAAATTTGTGTACCTCACTAAGTTCTTAGAAGCTACCAAATTCAAGGTTGGTATTGTCAAAGAAAGTCTTAATATAATGAATCTAAATCAATTGGAGGTGATGTCCTCCTTGAAATATTTTAAGTAGAAAAATTAAAATGCAAACTCATTGATCTTAATGGAAAATAAGTTCTTAATGATACCATTGTTGATAAATTCAAGAAGAATATTGAGAAGATCCTAACTCCCAAGTTTGTATTCAATTATGAATCAATTCAGATGTTGATCAAGTATTAGTTAAATTTGGATAAGCTCAATGCAATACTTAAGAGACTAAAAGGAACATCATAGAAGATGTCAGATTTATATTGTGATGCAGAGATATCTTACACATATTTAAATAGCCCGGATGAAGATAAAGTGCTAGAGATCATGAATAAGGTCAATGAATTTTAAGAGAATAAGTTGTAACCTAAGAAAGAAAAGATTCAGATCCTTCTCAATGAAGATGATAAATAGTAGTTACACATTTTATTTTGGTATTTTATCATAATTTTTTATCTCTTAAATCATTCTTGCAATATGTCATTGCACACTTTTATAAATTAATTCACACATTGTATGTCAGGCAATTGTACTAAGTTCTATTTGTAATTATGAGTTGTGCAAATTTGCCAATGCATTGTTTCAAGTTGTGAAAAATTGTCATTGTTTTTTTGTAAGTCATGCAAAAATACCAACATATTTTTACAAGTCGTGCAAATTTTTTAACATATTTTTACAAGTTTTAAGTTGTGAAAATTAGGTAATATGCTTTTACAAGCCTTAAAAAATGTAAAAAATATGGTTACACACCGTAACCACCTATTTCAACCTATAAATATGAGTTTTGATCTCATTCAAAGGGATTTTTGATAGGTCAACTTTTCTAAAGACTATTGAAAGAGAAGATTGTATTTTTAGCTCAATAAAAATCAATACAAGTAGAAATTTTACAAACTGTGTTCATAATTTATAATTAGATAACGTATGTATATATGATCTATATGTATTTGAATCGTTGCTTTCAAATGTAGTTTTAATTGAAAATAATTAGTTAAGCCAAAAGAATTTCATTGCAGTGTTTTTATTTTTAACCTACATTTGTTATTTCTATAATAATGAAATCTTAGTGGAGTAAAAACAATATTTCTACTCATTTTTACAAGGAAATACAAAGTGATTCTCATATTTTTTATCATAAATAAGTATTTATTTTGGTGTATGTTGTGTGTTCTAATGGAAAAATATATGTCTTTCCTATCCATTGAATGAGAGAGGTTTCCTTCTAGAGAAAAAACACACCTTCTTAAAATTTCTAGTAAGTCTTTGAGTTTGTCTCACTAGACTTATTACTTTTTTTTTTCTAAGTATATTTTCCCGTGTCACTTTATTTCATATTATTTTTCTATCTCTTTTTTCTACTTTATGGTTAAAATTGCTACCCCACTAAAACCCATTTTTATTGTGAATATTTTCCTTTACTACATCCTTTTTTTGTTTTCAATAAAGGTAACTCTATATGCTAATAAGAGAGGGACTTTGTTCTGTGATTATTGATGAGAAACATTAATTTGTCCTTTTGATAAATTTTCATACTAATATTTTTTTATGCCCACCATGGAGCACATTTCTGCAACACTCATACAACCCAAATTTTGAGATATTGATCCATATAACTTTATCATCAACTCAAAGACCACTCTATCAACCTAAACTAGATTTGTAATGTACACAATTGGATATTATTTTACATATCATATAACTTACTTGAGATTTTGATGAGTTTTATGTATCTAGTTTCAAATCATTCTGATAATTTTGAATCAAGAATTAAATCATGAAAAAAGAATATAAATAATTCTTACACGTAGATAAGCCCATAGAGCTCAAAAAGTAGATTGAAATTAGTAGATTTCATTCATGACCATATCAGTTAATCAAAATCATGATCATCAACCTGATTTCAACTAAATATAACTTGTAGAAGAAGAAAGCATCATGTCTTCAACAACTAGCATGGGAAAACAAAATAAGTTATGCCCAATTCAACATTGTCTCAATAATGATAAACATAAAATAAGATCATGCCATCATTGTTTGAATAAATACTAAAATTGTTTCAAGAGGACAAGCAAGAAGACAAACACAAATAACAATTCATCTAGTTGCCCAAAGACTTTTCATAGTAAGAATTTCATCTAATGACCATTTAAGTAGTTCAAACACCAAATCTTCAACCAAATATTTATTAGTTAAGTCAAATACAAAAAGACATTTTCTCATATTTGAGAGCATTTGTGTGAGATAATATAACTAGTTTAGTGTATTTTTGAAGAAGAAAATTGTGTTATTTTAGCATAAAGAGATGAAGCACTAGCTACACACAGAGATTAACAAATAAGACTAATTTAGAGGATTATTCAATTTGAACTAGTGTCTCATTAATATAAAAATGATTCACTAGAGCCAGTAAATCAAAAGGTGAAATTGATCATTTTTATTAGTTACAAGAGGCTTCTAATTTCAAGTTGAATCCTAAACAAAAAGGTAAACTCAAAATAGTAGTCAGTCTTCTCACAACTCCTAAAAAAAGTAAATAGTTACAAGGAGGAACAATCATCATTTAATTTCATGTCTTACTAGGTGTTTTTATACCACTACAAGCAGTTTCTCTAACCATTGCTTTATCTTAGATAACATAATTGGTTCATTAGCTTTGGGATAATTACATGAGCTTCCGAGAGGGTCACAAAAAAAAATTAAATTAGGTGACATTAAATAGCATCAATCACGAAAATAATGATGTTTTATCTATAACATATGGAAGTATGGGTGATGAGCATGAGGATATTGTAGTGTGACTTTTCATTAAAACTATGTAGAATGATATAGCAAATTGGTTCTATCATCTTCCTCCAGGATCCATTGTCAACTAAAATGATATGATAACTAAGTTTGAAAATAGATTTAAACTAGTAGAAGCTATACATGCATTGTAGGCTCAACTCATTTAGATGAAGAAAGAAGTATAGGATCTTATGAGATATTTTTTAGCTAAATTCAACAAGCTATTACATAAAATACTAATAACTGCCAAGCCAACATATGAGAATCAGAAATTATTATTTATTAAATCTTAGTTATTAGAAGTGAGTTATCAATTGGAAAAACTCAGAGTAGCTCATTTTAATGTAACTCAGATATTAGTTGTTTATGTTGAAGATGATATGATAATGGCTAAAAAATTAAAGAAGGAACCGTCAAAGGGTAAAACAAAATTTAGGTTAGTCTTCAACCAAATAGCTTTTCTTTTAAATGACTAATGATATAACAATTTTAAAGAAGTAACTGCCTTTAAAAACTATCATTTCTTCTTATCAAGACATCCCAAGAAGAAACTATGTGCCTTTTCAAATGAATCATCCTTGATTGCAAACTCCTTAGTAAACTCTTGCATTTGAAGTTCCTCCATAACAAAATATAAATTCACTCATAAATGTTATTTTAGAAATATAATAAATATTTGGGTATGAAGAGATTGAAGAAGAAAAAGAATCAAAAAACTTGGATCTTTGTCAGATCACTCCAAGATCTATGAATGTCATAGATTGCATGAAATATTGAGATTAGATGAGAGCAAGATGCAAAGCAAAAGTGAACTTCATGTTAGTTCATTAGTTGATTAATCAAAAAGTACAAAGGAGTACATTGTATAGAGAGATATTAGGTAACCATAAAGATAACAAATCAACTCATAATTAGAAGACACATTAAGTGTATTTTTCCTAATGACCTTAATAACCCAAATAAAATTGACTAACAACCATATAAGTAAAATTAAAAGCAAAAAAAAAAAAATTACACTAAAACCCCCCAAAGCGTAGCTTAGTTGGGTAGAATAATTGAGTCTTAACATTGAGATTTGATGAGGTACCCAAACACAATATAACTACCATAAAACAAAGAAAAGAAGAAAACATGTAGGGAAAAACTCCTCTCTAAAAAGAGGGAAAATAAGAGAAGAGGATAAAAATACACACTAGAGTCTAAAACTACTAGTAGCCATCATGTATCCTACAACAATGTTCCCAGAAGTGACTATAAAATAGAAGTAGATGCAATGAATAGTGGATCTCTTTGGAATAATGAATGTGTCTACCAAGTACTTGATGGATCTTCAACCGAGGTGGAATTCCTATATAAGGAATTATTTTCCTCATGAAAAGTATCATGGCCAACTAATCTAAGTAATAAGGTGTAGTGGGAGCAAAGGCTAAGAAGGATTGTGGATGTAATGTAATTGTGGAATAGACTACCTAATATATGAAGTGTCCTAGATCATGATACATGTTTTTTGTAATGTCTGAAGCAGACCAGAGGTAGGTTTATCATGAAATAGTTACTCAATATCTATAATATGATAAGGAGAAGGTGGAGGTGTGTCCCCATCACTACTATAGTCATATGCACTAGAAGAAGAGTCATCAATATTAGATGAGAGCTCTGGCTCAAAATTTTCATCAAGTTTAAGTGAGTTCAAAGAAGAAGAATATGAAAAAGAATCATGATCAAAGTGTGTGAAGTTATATATTCAAATCTGATGATAGACCATTCCCACTACCAATATATTATCATTATGTAACTCTCTAACATACATTGAATCTATAGTGAACTCGACTCGCATGACTGGATTAAGGTGAGTGATTTGGTAAACTAATAGGAGATTAGTTGAAAGTGAGGGAACACTTAGAAAATTATTGAATTATTCTCCTCCTTCAAATTAGGATGAATAACTAATCTAAGCAATGAATTTGTATTGGGAGCAAAGTCTAAGAAGGACCACACAATGCAATATAATTATGGAATAGACTACTTGATATATGATGTGTCCTAGATCATGATACATGTTCTTTGTAATGTCTAAAGTGGACTAGAGATAGGTTGATCATGCAATAGTTATTAAATATCTATAAGGTGACAAGGAGATGGTGGAGGTGTGTCCCCAACACTAATGTAGTCATGTGTGCTACAAGAAGAGTCATCAATATTAGATGAGAGCTCAGGCTCAAAAATTTCATCAAGTTCAAGTGAGTCCAAAGAATAAGAATGTGAAGTAGAATCAAAGTGTGTGAAGTTATATATTATAATCTGATGATAAACCATTCTCACTATTAATATATTATCAATATGTAACTCTATAACATACATTTAATCTAGCGTGAACTCAACTCGTATGCCTGGACCAAGGTGAGTGATATGGTAAAATGATAAGAGATTAGTTGAAAGTGAGAAAAAACTTAGAAAATTATTGAATTTTCCACCACTCACTTCAATAGACCCTCTTCTGAAAACCTTTTTATAAGTTTTATCACCCATTTATATATAGTACATATCACATGATTCTAATAAATTGAACTCTATTTGTGAATATGCCATGTGATGTGAAGCACTTGAGATAATGACCCATGTAGGAATAAAAGGTACTACAATAACTAGGGCCTCACTCTTTGATTTCCCCTTACCATTCTCTTTTGATTGTTTTTTTCTATGGTCATTTGTCTTATAAGATTTATGAGTTGATGAACTCTAATCGATAGAATCAAGGACACTGATATTATGCTTCTCAAGAATCTTAGTCAATTATTCAATATATGTCTTCAAACATTTGCTTTCATCATATTTCCCTAAGCAAAACCCACATTTGATCTTATCTTTATTAGGCATAACACTGGAAGAAGAGGTCTCATTGTTTGATTTTTAGGTGGGAGGATTTGCATCCTTCTCTTGATCCTTTTTGTTTTATTTCTTCTCTTTATTGTTTGAAGCCTTCTCTTTCTTAGCAAAAAGTGCATGAGATTTTGAGGTTTTCACTATAACAATCTGTATCAACTTATTTTGCTCCTAAATCAAGTTAGAAACAAAATTATCTAAATAAGGCATCTTCCATGTGGCTCCAAGAACAATTTTTGTGGCATGTAAACTAGACACAAATACAGAATGATATGGACCCAGTTTGGAAAATATCAACAGAACAAGTTGTTTGTCTTTCTTGTCAATTTCACATTCTTTCAACTATAACCTTAGAAGTCTAAACTTGGTGAAAAAGTCTTGTAGGGTGTCATAGTCATCTGAGATCAAATTGATGAGCCCATTCTCCAACTCATGTCCTTTCATCACATCCTGCTTCCCAAAAAGTGTTTCCAAAATGGTCCACACTTGAGTAGGCGTTTTGGTAGATTATATGTGAAAGAGTAGATTAGGAGGGATGGAAAGACATAGTAGTCCACATACTTTATCATAAGGTTAAACATTTTTATTTTCACTTATGTTACTGAAGGTTCAATCTTAGTGCCCATTATAATTTGATGGTAACCCTTGGATTGCAAAATGATTCCTATTATGGATTTCCGTTCATGATAATTAAAAAGTGTGAACAGACTTATTTGACTTGAATCTATAGTGTAAAATGAAAATTTATTGTATAAGGTAAAGAATAAATGAAGAAAAAGAATAGTACATAGCAGCACATAGTACCCCCTTATAACTATCAGAGTGACCTCCTTTAAATTTTCAAATACCAACATGCTCATATAAACATCAAGCACATTCGAGAATGCATCTTGAGCAATTTGTGCATAAATATGAAAGAAATTGAAGGATGTTGGGCTCAATTGATAATACATCCAATAGTGTACAATATTTCTTTTTAATGGAGATGTAGTAGACTAAATAGTACTTTTAATGCGTAGAGCACAAAAAACAAGCACTTTTGAAGAAAATGGCACTCAAATCCGAGTTACCGATCAAAAATTATTTCCATTTAAATATTTGAGCTCACATTTTAAAAAATGGGCGGAAATAGTGGTGGAAAATATTCTTGAATCAACTTCTAGAAAAACCTTGAGTTCCCTTGGATCAAAAGATTGAAAAAATTATGAATCAATTTCCTCAAAAAAAACTTAAGGCCCTTTGGAGTAAAAGTTAAGCACTTTTGGGTTAGAAGTGACAAGGAGCTTATTTTCTATATGGCCAGGGGATAAAATATTTTATGAGTGATCCCCCTCTCTCTTTTCATTAATGAAGGAGTGGCATCATCCACAAATACCTCTAAATTTCAAATGAATAATATCACTTTTTACTTGGTTAAATTTGATGGCCTCATGGATTTTACATCATACAAAAGGGGTGGTTGGAGTCCCCAAGAGTTGTTGGCACTATCGTTGGGTTTTGTTGAGTGTGATAGCAGATGGCACAGGTTTTGAGGATGTTTCAAGCCAGTCATCAAATTATGTAGGCTCTATGAGTAAGATCATTAGGATATGTGAGGCATGCAAGCATAGGTATCGAGGTCTGAGAAGTTTAAAAGCACAATCACTAAAGTCCACAAGGTCTACAAATAAGGTCATCAAGTTCCTCTAAACTTAAAAACAAAGGGGTGAATGTCTATTAAGGATGAAATGTCCACCTAGGCCTTTTTTCTCATTGCCAAAAGTCTAACCAAGACCAAAAACTACCAAATTGCCTACAAGGGTTGAAAACTCTATCAAAATTAGAAAACTTGAAAATATATAGATTTGGTGCGGCTTCTCCAAAAACTAGCAAAGACACATTTGATAAATATAAAAACCTATAAAACACCTAATATAATTTCTTGATTTGGGAATCTTGTTGTATGGATATGCATGAACCCACCAAAAAAGCTCTGAAACCCTCAAAAAATAGTTAAAAATTGTTGTCACAAATATAGGTCATGTTTACAATCGATTTTAGGGTTTTGATGTCTTCCAAATCTAATGGCACTATTAATTTTATGATTGGAGACTTTAGATGTATATTTTGCATGGATTTTCATAAAATTCCACCAAACCTATGAAATTGCCAAAAAATAAGAACGCTAGCAAGAAAGATCTCATCTAGGATTTTAAAAATGGCAAAATGGCCATCAGATTAAAGCTATAATACCATGTCAAATCACTCCAATATTTTTGAATATCATAGATTGGATGAAACCCTAGCTAGATGAAAGCAAGATGTAAAGCAAAAATGAGCTTCATATTAGTTTATTAGTTGATTAGCCAAAAAGTACAAAGGAGGTACATTATATAGTGAGAAATCAGGTAACCATAAAAGTAACAATTCAACTCAAAAGTATAAAAACATATTAAGTATATTTCCCCTAATGACCTTATCAACCATAAATAAGTTGACTAATAACCGTATAGGTAAAACTGAAAGCGAGAAAAATCCTACACTAAAAACCCTCAAGAATGTGAGATTGAAGAGCTAGGTGGTGACTCTACAAATATGTTCCTGGAATATATTTAGATGAAGATGATTATGAGGATAATATGAGAGTCATGAATAGCTATTCATTTACAGTCTTCACAAGAGATCAAAATAATAGGAAATAACAAAGTGATAGATAAGAAGAATCTATGCAAGTTATTCGTCCATAAGGAGCACTACCTCTTGTTCAGATGAAAGGAAAAAATCCAAGTTATTCGTCCATAAGGAGCACTACCTCTTGTTCAGATGAAAGGAAAAAAACCAATGGCTAAAACATGTGAGTCCTCTATAACTGCATTGGTTATCCAAAGAAATTTTCTCCTATAAGTAGTAATGTTAGTATGTCTCAGTATATATAATGATCTTCCTCTACCATTATACCTATTTTTGATATCATTGAACATGTTAATAAAACTAAAATTTGGATGTCACAGATTGAATATTTTGATAGCGTATTTAGATTAAATAGATAGGCTAGTAGAATTTATCAAAGGCAAAACTATAACTCAAAATAAGGCCAATGTCAAAAGAACATTAGTTACCTCACCTTCTTCTAATCTAGTAAACTCCATGGTTATAGTAACTTCCAAATTTAATAAGGTTGATCTTTTTTACATTTCCTTATTTATTAAGAGATGTAAAGTCAGTAATTGCATAATTAACATAGGGGATTAACATAATATAATATCTATCAAATTTTCCCATGCCCTTATCTTGACTTGTATGAAAAATTTTGGCCATTGTTATTCAATGGAAGCTAAAAAAATTCCACTTGTCCAAATCAAAGATGCCCAAGTTACCCTTGCATCTTTTCCTCAAAAAAGGATCAAGATAAATATCCTAGTAGTTGATATCCTAGAAACATATGTTATCCTATTAAGGATAAGTTTTTATAAAGAACTTGGTGGCAAAATTTAGTTAGACTTGTCATATGTAATTATTCCAATCAAAGGAGTAAAACAATGCCTTAAACTAGAATAGAAAACAAAGTATACAATGAAAAAAGTGGATGATCCTAGGGATAATATCTTACATGAAGATATAGGTATAGGCATTTATTTATTGGGATCAAAAAAATATATGGATTTGTCAAAAATCATAAAAATCAATCCTAATGAAGTCTAGACGTTGGAATTTGATGGTAGTTTCTCTTCAACGAGATTTGGTGCATGAATTATTTTGATATCCCTAAACAAGGAGTTATTTTCTTTCTCTTATGTTAAGCCTCTAACCCATTAGTAAAGGATTCATTCCAACATGATATCCACTACAGCATGAGAAGATAATTTTGGCAAGTGGTTAGAATAAGTGTTTTTGTAGCTAGCTGGAGGTTGCAGTGCAAATCTTGTGCCAGTTGGTAGGTGGTTAACCATCTCCTATATTTTTAGGGCATCATCAAATATTTGAAGAGACATGGTGAGTGTAGCACAAAGTTCATATATTTATGGAGCAAATGGTTATGATGATGGAGTTCCATCTCAACACTTAGTGTGCAACTTCTACCTTGGTAAAGATATTCCTAAAGGCTTATATAAGGAGCTCAATCCAGAAGAAGGAGAGGTAAAAAAATATAGTGAAGCTCTAGCAAAATTACTTCAAATCCTTACTCTATAACCATTGCTTTGGTGGTCATTAAGCCTTATAAATAGTATAGAGGCTACTCTAGCTCTAATTGTATATGAGCCTATGGGTTGTTAAGTATTATGATATGAATATACACTCTAATATGGACTTTAAATAGTAACAAATGATGTCACATTAAATGTGATATGTGCCTAGTTTTCATATCTTCTAAGTATTATTTATGTGATGTGAAGATTTGTGATGTCATACTTTTGATCGAATTATGTTAATTAATGTTCATGAATTTTATTAGTTCACTACTTTAATAGAATCTTTACACTTTTCATAATGTCATCATCATTTTGCATAAAGGATGAGTATAGATCTGGCACCAGTAACCCAATCCTTAATTAAAACGCATCTATTTAGTATGATTAAATTGAGTAAAAGTAGTCTTAGGCCCCTTTAAACACCTATATGACCCCAAGATTAATCCAAGAAAGGCCTGCTCTTGTGGATCTGCCTTAAGTTAAATTTTCAATTGAATTGCTTAAGTCCCCTTAGTGAAGCTTTGTGCCATGGCACAACTAGCCCAATGCGGCCCCCAGTTCCTTTTCAGATATGCTTTGGGTGAGCACATAAGGCATGTGCCTTATGTGGATTGATGTTGGTGTAACCAAGTGTTTGAATGTTGAGTGCAAATGTATTATCTAATGCTTGCACTTGGTTGTAGTAAATTGAGACCATAGACTTTTCACAACATTTTGGTTCCATTGCCAGGACTCGTGTTGAATTTTGTTGTTACTATTTCTTTCAAAAACATCAAGTGTTAGTTGTAATATGTGGAAGATAATTTTATGCAGAAGCATCCACCCTATAAAGGATAAAATCCAAGAAAATGGGCTCAGGATAACCTATATGATGCTTTGTACGAGGTTTTTTTTAATGAGTTACTTGAGCATGCATACAGGGAGTTAGCTATATATTCAACCCACAAAATAAGACGCAATAGATGGTGCTATGAGTGGATAAAAGAGCACCTAGAGAGTTTTGGTACCTTCGATGTTACTTAGACTAGAGCGGTGGATAAATGGTGGTAAGGATCCCTAAATAGCTATGTACTTGAGTTCACAGTATCAACTTATTCATGCCTAGAGGAAGCAGAGTACCAATTTTTGTGTGACCCTAGAGGTATGTTTGTAAAGGAATTTGGCTTAGAGCTAAAAAATCTAATGGTTGATTATAGTTTTGAAACTTTGGGGATAAAAATCTAAAATCCTTTTATGTATGAGCTTCACAAAGGGGGAGAAGAGGATGTGTAGGTGAGGTGTGATGGAAGGGGACAAGCAAATTGACACCTGAGAGCTCAGAAGATAGGCCTATAATAAGAGACGGCTCTAACTGATGGAGGATCTAGATCTTGGAAGTGTAAAGAGGACCCGTAGTGAACAATAAGGGCATGGGGAAGGATCTCTTTAAAGATAGCAGTGCAGAGATAAGAGATATAATGAAGCTATGGACTAAGCTCAACACTTGATAGGTGTTAAATTCACTGAGTTCCTACAAGATTTGGTGACTATAGATAAGCTTGGCATGCCTATCCCCTTTGAACCTGTAGTGCATGCTCACATGTTGTATCCCCCACTTGAATATAGTACAAAAGTGATTATTAACCCTACTAATGTCTCAAATTTTTAAAATTTTACAAATTTAGATTATAACTTTATTATTGAATAGATTATTCCATACAAGGAGGTGAGTAAAACTAGCTCTAGACCATTAGATGCTAGTTCACCATAACAAAATTTGAATTCAAGTGTACCAACTCAATCGATATCAGTAATGCAATATGGGAAATAGACTACAAAAAGTGATTCGATGTCACAAGCAAGTAGCACAACACCAATGACATCAATTGCATGAGAAATAACAATGGGACTAGTGCTTACCTCCATAGATGGAGGTGTTGGAAGACCATTGCCAAGATAAGTGCTTGGGGATAAGTGCCTCAAGTACCATCTCCCCCCCCATAGCAAGTCTACTATGAAATGGATATACACCTACTAGAGTATCATAGTGTGGAAAATGCTATAGAACACATGCTAAAAAGTGAACTCTAATGGTGTGTACGAGGCATAACCCAGTCGAAACATAAGGCTACTCAGTTTACAACCACTTTACCTGATCTCACCCACACCTGGTATAGAAAATTTGATCTCAATCAAGCCATGGTTAACTATGATAACCTAAAGGATGCATTCCTGAAGAAATTTGACATCCCAAACTTTGAATAATATAACATCACCATTTTAAAATAAAATACCCAAGGACTCTCAAAGAATGTACACTTGTAAAATGCAAGGTTCAAAACTCTCTTATCGAAGCTCCTGTATGACATTCACCTTTCATAGCATGCACAGTGTTTCATTGGGGGGTTGTTCATACCATTCCGAAGAGTACTTTCCATGAATATTTTTATATACCCTCAAGAAGCACTTGAAGCCATGCTTAAATTTGAGGCAATCAAAATTTTAGACACTGGGATCAAGCCATTTATGTGTTAAGAATGAAATATATTGAGAGGGGGGTGAATCATTATATTATATATCTTTTACTTAATCTGATTTGTTTTATTTAACCACTCAATCATACATTCAAGATATGCAATAAAACTGAAATAATAATTTGCACCACACAAGAGAGAGAGAAAGAGAGACCATATTTTTACATGGAAACTCAAAGTGGGAAAACCACAAAGAACAATCTCAAGTATATGAATAAGCACCAACTCAAAATATAAAGTTCACAAGCACCAACTTGCAGGAGCACCAACCCCTTTGCCAAGCACCTACACAGCAACTACTTATGAGCACCAACCCATAGGATCACCAACCCCTTACAAAATTTGTGAGCACTAACCCACAACAGCACCAACCCTTCTTGTGTATAAAACACAACTATCTTTCAATGTTGCTTACTCAACAAATGATATAACTCTACAATATCTCCTATTTTTCTCTCTTTGAAAAAAAATACAAACCATGCACTCTCTTGCATATTACAAATGGCTTCTCAAGCCTTTATTTATAGCTTTCCAAATGAACTTTGGCCTTCACCCTTTGTGACCCTTCAATCCTCATGGAAACTGATGCTAAACTTGCATGACCCTTTGTATCCTTGCATTTTTAAAAGTTATATGGTGACCCTTCATAAGCAAAAGCATCATTTCCTCTTTTGTATTTATCTTGATGACTTTTTGTATTCCTCAAAGTGTCCCTTCATAGAAAAATACACCATACCTCTTTTGTCTTCACATGGTGACTCTTAGAATTTCTCAAAGTGGCTCTTCATGAGAAAATGTGTCTCATTCCTCTTTCATCTTTTACCCCATGACTCTTTGACTTCTCCATGTGCCCTCTTTTGACTTATATGCAACCAAAAATATATTCATTAATATTAAATAAATATTAACACACATTAGCCAATATATGAATATTAAAAACACCATTAAATGCAATGGGGCCTTTATCACCAATAATGCTAGACTTTTGACATCAATGACAATATTTTCAATAATCTCCCCTTTTGTCATTGATGGCAACCTCAAACTGAAACTGTCACACCCTAAAACTTGCACATACTACCATTTGAAAAACATACAGTAAATTTTCCTTACTGTAGAAACTTGTATCTATTCCATGTACCTATTTCTACACCTGTACCTGTTATTCTCTCCTTTTGACATCAATATAAAAGGGCCTACTTGGAGCTAACACTTAGCTCCCCCTCAATTGATTTGAACCTCAATGGTAGGAAGTAAAATAAATTACTTCCAACTTCTCTCACAGATACTCAAATGTGTCTTTTGGTAGTGCCTTTATGAAAATATCTGCAATTTATTCTATAGTACTTATATATTCCATCTTAACCTATTGATCTAAAAATTTCTCTCTCAAGAATTGATATCTAATAGGAATATGTTTTATTCTTTAATGCATCATTGGATTCTTCAAAATATCTATAGCACTTGTGTTATCACAAAAAAATAGAAATAGTTTCATCATACTTTACCTTGATATCTTCCAAAGTTTGCTTCATCCAAAGCACTTGAGTTTAACATAATACTGCTACAATATATTCTGCTTTAGTTGTAGAAAGTGATATTGAATTCTGTTTCTTGCTTAGCCATGATACTAAGCTATCACCAAAGAAGAAAGTTCCTCCACTTGTACTCTTTCTATCATCCAAGCACCCTACCCAATCTGAATCTATATAAGTAACCAAAGTGAAATATCTACCTGTGGGATACCATAATCTATAATCCAATGTCCCCTTGATATATCTAAATATTCTCTTCACCAACTGAACATGACTATCTTTTGGAGATGACTGATGTCTTGCAACTATATCTATTGCATGCATGATGTCTGGCCTTGATGTTGTCAAATATAAAAGACTACCAATCATAGATCTATAAAAAGATTGATCTGTAACAGGTGAATATTCATCCTTGTTCACCTTATTTCCTATAAACATTGTTGTGCCAACTGGTGCACAATCCTAAAAACCAAAAATTTGCAACATTTCCTTGGCATATTTACTTTGAGATATGAAAATTCTTTTATCTGACTGAAATATTTGCAATCCTAAGAAAAATGACAATTCTCTAAGCATAGACATCTCAAATTATTTTTTCATATTATCATAAAAAAATTTGTCATCTTTTCAATATTTCCTCCAAAAATGATATCATCAACATATACCACAACAATCAATTGATGCTCATCTTCTATTTTGATGTAGATATTACTATCAGCAAATCCTCTCTTGAAACCTTGATCTTGCAGGTACTTATTAAGTCTTTCATACCAAGCTCTGGGAGCTTGTTTCAATCTATACAATACTTTCTTCAATTTGCATACATGGCTACTAATATTTGAGAGAATAAATCTTTCAGGCTTCTCAATGTAGACCTCTTCTTCTAGTTTTTCATTCAGGAAGGTAGATTTGATATCCATCTAAAATATTTTAAAAATTTTAAACATTGCATATGCAAGAAAAATTTTAATAGCCTCTAACCTTGCCATTGGCGCAAAATTTTCTTCAAAATATATTTCCTCAATCTGAGCATATCCTTTACATACTAATCTTGCTTTATTTCTGGTCACTTTTCCATTTTCATTCAACTTATTTCTATAAACCCATTTGATTCCTATCACATTGTGATCTTTTGGTCTAGGCACTAATTCTCAAGTATCATTATTTTCTATCTGATTTAATTCTTCATCCATAGCCTTAATCCAATGCTTATCATGTCTAGCTTTCAAAAAAGTTCTAGGCTGAATTTTGGATAACAAAGAAAAATTAACTTGCTTAGATTCACTTACCATCATTCTTCTAGTGTGAATTCCCTCATTTATGTCTCCGATGATGTCACTTTTATTATGATTTCTCTGAACATATTTGAATGAATTTTTGGTGCCCATTTTCTCCTTCTTCTCATCTTCATTTGATTCTTCAAAACCTTCCTCATCAATAATTTTAAGAATGTGTATTGGATCACTGATTCTTTGTGATCCATCTTATTTTATTTTGACACTTGCACTTTCAACAATTTTTTGGTTCTTTTGTTATTACATTTATAAGCTTTACTTTTGCAAGAATAACCAAGAAATATATATTTATCTGCTCTGGATTCAAACTTACCAAATTTTTTATCTATTTTTTTATAAAGTATTTACTGTTGAAAACTCTGAAATAATCAATTGTTACTGGTTTCTCTTTCCATAGCTCATAAGGAGTCTTGTCACTATTGACTCTCAATAATGCTTTATTCTAAATATACACTACTGTAGCAACTACCTCCATCAAATATTTATCTACTATCTTAGATTTATTTAGCATTGTCCTCACCATCTCTTGAACTATTCTATTTTTCCATTCAACTACTCTATTTTGTTGTGGAGTTCTAGCTGTTGAATAATGTCTCTTTATTCTATGGTCTTCACAAAACTCAATAAATTAATCTAACATGAATTCTCCTCCTTAATTTGATCTTAGACACTTAATATTCAAACTGATTTCATTCTCAACTAATGCTTTGAATGTTTTGAAATGTCTGAAAGCTTCTCATTTTTTTTAAAAAATATTATCCAAGTCATACGTGAAAAATCATCAATAAGCAACATGAAATAATTCTCACCTTGAGTACTTTGATTTCTCATAAGTCCACACAAATCAGTGTGAACAAGCTCTAGCGTCTGATTAGTCAAGTACTCTTTTGTTTTGAACCACCTTCTAGCCTGCTTCTCATGCTGACAAGGTTCACAAAGCATGTCGAATGGCTTTGTAATCTTTGGAATATTTTTGACTACTTGCCTCTTATGTTGATAAGATTGTCAAAATTTATGTGTCCCATTCTTCTATTCCATAGCCAACTTTCTTCAATCTGACTCAAACAACATCTTTGACCTTTGATATCTGATAGCATATACAAATTATTGCCTATTCTCTGAGCATCTGCAACCAACATATTTGAATATTTTCTTTTAATTTCACAACCTTCTATATAAAAATTTAGTGTGTGCCCCTGATTGTTAAGCACAGAATATACTGAGAAGGGGGGTGAATTAGTATATTTATCTTATAAAACTTTCCCTTAATCTAACATTCAAGATATGCAATAAAACTCAAATAATAAACATTACACAAGAAAGAGAGAGACACCAGATATAACGTGGAAACCCAATGTGGAAAAAACCATGGAGAACTATTTCAAGTATATTCATGAGAACAAATTCATAGGAGCACCATACCCCTTTGTCGAGTACTAACCTCAGCTACAATTCGTGAGCACCAACCCACAGGAGCTTCAAACCCCTTTGCCGAGCACCATCCCATCTATCATTCGTGAGCACCAACTCACATGAGCATTAACCACTTTGTGTATACCACACACCTATCTCTCAATGTTGCTAAATCAACAAATGATAGTTCAATACAACATCTCTTTCCTCTCTCTCACCTTTGCTCTTCTAAGCTAGATAATACAATATCAAAATTAACCTCTCACACACATATAACAAATGGCTTCTCAAGCCTTTATTTATAGCTTTCCAAATGACCCTTTGCCTTCCCCCTTTGTGACCTTTCATTCCTCATAGAAAATGGTGCCAATCTTGGATGACCCTTCATATCCAAGCATTTGAAAAGTCATGTGGTGACCCTTCATGACCAAAAATGTCTTTCCCACTTTTGTCCTTATCTTTGGTGACTTTTCGTATTCCTTTAAGTGTCCCTTTATGATAAATTCGCCCTTTACTCTTTTGTCTTCACTTGGTGACTCTTGGTATTCCCCAAGATGACTCTTCAAGGGAAAATGCATCCCATCCTTCTTTTGTCTTTATCCCATGACTCTTCGACTTCTCCATGGGCCCTTATTTTGTCTCATATGCAACCAAAAATATATTCGTTAATATTAAATAAATATTAGCTCATATTAGCCAAGATAAACAATATTAAATGCAATGGGGCCTTTATCACCAATAATACTAAACCTTTGACATCAATGACAATATTTCCAACACTGATCACACATTTGACTTAAACTCAAAAGATTATGTTTAAGACCTACATACAAAATATTTTCAATTTTAGTTCTACTATTATCCAAACTTAGTGAACTTTTTCCAATAATTTTGGCAGTAGTATTGTCTCTAAATTTTACTGTGCCACCATTGATCTTTTTTAAGGTTATGAACTTACTCGTGTCTCCTATCATGTGCCTTGAACATCTACTATCAATGAACCATGGCTTTCTTCATTTTTTACATGCAAATTAGTTTTCACCAACATAGTTTTTTCAAGTTATTTCTTTTGCCATGAACCTGTCTAAACTTTTCTCTTGATAAATGGAGCCTTGAAACTCTGGTCTTTCTTGACTAACTTGAACACGCTTCTACAGTATCAAGCTATGTTTCTGAATTTTTTGCACTTGTAACATATTATGACCTCTTCATTAAATCTTGATAGAGGAGCAAAAGAGTTGTAGCTTCTGCTTGACTCTGCATGACCTTCCTTCACCTTATTTCTAAAATTGTTAGCTCTTTTTTGACATTCTAATTTCTTATGACCATATCCATTACAATAAAAATAGTAACCATAAAAAGAGGACCTATTTATGTATCTATATCCTTATTGCTTTTTGTAGCTCTATTCCCTCCAGCCTTCTTTGTTTGACATATCCTCTGTATTCTTAACTTCTTCCCTTTTTATGTCTTCTTTTGTAAGAGCTTCAGCATAGCTCTTTTTTTTCTTGTCTATGAAAGTAGTGACCTCCTCTTTCTCTTTTTCAAATCCAATACCAGTCTTATCTGACATTGATCTTTAATTTTCTAATATCTTATTCAACATATTAGTGCTATTCTCAAATTTTGAATCATTGGTTGCTCTATCATTGATTACTTTATTTATTTTCTCAAGATCTATTTTTAAATAAGTAATTTCAATAACATGTATTTCACATTATTTACTTACTATTTTCAACTGTGCAGTTAGATCTTCTTCATTCTTCTTAGCTTCTTCAAAGTGTGCTTGTAGATCTTTAATTTTTTTTGACTCCTTTTCATTTTTTTCAATCTAGAGCTTTAATCTTCAATTCTTCTTTTCAAGAGCTTTTAACTCTTCTAAGACACAAATGAGTTCTCCTTCTAGATTCACTTTAGCTTCATCCTGTTCTTCTTCTTGATCATCTATAATTTTGCTTGTGGAGGCATCTTCATGTTTGGCCATGAATAGAATCTCTTCTTCTTTTGAGTCACTGACTCCACTATCTTCGACTAAGCTAGGATATTTAGAATACAAACTCTTCTTCTCAAATATTTTTTTGAATTTGTCTTTGAAATTTTTTTTGTATGTAGACTTTCCTTCTTCATTTTCATCATTACCCTTATTTGGGAATTTAGCTACAAAATATCCAATATTTTCATAATTAAAACATTTAAAATGTAATTTTCCTTGATATTTATCTATGCCCTTTTTCAGCTTACAAATGAAAAAAGCTCTGTTGTCATTTTTATCATCGCTAAAACTATCACTTGATTCTTGAATCTTAGCCTTCTTTTTTTTTGATGTCTTGAAAGTAGCTTCTCTCTTTGAGGGTTTATCTTGTTCAGTATGCATCTCATATGCTATGAGAATACCATGAAGCTCATCCATCTTTAGCTTGGCTAAATTCTTCGTCTCTTCAATTGCCAAAACTTTTGCATCATATCTCAATGTTAGAGATCTCAAAACCTTTTAAACCACAGTCAATTCTTATAAATTTTTTTATAAGACCTTGAATCTGATTAACTATTTGATCAACCTATAAGAGATAACTTGTTAAATTTTTTTCCTCTTCCATCTTCAAACTCTCAAATTATATTTTGAAAGTCTGAAGCTTAGCTTGCTGAACCTTTCCATCACCTTTGTAAATATTCTCAAGTTTTACCCAAATTTCATGAGCAAATTTACATTGTATAACTTTAACAAATTTTGATTCACATAAACCACATAAAATAGCTAATAAATCTTTAACATTATTTTTACTTGCCTTCTTTTCTGTCAGAGTAGTTACAAGTGTTTGTGGCTCTTCATATTCCTCCACCACTACTTGTCATATATCAAATCCAAGGGCCATCAAATAAGTCTTCATTCTTATGATCCAAAAAACATAATTCATTCCATCAAACAAAGGGGTTTTATTTGTAAAAAATCATTCATGTGATCTAGCCATCGTGCTTTCTTGATCCTCTTTCAAGCTGTAATTTTTTTTTCAAAAGGAACCTGCTCTGATACCAATTGTTAAGCACAAAATATACTGAGAGAGGGGGGTGAATTAGTATATTATATATCTTTTACTTAATCTGATTTCTTTTCTTTAACCACTCAATCATACATTCAAGATATGCAATAAAACTGAAATAATAATTTGCACCACACAAGAGAGAGAGAGAGAGAGAGACTAATTTTTTACTTGAAAACCCAAAGTAGAAAAAATTATGGAGAACAATCTCAAGTATATGAATGAGCACCAACTCAAAATACAAAGTTCATAAACACCAACTTGCAGGAGCACCAACCCCTTTGTCGAGCACCAACACAGCAACTATTTGTGAGCACCAACCCACATGAGCACCAACCCCTCTTGTGTATAAAACACAACTATCTCTCAATGTTGCTTACTCAACAAATGATAGAACTCTACAATATCTCTTACTTTTCTCTTTTTTAAAATAAATACAAACCATGCACTCTCTTGCATATGAAAAATGGTTTTTCAAGCCTTTATTTATAGCTTTTCAAATGACCTTTGGCCTTCACCCTTTGTGACCCTTCAATTCTCATGGAAAATAGTGCCAAAATTTCATGACCCTTTGTATCCTTGCATTTGAAAAGTAATATGGTGACCCTTCATAAGCAAAAGCATCCTTTCCTCTTTTGTCTTTATCTTGATGACTTTTCATATTCCTCATAGTTTCTCTTCATGGAAAAATGCACCATACCTCTTTTGTCTTCACATGGTGACTCTTGGAATTCCTCAAGGTGACTCTTCATAAGAAAATGTGTCCCATTCCTCTTTCATCTTTTACCCCATGACTCTTTGACTTCTCCATGGGCCCTCTTTTGACTTATATGCAACCAAAAATATTTATTAACATTAAATAAATATTAACACACATTAGCTAAGATATGAATATTAAAAACACCATTAAATGCAATGGGGCATTTATCAATAATAATGCTAGACCTTTGACATCAATGATAAACATTATGGAGGCATAGATTACATTTATGGCCTCTTAGCTCCAAAATCTTACCACTAAATCTTTGCATGATGCTCAAAGTGGACTATGGTGTACTGACTATGAAATAAAAGGCCATAATAGATCTAACTACCCATGGAGAAACATGTGAGCTAAAAAATCTATTAAGAAGCGTATGATGTTTAAAATTGTCCTTTATTATAATGTTCCATCCAAGTCAACACAACCATTTATTGTCATTTGTGAAACACTTATACCCATACCACTACTAATTATTGAGTGATTGATAAAATGTATGAAAACATAGAAAGGGGTGCATGAAAGGCTATCACAGTATTCAAAAGGCAAGCAAACCAAGGGAATGATGGATAAAACCAACACAATATAGGCTTTCGGATGCAGTAAGGCATAAAAGGGTGAGGTGGAGGATGTGGTGGTAGAAGGTTCCCATTGTGATCATGTTATAAGTGTGGCTCAACATAGCATTATCAGTGAAACCTCCCTACACATCTCACAAGCAGGTATTGTCAAGGGCCCCATAAGGTCAAAGAATTTTGTGACCTTTACAAAAAGTTGACCCAAGGTATGCCTAATGCAGACAAAGGCACAAGAATGATCAGGCATGAGAAGAAGATGAAAAAATGGACCCCAAAGGAATAGTCTACACATACAGAGGTAGTCAAGGTATAGTGAATTACTCATAGTGGAGCTAAAAGCTTCACCAAGATGTTAATCAGGAGGTTGTTGAGTTCAACCAGTAACTGGCATTGACAATATTGCCGATGTCAGTCAAGTAGGGACCAGGGATCGGCCGACGTTGGTCATAGACAGACCAACAGCAACCAACGTCGGTCACCTGTGTGTGTGCATGCGTTTCTAGAATTAGACTCGTCTAATTTTAAGAGGTCTGAGTGTTTGCATGTGAAGACTAATTTAAGTCTTGAGTTTGTGTTTCTAATTATTGTAATTAGAAGTCTAATTATTATATGCTTTGGATCCTATTTAAGAGACCCATGAGGCATGTATTGTAATGGAAGGCAAGTAAAGCATTGAAACAAGAAAGCAAGGTCAAAAAAGATCTGCAAGGTGCAAGGTCAAGGAGATCAGCTGAAGCTATCAAAGAGGGGATAAAAACTCAGGTGTTTGAGTTAGTTGTGGTTGAAAAAGAGAGTGAGAACTCTTGAGAGAAATATTGTACACCCAAGAGGTGTGAAGAGGAGAGTGAGATTTTTTTATTATATTCTGGAAGAGTGTTAATATAGATAGTATTGTTTCTCATATTCTTTGTTGTTTCAAGTTTCTAGTTACTTAATCATTCTGGTTCAATTTCATGTTTAAATTGCTTATATAAAATTAATCAATTGTGTTTCCACGTTCCTAACAAAGTGGTATCAAAAATTTATGTTTTAGATCCCTGACAAGTGGTATCAGAGCAAGGTTGCAGGGAGCAGGTTATTGTTTGATTATAGGTCTTTCTCAGAGGTTTCTAATTGAGTGGGAGTACAGTAATGGCAAAAGAAAGTAAGCTATGAATGGAGAAGTTTAATGGCAAAAATTATCAACTATGGAGTATGCAGATAGAAGATTATTTGTATCAAAAAAAATTGTACTTACCGTTGGGTGGGGTTACATGCAAGCCCATAGATATGAAGGATGAAGAATAGAATGTTCTTGATCGAAAAGATCTAAGATCCATAAGGTTGAGCCTTGCATTGTCTGTGATTTCCAACTTATCAAAGTGTAAGACAATGAGAGAGTTGATAGAATCTTTGGCAAATTTATATGAAAAGCCATCAGCTTCAAATAAGGTATTTCTTATGAAGTAGTTATTTACTTTGCAAATGCAAAAAGGTGGATCTGTATATAGTCATCTTAGTGATTTCCATGGTTTGGTAACCCAGTTAGCTTCAGTCAATATTATTTTTGATAATGAAATAAAGGCTCTCTTAATCTTATGCTCATTACTTGAAAGTTGAGATAGTTTGGTAATGGCAGTAAGTAATAATGCCTCTGCTTCTAAAATCTTAAAATTTGATGATGTTGTTAGTGTAACATTGAATGAAGAAATTTGCAGAAAAAGCACAGGTGAATCATCATGGAATGCTTTAAATGCTGAAAGTAGGAGAAGGCAAAGAGAAAAGGTCGAGCAAGGGAAATCAAGGTCAAAGATGGGAAAGAGATCCAAATCCAGAAATGGAGGTATCACCTATTAGAATTGTGGAAAGAGAGGACACACAAAGAAAGATTATTGGTTGAAAGATAAAGAAAATCAACATGAAGGTAATAAAGAATCAAAAGATACAAGTAATGTTGCACAGGATGCTCTCATACTCTCTTTGGATAGTCAGGTAGAATCATGGGTTTTAGATTTTGGTGCTTCTTTTCATGCAACCCTAAATAGATAATTGGTCCATGAGTATGTCTAGGGAGACTTTGGAGAGCTTTATTTAGGGGATGGTACGCCTTGTCAAATAGTTGGCAAAAGGAAAGTGCAGCTGGAATTGTAGATGGGCAACACATGGGTGTTGAAGGAGGTTATGCATGTCCCAATCCTGAAGTAGAGTTTGGTTTCTATAGGAAAGTTGGGTGATGAGGGATGCACAGTAACTCTCACAGCAGATTCTTGGAAGGTTTCCAAGGGTGCACTTGTTTTAGCAAGAGGTAAGAAAGTAGGTACTCTTTATCTATTTACTTGTATTATTGATTCTCCTTCTGGTTTATCTATTTTAGCTGTAGATTCGAAGATGTGGCTTAATAGGCTTGGTCACATGAATAAGAAGGGAATGGACATTCTTGAGTAAAAAGGTATGAGTTTAGATTCGGAGGGCATAGATCATGTTCATTGCAGGAAACAGAAATTTGATGTTTTTGACAAGAACAGGGAAGCCTTGGTGTTTATAGAGGAGATGATGGACAGAGATCAGTCACAGGAGCTGAATAATTTTGAGCAGGGAAGTTTGGACAGGGTTTTGATCTAAGATGAGATCACAAGTGAAAAAAGTCATCACTTATAGGAAAACACAGGTATCGATGTCGGTCAAGTGGAATCGATGTTGATCAGGTAGGTATCGACGTCGGTCATGTGTAGACCAGCAGATTCAGTAGTGTCAAGCAAGTCAAATCGATGTCGATTAGGTAGGAACTGACGTTGGTAGATAGGTCGATCGCATGGAACTGATGTCGATTAGGTGCAAACTAAGAGATGGCCGAGATCGGTCACTGGAATAGATGTTGGGTGGACAGCAAGCTGTCAAGGAGTCTTAAACGCCCATGTGGAGGACTAAAAGGGTAAGTGAACCTCATATTCATTGTTCACCTTCTTTATATTACTTATTACTCACTGATGGTCAAGAACCAGGAAGATGTGAAGAGGTAATGCAGGTAGAATCCAGGAAATAGTGGGAGCATGGCATGAATTCTTTGGAAGAGAACCAAGTGGGAGTTTTGGTAGAGTTTCCAGCTAGGATAAAAGCACTGACAAACGAATGAATTCCTAGGTTAGAGAAGAGAGTGGATGGACACGTGAGACAGAAGGCCAGGGTATATGGTCTTGAGCAGGCTGTAAGACAATGAAGGTTTAACCATTGTGTTTTCCTTTACCAGGTTGGCTAATATTAGCTACATTATCCTGTTACTGTATGTAGTGTGTATGTTTGTTGCAGGGTGACACATGCAGGGAGTTGCTAAGCTAAAGGTAAAGTTAGTTCAGATGGGTGTCATGAAGAATCTAGAAGTAGCAAGATTCTTTGGCATAAGTATGTCTAGGAACAGGGAAGATCACAGGTTGATGTTGTCTCAAGATGATTGTGTGAATAAGGCAGTGGTGAGGTTCAAGATGCAAGATTCAGAACAGGTTAGCACACCTATGGATAGAAAGTTCACAGAACAGTGTCCCAATTCACATGATGAGGTTAAGTACATGAGTACTAGACCTGAGTTTTCCCAAGCAGTGGGAGTTGTCAAAAAGTTTAGTGGATTCTCAGGTATCTGAGAGGGACCAGCAGTAGGTATTTATGTTATGCAGGGTCAAGCACTTTTCTACATGGGTATGTAGGTTCAGATGTGGCAGGGGACTTAGATGACAGGCATAGCATCACAGGATATGTGGTGGTTGGTCTTCAAGACTGAGTTTGAATATGGAGGTGCCTGAGATGATTAGTGTATGTTGTTGTACAAGTGTAGCTATTTATCTCCAAGTGGGAGATTGTTAAGTTATGGAGCTAAAAACTTTACCAAGATGTTAATCTGGAGGTTGCTGAGTTCAATCAGTAACTGGCATCAGTAGTATTGCCGACGTCGGTCAGGCAGAGATTAGGGATCAGCCGACATTAGTCATAGATAGACTGAAAACAATCGATGTCGGTCACCTGTGCATGTGCATGCATTTGCATGCGTTTCCAGAATTAGACTCATCTAATTTTAAGAGGTCCAAGTGTTTGCATGTGAAGACTAATTTAAGTCTTGGGTCTGTGTTTCTAATTATTGTAATTAGAAGTCTAATTATTATATGCTTTGGATCCTATTTAAGAGACCCATGAGGCATGTATTGTAATGGAAGGCAAGTAAAGCATTGAAGCAAGAAAGCAAGGTCAAAGGAGATCTGCAAGGTGCAAGGTCAAGGAGATCAGCTGAAGCTATCAAGGAGGTGATAACAACTCAGGTGTTTGAGTTAGTTGTGGTTGAGAAAGAGAGTGAGAACTCTTGAGAGAAATAATGTACACCCAAGAGGTGTCAAGAGGAGAGTGAGATTTCTTTATTGTATTCTTGAAAGAGTGTTAATACAGATAGTATTGTTTCTCATATTCTTTGTTGTTTCAAGTTTCTAGTTACTTAATCGTTATGGTTCAATTTCGTGTTTAAATTGCTTATAGAAAAGTAATCAATTGTGCTTCCACATTCCTAACAAAGTGGTATCAAAACTTTATGTTCTAGATCCTTGAAAATAAGTGTGGCTCAACATAGCATTATCAGTGAAACCTCCCTACACATCCCACAAGTAGGTATTGTCGAGGGCCCCATAAGGTCAAAGAATTCCCTGACCTTTACAAAAAGTTGACCCAAGGTATGCCTAATGCAGACAAAGGCACAAGAATGATCAGGCATGAGAAGAAGATGAAAAAATGGACCCCAAAGGAATAGTCTACACATACAGAGGTAGTCAAGGTATAGTGAATTACTCGTAGTGGATTCACCACTCAGTCACTAGTTATACCAGTGACCTGAGCCATGCCTCAAATATGGGGATAAGGGCCCAAATGAATGCATAACATAGACTAAACAAATATTTTTATTTTAACCAGACCCAACATGATAGAATGATGTACTACAATAGGCTATGAGTGTAATCTAAAACTTGCAAGGGGAACTCTAATTGATGGAAGATCTAGAAGTGCAAGCTAGCACCTCCCAAAAAAATCAAGATAGTTGAGAAGCTAAAGTACAAGAATTAATTAAGATCTTGTGCCTCCTAAAAATGGAAGGAATGTTTCCCCTATTGAAAAACTTTCACCTCAAGCATGCAAGTTAAAAGTAAGTTGAGGTCACTATGCCATACATGGAAAGGGCATGATAATTTTGACATACACAAAATGTTGAATATGACTAAGAACTCCTGGTGGATGCCACTATTGATGAATGGTCTATCTGTGAGGTTTGTGTAGACACATGTGCTGAGGTCAACATCTTGACCAAGATTGATTGGGAGAAAATGGGTATACAAGCCTTGAGACCTTCACCTCATGTACTCTTCATGTCCAATAAGACCTAGGCATAGCCTATAAAAATGCTAAAAAGTGTAGTTGTAGATATTATGGGGGGTAAATTATGCACTAACTTTTAAGTAATAGAGTTAGCAAAGTAAGATAGTTACTCGATGTTTTTGATAAGATCATTATGTTATGCGAATAATGTAGATATGCATTTCAAAAGGTGTTACATGACCTTTGAAAATTGAAAGGAGAGGGTAGTTATACCTCTCTCAGATGACCAAGGACCCCTTGTGTAGAGAGTGTGGACATCAAGGATGAAATCAACCATATCTATAACATCACAGCACAAGGCATCAAAACTCTAGAACCAAATGATCAAGTCCTCACTTGGGAAGATGGACAGTTAGCCTCAGATACCACAAATGTTGCTTGTAACCAATGGGTCAAGGAAGCATATGAGACCATTAGTCGATGGTGCCACTTAGTATGAGTAAAGGTGTCAAATCTAGTAAAGATATTCTAGATACAGATTGATTGCAGTCCTAAAATATGGGTCCCTTGCACCAAGAAAAGAGGGAAATGAGTGTTTTGCCTCAATAAGGGCAAATTTTTTGTGATCCCAGTATATAAAGCAATTAATCCTATATAGGACTATGTTTATGGCCTTGAGTCTTACATCCCAAAAGAGGTGGACAGAATGGGCACACTAGTGTATACATTGAAGAACACTGCTACTTGTTGGTGGACAATACAGAAGCCTAGCTTGCCAACTTGGCAGGATGTAAAGGTAGCTATTTTCACTAGGTTCAAAAAAAGCAATGAGGACATGAACATTTCATCCTACTTTGACAATTCTGACCTATCATACATGTATGTTTTTACCAAGAGATGTGGATTATTTGTAGTGAAAATGCCCCAAGAAATATATGGGTGTATGCCTTTTACAGAACCTTAAAGACTTGGGTACGGGTGTGGTATGTAGTAAATAAGATGCACTATGAAACTATAGACTATGATGTCCTTAAGGAATGATTTATTTATACCTTCTCCTTTTCTTCACAAAATCTTTAATTGATTTAGCCATTACAGGTAGTTTGAAGGTTAATTTTTTAGGACACTGCTATATTAGAAGAGTGCCTAAAGGACATGTTTGGTTAAAAAGGGTTAGCACTCCCAACCTTCTTCGAAGAGAAAACTATTAATAGTGACTCTAGTGATGAAGATGATGACACATGAAAGGCATGCAATTGGAATAATTTGATAGGTAAAAGGAAGTTAGTGCACTAAGTTGAGGATAACACCCCAGAAGAAGAAGACCCTACCCATCTTTGAGTAGAAACAACCGAGGGTAGAAGACAAGAAAAGGATTCACACTAAGAGAAGAATAAACCCTATCAAGTATTGTTAAGAACTACCAAGGTACATATCAGTTTAGAAGGGGAACCAAAAATTAACACTTTGGGTGCCTATTGGTCTAACACAACATTGGCATGTATTGTTGATCTCCTCAAAGAATTCCAAGACCTTTTCCCATGAAACTCTAAAGATATTAAAAGCGCATAACCATCCCTCAAGATGATGAGCATAAAACTAGTTGATGACACAAGACTCATCAAGAAGTGACCTTACAAGATGAACCCAAATCTTCATGACAAGGTCAATACTAAGATTGATGGCATGCTATCTACAGGAGTTATTTGCCTAGTACAAGAATATAAATGAGTCATCCCCATGGTCATCAATATCAAAAAGGATGGGCGCATCTAAAGTTGTGTTGATTATAGACTATTGAATGTTGCTTGCATGATTGACCTCTTCCTAACTCTATTTATTGATGAAGTATTGGATGGCATCATAGGTTGTGATATATATACATCTACTGATGGCTTTTTAGGATACCATTAAGTCCAAATAGAGGAGGAGGATAAGCCTAATACCACCTTTGCAACCAAATGGGGTTGTTTTTCATATAACATGATATTCTTTGGGGTGAAGAATGTGCCAGTTGTTTTCTCCTGGGTGGTGATCACCATATTCAAAGACAACATTCACAAGTTCCTTTAAGTGTACTTAGATGATTGGATAGTGTATGGGTTGGTGAAGGGTCACTATGACAATTTTTGCCTAATGTTTGAAAGGTGCAGGTAGTTATAAATTTCTTTGAATCTCAAGAAGTGTGTCTTTATAATGTCATTTGGCATATTGCTCAAGAACATTATCTGCAAGGATGGTCTGCTCATTGATCTTGCAAAGATTGTTATCATCCTTCAACTTCAAACATCGTCAATGCAGAAAGATGTTCACACCTTTCTTGGACATTGTAGGTATTACAAGAAGTTCATAAGGAATTATGCAAAGATTTCAATGTTGTTAGAGGAACTCTTATATAAGGATGGCCTATTCTATTGGGGTGCAGCATAGGAAGATGCTTTCAAGACCCTAAAGCTCAAACTAGCAAGTACACTGATATTGTAATTTCTCGATTGGGTAACTCCCTTTCATGTTGACTTCAATGCCTCTGGTACCATAATTGACACCATTATTTCATAACCAAGTGAAGGGAAAATGGATCACACTATTTCTTTTGCAAGCAGAAAACTAACCAAGACAAAATAAAATTACACCACAACTGATCACAAGGTGTTTTCCATAGTCTACGCCCTACAGAAGTTTCAAAAATATTAATTGGTGACCCACTTTATCTTCTTCATTGATCATGAGGTTTTTAATTACCTGGTGAACAATCCCATTTTAAATGAGTGCATTTCTCAATGGATTGTTTTTTTTCAAGAATTCTATTTTTTTATGGTAGCGAAGCTTAGAAAATGAAAATTGGGCCCAGACCATCTATCCCACATAAACTCTAGCAATGCAATAGTACCAATCTAATATGATATGCCTAACATGCAACTTTATAGGATCCAACACATCCCAGAAGACTTGGTATAGATTTCCACATTTCTAACCTCAGGGTTTATGCCTCAAACCATGACAACTAAAGAAAAGAAGCTGCTCGTGGTTTGTGCCACCCCTTTCCAACTCATTGGAGGGGAATTGTGTAAGTTGAGCTATGACAAAATCATGCACTGATGTATCCTAGAGCATGAAAGGGAATTAGTACTACAAGAGGTGCATAAGGGGATTGTTCGAGGCCATTGAGTTGGAGATGCCATGACATGAAAAGTGTTACGACAGGCTTGTGGTGGCCAACTCTATTTCATGATGCAAAATAATATGCCAAAACATATGATGTCTACTAGCATACTGTAAAACCAAACCACTAGGATGAGATGCCCCTCATCCCCATCTTTTCCCAAGCACCATTTGAAAAATGGGCCATTAATTTTGTTGGGCCTATTACTCCCACTGTGAGATGCACAAATGCATGGTACATTCTAGCTACCACAAATTACTTACCAAGTGGGTTAAATCACTGCAAACCAAAGACTATACATCCAACACAATAGTAATATTCATCTAGGAAAATATTATTAGTAGATATATATGCCTATGTAGATTGACTAGCGACCATGGCATGCACTTCATTAATAAAATAGTTCAAATTATGTTGTTTGAATATATGGTGGTGCACCATAATATGACACCCTACCACCCCCAAGCAAATGGCATTGTAGAAACTTTAAATAAAATATTGGGGACATGCCTCACAAAAATTGTGACATTGGTCACAAGTATTGGGATGATCATGTGTCAACAGTATTATGGGCTTATCGTACAACATACAAACACCTGAACAAGGTTACACCATTCCGACTGGTGTTTTGCACAAATTCCATTTTACCTATGGAATTCTTAGTGCCCTCATTGTGCATCACTCAAATTGGTTGATTGGATGACCAAGAGTCTTTAAGTGTATGTTTGGAATATTTGGAGAGGCTAGACGAGACATACACCCAAGCATGATGGAACTAGTGGATAGAAAAGGCATGCCAAAAGGTATGTCATGATAATCACATCAAGCATAAGGTATATATATATGGTACATTGGTCTTGTTATAAGATTATAAGTATTGTTGGAGGCCTAGGCTCCACCCTAGCTGAACAAAGGATTGTTCAAGTCCTCTACCCAAACCTAGTCCAACATGGGAATGACCTTATGCTTTGGGTTACCTAATATTGGGTTAGACCTTTAGGGTTTTTAATGAGGCTATCTCCTTTGATATGATAATATATCTCTTTTCCTAAAAATATGATTATACCAAGGAAAAGGGAAAGGAAATAAAGCTAAAAAAAATAAAACCTAGTCTAAATGGTGATGCATCGAATGTTCAATGATCTACTCTCATCTTAAACACTTTTATGACTACTAATGAATCCAATTAGGACAAGAAATGATCTGATTCTATGAAAAGGTTACAAAAATGAATATTTTTTATGAAGGCTAAAAAGAGACCTACAACTTGAAGGATATAAAGAGATAGGTTAAGCAAAATACTATGGACTTATGACACTTCAAGGGAAACCTCACTAGCCAACACTTCACACAACCTACAAGAAACCAATGGACATGAAGCAAGGTACATGAAGGATATATAGATGATGAATAAGAAACATACACTCTATAAATCAAACTTGAATAAATCACACTTAACATTCAACTAGAATCTAAGATGTCTTATGTTACTTCAAAAAAGTTTTACAAAATGATTTTGGCAAAGCTTCACTATATCAAGATGAGGGTTACAAATCAAGAGTTCAAAGCTAGTATTTATAGGAATAAATAAGGTAAGAGAGATAAATTGGGACTAAAGGGGTCATTAATGAGACTAAATCCACTTAGAAATACCACCACCACAATCCTTCTCAATCATTCCCCTACATTAATGTCATTGTATCTTTCTCTAGCATGATGTAGAATGTGAAGATCAAGACCAATTGTAGGAAGCAATCCCCATGACCGCATCAATCTTTCTCGAGCTCCTCTACATTCATGTCCTTCATTGTCTTCCTCAATCATGTTTGATGTTCTTCACATTGTCAGGTAGTTACTTGAGCTTGCTCATTGATGTTCTTTCTAACATTCCTTATGCAGTCACCATTCTACCATTGCTTTTAAATATTGAATATAGATCTATTATGGATGAAAACTGATCACCCTATTGGTTTTCATATAGTCATGATTACAATTTAAGATTTGTAGGCTAGGGTCTCTTGAATCTAAATGATATGTAAAACTTACATCTAGAAGATTTTAAAAAGTTTTACAAGGCTTTAATGACATTAGACAGCTTTGCAAGGTCTACTCCTAGTTATCCATATCATGTTTGATCTTGCATTTATGTATTCTACCTATTTGGGATGGTAAAATCCTTTGTCCAATGTGTTTGCCTTAATGGAATCCTCTTGAAATATTTTATTTGTCTCAACCTAAGTCAAATTCATTCTCTATTTAAAGTCTCTGGCTTTCAAATTTTAATAATAACCATTGATCTTGATTTGGGCCTTCTTAAATTGTGCCATTTGTCAGCCCTTCATTCATTATTAGGATCCTATTGTTAGCTCTTTGAATCCTTGACCTCATGAGCACCATAGATCCCTCTTTGTATGAATGAATGTGAACCATAGATATTTCACCAGTTTAACATGTTTAATACACTTGTCACCCACACATTTTCTCTTAGGATCCACTAACCTTTTGACCCATCACTCTCCATTAGATCTTTTTTGTACGATGGATCATGCACCATCAATTACACTTAGACCCACTAGCTTTGTCAATCATCACAATCCATAAAATCTTTGTTTAGGTACCTGAGATCTTGACACTTATCATTGATGTGCTTATGCTGACCTTTTCACCTAATGTTCACCATTGATCTTTGATTCACGATTAAACATGTGTCATTGGATCTTCAAGACCCACTGACTCATTAGGTCATCACCCACCATTAAATCTTGACTTGAGCTCCCCTAATATTGACACTTATTAGCTATGCATTCATCCTTGGAACATTTGAAATTAAATGGCTAATTCACAAAGCTTAAACTTGATGTCCCTGCACATGTCTTACTCTGCAAGTCTAAGTTTATAATTTTATATCTTGAGATAGCAAGCTCATCAGGACACCAAATTTTTAGACCATGATCTAATCATGAATAAATTCATGTCTATGTGATCTTTTTGGCCTGAGAAGCTTTCTAAGCATGTTTATAAAATGCATAATTGAATTGACCAGTCTATTTATATGTGATGTGTGATGATGGTCTGGTTCTTCTAGACTTGTGCTCATAACTATTGCCTAATATTTCAAAGCTCCAATGAGTCCCTATGGCTTGTGTGAACTCATTCCATGATCTTGATTACATGATCACCATGAGAACCTACTTCTTCAAAATTTGACAAACTACACTTTAAGTTTACTTAAAGTGTTTCAAAAGCTTCGTAAGTTGTATGTAATCATTGGACCACTCATTCCATCCAGAACTCTATTTAGCTCATCCATCCAGGAAAAATATTTGTATGTAGGCCACAATTAGCTAACATTTCTAGTAACTTAGCTGGTTCGACTAGCCTACTAGTCACGGAACCTATAATTTGATCAAGCTTGATCATGATGACTAGACACATGAAGTATTACTTACAAAAGGATTTTTCCTGATTTATGGAAACACTTTAAATAAATGAGACACACACAAATTAAAATAAAGAAAAAAAATACACCAGAAAACTACCTAAACAATATAAAAATACAACAAAAAAAGCAATGTGCAAGAGCACTTGGAAGTAAAGATAGACCTATCTACCTATGTACAAAGATCATGAGACAACACTAGTAGAAAAAATTAAGATGCCTCCCATTGAAAAGGATGGTAAGGATCTCTCCATTCAACCTAGCAAGCTCAAAGGCATTGCTTTCCTTTCAACCTAAGATAACATAAGGCCCAATCCAAAGATTGTCAAATTTGGAGTGTTTTCCTGGTTTTACATGGTCCTCATCTCATTTGAGGACTATATCACCTTGTTGGAATGTCTTTGAGGAAGATCTCTTATCAAATGACCTCTTAACTTAGTGTTTATTGTACCAAATAATTTTCATATTAGTTTCCTTTGTCTCCTCCATTTGTCTTAGCTCATTCAACCTTATCTACATAGCATCATCCTCTAGTAGCTCAAGTTGATGTGCAAGCTCTAATGCAGGAAGTTTAAGAGATATAGGAAGTTTGGATTCTTTCCCATAAATAATAAGGTATGGGGAGTTTTTATTATATTTATTTGGTGTAACTTTTTATACCCATAGGGTAGTCCTTAGTCTAGTATGCCACTACCTCTAACCATCTTCCATAGTTCTCTTGATAATCCTCAACAAGTTCTTATTTGTGGACATTGTTAGTCCATTGACCTATGGGTAGTAGTTAGAGGATTCCTTGAGATAAATTCCATGTGAAATATCCCACTCACATACCATGTTATTATTGAATTCCAATGCATTGTTAAAACTGATTTTAGAAGGCACACCAAATCTGGTCACAAGGCTATCATAAAAATCCAAAACAAAATCTTCATTAGCTTCCTTGAGGGTAGTTACTTCAACCCACCTTGTAAAGTAGTCTATAACTGTAATGATCCACATATTTCCTTTACTTTAAAGGGTGTGTATCATCCCTAGGAAATATAAGCCCCATTGCATGAAATGATGTTCTACTTGTATGGGTTGCAAGGGAAGGGAAGCTAGTTTCTGCTTGCCAACAAATATTTCACATTTTAGGCATATCTTTACCCAAGAGTGTTCATCTCTGAACATTTTGGGCCAAAAATACCCAGCTATAATTATCTTAGATATTTTTGTCTTGTCAATAAATCTCCCACCAACTGGACCATCATGGAACTACTTACGTAGCTTGTCTATTTGGCATGATTCCACACACCTCAAAATCATGCCTCCTATGTCTCTCTTGAAAAGTACTCCATCTATCAGGACATAAGGTATATTTTGAAACCTAAAGTGTCTTCTCTTGGCTCTATCTAGTCCCATAGGACATTGGCTTGACTCAATAAATTTAAGTATATCATGTGTCCAATTGAAAGGTGTGTTGTTTGTAGCTGCCTGTTGGTTATCATGGACTACCAACACTTAATCTTTATCTTGTTTTACCTCTGATAGAAATTTTCACATAACCCTCTACCCCTTACAATTTTTGTAACTCTAACTTCAATGTCATACTTCATGCATTTTATCACCCATCCAAATCTTTTCTCATTGAGGTCTCTGTTGAGTATAAACTCTTTAATACTTGGGTGTACCACCATGAGTATGATCTTTCTATTGGAGACCATGTGCCTAAATTTATTCAAAACTCTCACTACTTCAATCATATGTTTCTCTAAAAATCTATACCTCTCCTCATACCCCTCTAAGTCATGACTAAAGAAAGTAATAGGTTGTTCCAAACCTTGCTCATTCTGTTGCATCAATATGGCAGAGATTGCATCCAATGTAGATAAGGCATACAAGTAGAATTATTTATTAAAATTAGGATTAATAAGTGTAGGGGCATGAGAGATGGCCTCCTTGATGGCCCCAAAACTCCTCTTACCTTATTTTATCCATGTAAAATCCTTCAAATTTTCTTAACATGTGAGTAAGAGGCTTGACCAACTCTGCAAAGCCTAGGATAAACCTTTTTATAAAATTAATCTTTCCTAAGAAACTCTGCAGACCCTTCTTGTGTTTGGTCATGGGTAAGGATAAGCTGGACTCAACTCTTTCAAAATCTATGGAAAGACCATCCTTGGGCACTACATGTCCTAATAACCTACCCTCATGAACACCAAATATACAATTTTTAGGATTCAATGACACATCAAATTCTCTGAATCTTTCAAATACTAACCTCAAGTGAGTAATGTGATTAACAAGGTCCTTTGAGAAAATAGTGATGTCATCTAGGTAGATAAGCACCATGTCATTGATCAAACCTTCAAAGGCAACATCCATTTCCCTCTAGAAAGTTGCTCCAGCATTGCATAGTCCAAAGAGAATTTTCATATATGCATAAGTGCCCCATTTTATGGTAAAGGTAGTCTTATGCCTATCTTATTCCTTGACCATAATTTAATTATAACTAGAGTAGCCATCAATCAATTATAATCTCTAAGAACCTACCACCTTTTAAATAATCTGATCCATTGAGGGCAGTGGGTAATGGTCTTTTAGGGACACTTTATTGAGATCCCTAATGTCAACACATAATCGTATTTCCCCATTTTTCTTCCTCACTGGCACAAGGTTTTTCACCCATGAGTAATGTTTAATGGGAAATATTATCTTTGATTCAATCAACTTAAACATCTCCATTCTCATCAACTCCTCCACTTTTGGATTGGCAAGCCTTTGTTTATGCCTGACTAGTTTTGCATTGCTCTCTAGCTCAACGGTATGTTGTGCAAGTTTGAGATCAAAACCCTTCAAATCCTTGTATTATCATGAAAATAGAACATATAACTCTTGGCATAAAACAACAAATATAGCTCTCTTCTATTGTGTTAATATTTCATAACTTCAATAATTTATCTTTGAAGATCTCTATCCTCTCACAATGTTCCTCCTTGGCTAAGATACATGCCTTGCCTCTTCTCACTTGGTCATCTTCAATAAAGATGATTTCCAATGTCACAATCCCCTTAGGTAGATTTTTAGACCTTAGTTTCACTATTTGATCATCATACTGATGTTGGAATTTGTTTTGATTCTTATGATAGAATTCTACCTCCTGCATCAAAAAACATATAATTGGGTCATCATTATCAAACACCTACCAACTTACCTCATTGTCAAGTATAGCTAGCCTGCATATGACCTTGATCTTGTCTTGAATATAGTTGTCTTTGACTCCTACAACCTCATACTGAGCTCTAATGGTTGCAAGCCTATCTGCACATTAATTTGCCTCTCTTGGTATGGATTGTATATTGAATCCAAGAAGTCCTCTATGATATCCCATACATGATTCTTGTAAGCTTTCACATGATGGTTACTAACTACACTTATGCCTCTCACTTGTTGTACAATGAGTTCATTTTCACCCTTGACTTGAAGAAGTTTGACACCTCTTATTCTTGCCTCTTGCAAACCATGTAAAAGAGCTTCATATTCAGTTGTGTTTAAAGTACAATTGAAATCGTGTAGTTGAATAATATTTTTGATATGAGGGTGAAACCAGCATGGATCTAACTCCACTATCATTCTTTGACCTTGATCCATCAAAGAGTAAAGTCCATATACCATCTTCCTCTTGAGTGGTGTTAGTTAGGCAAGGTATAGTAGCACCCTCCTCGTGCATACAATACACCCCTAAGCTTGCTTCTTCAATATTAATGTAGGGATCAAATCCATGATTATCAGTTGCCAATTCATCTAAGTATAGGTTTGGAATTCCTTCAATATGGTCATGAGGTTCTTTCTCACTAACATTATCATCTTCATCTAATATGGTACAGTTGACATTTGTAAGGTTAGGCATATAGGGCTCTAGATGGAACCTAGAGATAGGTTCTAACATAATAGTGACCCTAGTCTCATATCTAGTCCTAAAAACCATGTATGACTAGTCAAAGGACAAATATCCCCCAATATTTTTAGTAAAGTCCCTAGATAGGCATAGGGTAAAATATGGGGTAGGTATACAACCATTACATCCTAAGTGATGACACAATTTAGGCAAGTTGTCAATGTGATCTTAAGATCTTTCAATATGTCTACTATTTTAGTGGGGGAACCATCCAATTGGATAACACCTTTTTCATTAGGCACATACTTAAGCTCAAGCTTATTTTTTCAAGTTTTAGGCATAACTGAGGTTGAAGCTCCTGAATCTATCATACAATTGTGCACTAAGTAGTCCCCTATGATGACTGACAAATAGAATGGAGGAGTTTTGACAACCTTACAGGATGAACAACATTATGAACTTGATCTTGACTAGGAGTTTAACTAGGAACTTCAATTTGACTAGGTTGACTACTATCGGTAAATATATTATTCACCTTATCAGTTGTCTCATTCACATGAGAAGGCTTGGAGAGCTCTTGCTGAAGAATATCTTTCTATCCTAGAATATATAGATCATCATACATAAACATAGTGATGTTAGCCTTTTTCATATGATCCACAATATTGAAAGGAAGACTAGTGCCTTTGAACTACACCTTGGAAGTAGAAGTATCACTTGGCACTCAAGTGACATGAGGAACAAAAGGAAACTTTTACTTCTGCCCATGATGTTGAGGTATTTTTTGAGTTACAGGAGCTTTAAAATTTACATTTGAAGGGGTAGGTTTTTTATTGGCTTGTGGAGATGTTGAAGGAGCCTTAGGCTGCCCCAAATTGTCATCCAACATCCTCTTCTTAAACCTTGTATGGGTTACAACTGGTTCATCTGCCCTTTATGTAGTTTACCCCATGTTTACTATTATATGATCAAACATATGCTCCCCTTACTGAAATTTCATGCACGTGGTGTCATCTAGTGCCTTATACATGCTCCCTTGCTATTGAATTTGAGCTTTTGATGATGTCATGGCAAGCATGTTATCTTGATTCATTGGAGGGCCTTGTGGTGAAGGAGGCATTGTATCATGGCCTTGGAATGAAAGATCATGTTGCCAACTAGGATCTAGATACATCTCTCCACTTGTAACCATTACCATCTCATTGGACTACCCTCCTGATTTCCATTGACCCTCTTGTGTAAGGTTGTTTTGTGTGGGGACCAAGGATCTTAAACTACTTGCAGTTGTGGGGTTGTAACTATTATAAGATTTACCTTGAGTAATTTAGTCTTGGGCTATTTGATTTGATGGATAAGGGGATCTATTGTAGGATTGAGTAGGGTATTGGGTTTGGAAGGGACCTTGGTATGGCCTATATAAATTCTATTGTTGTCTCTCTATAGCCACTAGCTTGTTGTTTTGTGCCTTCAACAAGCTCTCAATCCTTGTAAATTTATCCACTTGACTATCATCAGGTTGGGGCTAATTGTTTGGAGTGGGAAATGGAGTAATGGTAAGTGGGTTTGACTGAAGATCAGGGAAAAATGGCATGATAGGTCTTGGCATGAGTTTCCCTGCTTGTATCAAATAGTTTTTTGCCCTTATGGATATCTCATAAGCCCCAAGCAAAGTTGTCCCACCCTTAGATTGGATCATGACTACAATGTCTGAATTTAATGATCTCAAATAGTAAATAAAAGCATAATTGGGTGTGGGTTTAATGATGATAGGGATCCTATCCCAAGTATTTTGGAATCTATAATTGAAATCAACCATAGATTCTTAGGATGCCCTCTTGATTGAGTTCAGTTATTCAACCAGTGACACATGGTCACTTCTATCCTCAAAAAATTTATGTAAACACTCACCAAACTCATCCCAAGTATTTATTTAGGTAGGACCTAGACCTTTATACCATTCTAGGGCTTTACCTTTCAAGGATGTGGCTAGTAGTCTCATGGCTATATTCTCTTGTGTAATGTTATGTATTGAACAAAGGTTTGCAATGTTAGCTATGTGTTCTACAAGGGTGGTGGAGTTTCCTCTTGTGAATTATGGTAGACTCTTTAAAGAGGTAGTATCGATATCATCATGTTGCTAAAGGTTAAGAGGCTTGACACCATTGAAGGGTACAAAAGCTTGTATTTGGACCTTGCCATTTGCATAGTGGGGGTTGCACTACTTAAAACAATAAGATGACTAAGAGATGAATATTTTTTTTGGAAATAAAGACCTGTCTTATTGAATCTTGATATTTTATATGAAATAGATGGTATTTCAATGAATTCAAAGGGAATACCTTTACTAGTTGACCTTCTAGTAACTTTTGACATGAGATGTGTTATCTAGATGATGTTATGAACTCTACAACTTGGAGAATCTTTAGCTTTTGACGATGATGGATGTCTCCATCTACTGCAAATACTTCTTCTCAACTCTAGACTTCAGTCATGCAAGGAGAATAGGTCCCACTAGGTATGCCAAAAACTATTGGAGGCTTAGGCTATACCCCAGCTGAGCAAAGGATTATTTAGGTCCTCTACCCAAACCTAGTATAACATGGTAATGACCCTAGATTTTGGGTTACCTAATCTTGGGTCAGACCTCTAGGGTTTTTAATGAGGCTAGATATTCAGATATGAAAATATAGTTCTTCTCCTAAACCTATGCTTATACCAAGGAAAAAGGAAAGGAAAGAAAGCTAAAAAGAATAAAACCTAGTCTAAATGGTGATGCGCCTAATGTTCAACGATCCACTCTCATCTTAAACACTTTTATGACTACTAATGAATCCAAGTAGGATAAGAACTGATCAAATTCTATGATAAGGTTAAAAACATGAGTATTTTATATAAAGATTGAAAAGAGAACTATAAATTAAAGGATATAAAGAGATAGGTTAAGCAAAACACTATGGACTTATGACACTTCAAGGTAAACCTCACTAGCTAACACTTGACACAGCCTACAAGAAACCAATAGACATGAAGCAAGATACATGAAGAACATAAAAATGATGAATAGAAAACATACACTATGTAAATCAAACTTCAATAAATCACACTTAGCATTCAACTAGAATCTGAGATGTCTTATGTTTCTTCAAAAGAATTTTACAAAATGATTTTGGTAGAGCTTTGTTATATCAAGCTGAAGGTTACAAATCAAGATTTCAAAGCTAGTATTTATAGGAATTAAAAAGGTAAGAGAGAGAGAAATTGGCACTAAAGGGGTTATTAATGAGCCTAATTCCACTCAGAATAACCATCACCATAATCCTTCTCAAGCCTTCCCCTACATTAATGTCACTGTATCTTTCTTTGGCATGATAGAGAATGTGAAGATCAAGACTACTTGCAGGAAGCAATCCCCACTACTGCATGAATCCTTCTCGAGCTCCTCTACATTAATGCCCTTCACTATCTTCCTCAATCATCCTTGATGTTCCTCACATTATTAGGAAGTTACTTAAGCTTATTTATTGATGTTTTTTCTAACATTTCTTGTGTAGTCACCATTCTACCATTGCTTCTAAATCTTGAATATAGATCTATTATGGATGAAAACAAATCACCCTATTGGTTTTCATATAATCATGATTATAAATGAATATCCATAGGCTAGCCTCTTTTTAATCTAAATGAGATGTAAACCCTACATATAGAATATTTTAAAAAAATATATAAGGCTTTAATAGCATTAGATAACTTTACATGGTCTGCTCTTGGTTAGACAGATCATGTTTGATCTTGCATTTATGTATTCTACCTGCTTGGGGTGGTAAAACCTTTTGTCCAACATGTCTGCCTTCATGGTATCCTCTTGAAAAAATTGTCCTGGCTCAGCCTAAGTCAAATTCATTCTCTATTTAAAGTCCCTAACATTTGACTTTTAACAACGGTCATTGATCTTGATCTGAGCCTTCTCAAATTATGTCATATGTCAGCTCTTCATTCATTCTCAGGATCCTACTATCATCTCTTTGACTCCTTGACCTCATGTGCACTATAGATCCCCCTTTGTATGAATAAATGTGATCCATAGATCTTTTACTAGTTTAATGTACTTAAGACACTGGTCACCCATGCATTTGCTCTTAGGATCCACTAACCTTTTGACCCTTCACTCACTGTTAGAGCTACTTTGTATGATGGATCATGCACCATCGATCTGCTTGGACCCATTGGATTTATTAGTCATCATGCACCATCAAATCTCTATTTAGGTACCCAAGATCTTGACACTTGTCATTGACGTGTTTATGCTGACTTTTTGACCTAATGCTCACCATTGATCTTTGATGCATGATTAAATGCATGTCATTGGATCTTCAAGACCCATTGACTCATTAGATTATCACTCACTATTGGATCTTTAATTTACATTCTATGATCTTGACATTTTTCAACTACACATTCATCTTTGGAACATTTGAATTTAAATAGCTATTTCATGAAGCTTAAACTTCATGTCCCCATGCATGTCTTATTCTACAAGTTTAAATTTAAAGGCTTATCTCTTGAGATAGCAAGCTCATCAAGACACCAAATTTTTAGAGCATGATCTAGGCTTGAATAAATTTATGTCCATGTGATCTTTTTGGCTTGAGAGGCTTTCTAAGCATGTTTATAAAATGCACAATAAAACTGACCAATCCATTTATGTGTGACATGTGATGATGGTCTGGTTTTTCTAGAATTATGCTAGGAACTGTTGCTTGATCTTTCAAAGCTTTGATGAGCCCCTGGGGCCTATACAAACTCATTCCATGACCCTAACTACATTGATCACCATGAGAACCTACTTCCTCAAATTTTCACAAACTACACTTTAAGTTTACTTAAAGTGTTTCAAAAGCTTAGAAAGTTGTATGTGATCTTTGGACCACTCATTCCATCCAAAACTCTATTCAACTCATCCAATTAGGCAAAATCTTTGTATGTAGGCCAAAATTGACCAACAAGTACCTTAGACACCTAGGCAAGTTATTGGAGACCGGCACATGTAATCTATGCACATTTAATGGTGAAATGCTCCCTATGCATTTCAATAACAATAAATTGAAGGTATTTCATCACTAGGATGGCACTTGCACCATCTAACATTAGCTTTATGGTTAAAAGTTGGTCACTTTATCTTGTGACTATAATAAAATTAGCACAAGCCAAATCTTTTCATTATGTTTCATTTCTTTGTGTCGTTCAGATAAGCATGGCACTTTCAAGCCCACAATGGAAATTTTTTGTTGATTACACTTGCATAAATCCAGTCACGTAAGTTGATTCTAGTAAATTTTCAAGTTCCTGAAGCCAAACACCTAAGTTTCTATGCATGTGTGAAGTTTACTAAGTTCAGTGAATCATAAGTACAAATTGACAAAGGAAAGCACACAAGTTGCTCATGCATAAGAGACTAGAAGGAGACAATAAGGAGTTAGAGGACCAATGCAAGGATTTGTGTGAGACAGCAGAGGCTAAATCATAGATAAATTGACCAAAAAAGAGAGGCATGCTTGAAAGGAAGTGCAACACCAAGAAGAGATGGAACCTAGGAGGTTGAATCACATGCATGTGAAGCACTACACCCAGGTAACCATAAGAATAACAAAGGTCATGCCAAGTTAAACAAAGCACAAGATAATGACCATTGTGATAGTTGGTACCTACCTAACATTCAATGGGAAGTGACTGTTTGAATCACCTATCACTTCATCAAAGAAACTGTTAACAAAGTTAATGCAATGACTATGAAAGAACAAAGATCCATATCAATGAGCAGTTAGTGGTATATTTTAATGAATTTCTTAGGTTTTAGAAGATTTTGAGAATCTAAATGCGACCAACCATTAATGTGGTAGATGATATAAGCATATAAAAGAGCAAATGGAAGAAGAAGGAAGTTTAATCTCATTTTCAAGAGTTCAGAGCAGAGCAAAGAGCCAAAGCCACTAAACCAAAAAAATACTACCAGAGAGAACCAGTACCCACATCCTCCCCACGCGAGAATAAAAGAACATGAAGATGATTGAGTTTTAACCTAAGGAGAAAGGGAGGTAAGCTTAGGGAAGTTGATAGAGAAATAGGGGAGAAATATTTTGGTAGAATAACTAGGTCACCATTAGCAAGGCAAAAAGCTCAACAGCCAAATATACAATCACATTTCTTGTGACTCTAAAGCATGCAAGACATAATGTTAGGCTTCAATAGAATCAACTAGTCATGATTCAATAGTATTAGGTTTAGGATGGGAAAGAAATGGCTAAGCATAGGTCCACCACAAGTACAAAAATATGCAAAGAAAGTGTGGTGGTGAGGGAAGCAGCCATCACAAAATTATAAGCATAGATGGTGGAGGGGGTGAGTGTTGTAGAGATTGACCCAAGTGTGAGCACCAAGCTCACCTAAAAAGAGATAGAATACCCACCAGAGGTCATGGTGGGGGATAAGTGGGTCTCTTTTTTGAGAATTTTTACATGCTTAAGGACTATAACCATAGGATAAGAAGCAACATTCAAGAGTTGAATAAGGACTAGATGATAGAAACAGGAAAGAAAACCAAGGCAGATGTTGTGTTCTTTGATGTCTACATCAGAGACAAATTAAAAACTATGGGCACCACACAACTATTTGAGCTTCCAAGCTTTTGTAAGTTGGAAGACTTGGTGCATTTTCTCCTCTCATGCGTACATGGTAATCGATTCTACTTTGTCAAATGGTGCATAAGGATTTATGCAAGCCTCATTATTAGAATCACAGGGCTACCTACATATGAGTAGATATACAAGAGATGATAGAGGATGATGTGGAGGTAGAAAGGGTCACAAAGGTCCTAATCTATTATAAGTTAGGATTTGCATTCCCCATCAAGGACATACAAGATCCAGGCACAAGGGTACTAGTACACCTTGTAAGTGTCAAATTTTTCCCTAGTAGTCGGTGGTCCAACATAAGTAAAACATTCATGTGCATTGCCCACCACATGACACATAAAGTGAGGTTCAACATCTCTAATTTCATCATAGAGGAGATCATAAAGAATGTGCAAGAGTACCATTGAGCATGCAAGACCTTCCAATGGGGATACATGTTGATCTTAATAGTGATGGAGGAGACAGGTGTGTTGGATGGTGATGATTACCACCTATGGGTGTTCCTACCAAGCCATGAGTCCCTTATGATGAAGTACTAGGACTTTATCTACCCCCTTATCTTCTCACATAAATATAAGGATATAGTGCAAGGATGGCTTGAAAGGTATGTAGAAGCCTTTGGGATGGAATGGAACATCCCACAAGAACTCCCTCAACAACTGGTGGGAACAATAACCTTTTTCATGATGCAACACTTCTATGTGGTGTACCTAGCGCTCATAGATGGAAATCTATCAGGGTGGATCTGGTTACCTTACACATTCTTAGCCAAATACTTCATGGTGGTGATAAGGAGAACCCCCAATGCACAACAAATTGAGATCCAAGCCAAGGTCATAGATCATGATAGAAGAATGATGAGGTGCCAATTTGTGCACCCTAGAGCCAAGGCCACTATGGATGAGGAAAATGATATCGATAGGCCTGACATCCATCCCCTCTAAATGGTAATAATAAATGGGAGGATTTTCAAACTTTACTATAAGATAAATCCACGCAAGAAGAGCAAAGATCCTAGAAAGGATGATGATCTCCCCCTCCTAGTCGGTGATGAAGGGAAGGATGTACCAAAGCATCAGGTGAAGACACTCCAAAGGAAATGGGGTGAGAAATTAGAAGATATCATAGAGTGCATATAGTTAAAAATAGCTTCCAAAGAAAAAATTGTGCCCCTTTCTCTAAGCGTGTGACATGCATGTAAGAGGGTGTTTCTTCCAGCAAGAATCCAAAGAAAAATACTAAAGGACCTATAGCATTCCCTACCATAACCAGTGAATATATGGAGAGAGATGCAACCTTCATGCCCATAATAGAGGAGGATACTGAAGAAGATAGAGAAAGGACCTATATCCTTTAAATAGGGGAAGGAGAAGAGGAGCTAAATATTGGAAATGTGCAAGATGCCATACAAAATGGCATGACCACCACACTATAATTAATAGAGGAAATGGCAAGCCTCACATCGGCACTGAAACCCAGGGATAAGGCCTCCCCAGTGGCCCCTCAAATGGTTGAGGAGAAAAGATCAGCTTAGAGGAAGATGTGACTAAGTGATGAGGATATTAACCAGGATTTGGCACTTAAAGAGAAGTGGAAGCTTGACTAGGAACAAAAGAAGGCCAAGTTGGATAAAGGGCCCTAAAGGTTCCCATAAGCATAGGACCAGTAGTAGAAGTGGTCAAACAAGTGCCAAGTGACCCCACCAGACAAGTAGAAGAAGCTACACAAGAGGCACACCCAAGTATTGAAGAGCTATCTAAATAGAATGAAGGTGATACTGACACCTTAGAATAATAAACAGAGATAGTTGAAGAGCACCAATAATAACAAGGCAACACTGGAATTGAAGGGATAACCCTGGAGGTAAGTATTGAAAATCCCTAGGATGAAGAAATAGATGAATGGGAGAATTTTGATGAAGTAACCCCCAAGGACCAAATAAGTGAATCCTTAGAAGAGCACTCCAAAGAGAGTGGTGGTGCCAGTGAAGAGGAGGAAGTACACACAGAGAAGGCTATCAATGAGAAGGATGATAGAGAGCTTAACATAAGGGTGATGGTGCAAAATAATTAGGGAGGTGAAGATATATACATGTATGAAACTATGCCCCCCAAACCACCACTATAAGGATGTGTAAAGAGATCTCATCTGTGCTAGACCACTATATGGATGAACCCCAATTTGAGGTTCCTAGAGCAACTATTTTGAGACTAGAAGATCTTGAGAAAGGGTAAGAATATCTCCTTATTTACCCATGCACCATGAACCCAGTCTAATCTGAGAATATGCTAATAAGAATGGCCATAGAAGTAATGTGCCATAACATCATCAATTACAACAAGGTGAGAAAATGGAAGAGGCTCCTTAATGAAACCAAGGATGAGGCACAAGCCAATAGGTTCAAGTTGTAACAACTTTGTGAGAATGTAAAGGTGGCCAAACCATCTCTTTTGTTTAGTGTCAACACTTCAGACCTTTTATAGGTCGACAAGATTTATGTATTGGTGGAGTAGATACTCCAAAGACTATAGCCTAATCTAGCACAAGAAGAAGAAGAAGAAGACCCCAACATCATGATAAATAAAAAGTTATCAGATAAGCTCCAAGAGGTAGAGTATCTCTTCACAAAATTGAAGGAGGGCATAGAAACTGTAGACACTATTTCTTTGAACTTCTCCAACCAAGCCTCAATAATAGATGTGCACCAAAAGTAAGTGAAGGATGAAAAGGAGTAGCTAATACCTCAAGTATACTTTACAATCAGGGTAGAGCAATCATAAATAATGGGCAATGAAAATGCCCTAAGTAATCAAATCAAGGACCAGAAACAGACCTTAGAAGAACTCTTCCATGCTCTAGAAACTAAGGCTTGTGAGCAAGGGGAAATATTAGATGAAAGTGTGGCAAAGGTGAAAGCCAATGTATAATCCTTCCATAAGGAACTAGAGAAAATATTTACATTTGTTTTCACTACTACATCCTTTGAGATTGATAGCACCGAAAATGAGATCAAATTGGCCATAAAGGGCTTTGAGGACTTTAGCATTGAACTCTAGGAGAATGCACCTGAGTTATGTGCTCCCAAGAGTTTGATGGCTTAGTCTAAGGGTAGACTAGAGTTTTTGTATGCAGTAAATGTTGGGCCCCTAACTCGTTAGTAAAGGATTCATGCCAACAGGACATCCACCTCAGAGTGAGAAGATAATTTTGGCAAGTGTTTAGCCTAAGGGTTTTGTATCCAACTGGAGGTTGTAGTGAAAATTTTGCACCAGTTGGTAGGTGGTTAACCATATCTCATATTTTCAGGGCAACATCAAATATTTAAAGAGATGTGGTAAGTGAAACATGGAGTTTGTAAAGCCATGAAATCGATGGTTATGATGATGGAGTTCTAGATAAACACTCAGCGTGTAACTTCTACCCTAGTAAAAATGTTCCTAAAGGATTATATAAGGATCTCAAGTCAAAAGAGGAAGGAGAGGTGAAGAATTATAGTGAATCTCTGGTGGAATGAATTCAAAGCCTTACTCTATAAACAATGCTCTGGTGGACATTAAGGCTTACAAATAGTATAGAGGCCACTCTTGCTCTAATTGTATGTGCCCAAGCTCCTCTGTGAGCCTATGGGTTATTAAGTATTATGATATGAATATACACTCTACTATGGACTTTGAATAGTAAAAAATGATGTTGCATTAAATGTGTTGTGTGCCTAGTTTTCATATCTTCTAATTATTATTAATGCGATGTGAAGATTTTTAATGTCATAATTTTGATCAAATTATGTTAATTAATGTTTGTGAATTTTATTGGTTCACTACTTTAATGGAGTCTCTACACTTTTCATGATGTCATCATCATTTTGCATAAAGGATGAGTATAGGTCATGTGCCAATAACCCAATACTTGTTTAAATTGCATCTGTTTAGTATGAGTAAATTGAGTAAAAGTAGTATTATGCCCCTTTAAGCACTGTATGACCCTAGGCTTAATCCAAGAAAGGCTTGCACCTGTGGATGTGTCTTAATTCAATTTTTTGATTGAATTGCTTAAGTCCCCTTAGTGAAGCGTGATATGGCACAACTATCCCAACATGGGCCCCGATTCCTTCTCAGATACACTTCAAATGAGAGCATAAGGCCTATGCCTTATGTTGATTGATGTTGACACAACCAAATGTTTAAATGTTGAGCAAAAAGGGAGTATCCCATGCTTGCATCTAGTTGTAGTAAACTAAGACCCTAGATTTTTCAAAACATCTTACAAATTATAGTTTGAGTGTATTAGCAATACTACATAGCATGGAGCACTTGATAGGGCTATACGTTATAGAAGAGATGGAATTTAAAAACTTGAAAGTGTTGGGTGATGTAGAACTGGTTGTAAAATAGATCAAAGGCCTATATCAAGGGAAAAATGATCGCTTAAGGCACTACAAGAACAAACTCTGGTATAATATAGAAACTTTTTATGTTTTTTCTATTCATACTATCTCAATAGAAAATAACTCCAAAGTGGATATGTTTGCAGTGTTAGCTTCATTATTGATTCTTCATTTAGAAGTTGGTAAGGATAAATACACAGTTGAGCTCGTGTATCGACCCAATGTACTAGACAATTTAGATAACTGGAAGGTATTTAATAATGATCAACAAAGTATTTTCTTTCTTGAAAAAATTGATATTTTCAAAAATCTATATTTTTAAGGTAGTAATTCATCATATAGAGAATATTCTTCTCAAACTAAGAAGGAAGGCATTGTTGAAGAATAAGATGAAGAAAGGATAATCAAACTAAAAGGGAATAATATTCTTGAAGGTTTAGTCTCATTGGAAGAACTTTTTGATAAACATGATAGTTTCATCAAAAATAATATGTATAAAGATTCTCTTGGTTCAGCAAACTATGAAAAAGTGAACATTGGCTCTGAAGAGCAACCCACACTGGTTAACATTAGAAAATGTTGTTCACTAGAAGAAAAGAGAAAAATTATCAGAGTGATTCAAAAGTACATTGACATTCCTGCATATTCATATGAAGATCTCAAGTTTTTTCATCCAAAATAAATGCAATACATAGTTCCTCTCAAACTTGATGTCAAACCATTCAAACAGAAGCAAAGATAATATAATCTGAATATTGCAAAAATATTTTTTATGAAAATTCAAAAAATGTTGAATGCATGGATTATTTTCTCCATTCATCATTCAACTTAGATTGCTAATATAGTCCTAGTTCACAAAAAGAATAGAGAAATCAAGATCTATGTAGAATTTAGGTATCTGAATTAGGCCTCTCCCAAAGATAATTATCCATTGCCCATTATGGATCAAATAGTTATAGGTTCAAAAATGCTCTCAATGCTGGATGGTTTCTCAAGTTACAATAGGATTGAGGTTAACAAAGAATATCAACATGAGATAACTTTCACAACCCCATGGGGTATTTTTACATATTGATGAATGTCATTTGGATTGATCAATAGAGGAACTACATTCCATAGGGCCATCATTCTTCCATTCAAAGATCTGAACAAAAATATAATTGTAGTGTACTTAGATGACCTAACAATGTTTTCAAAAAAAAGATCACTTTGAACACCTTGAGAAAGTGTTCAAAAAATATTGACTATATGATATTTATCTTAACCCTAATTTTGTTTTTAGGATGACTGGAGGTAAACTTCTCAGACACATTGTCTCCAAATAAGGAATCAACATTGATCTAAAAAGAGTCGAATCAATTTAAAAATTATCTTTGCCAACTAGTAAACCAGGTATACATTATTTCTTTGGGAAAGTAAATTTCTTAAGGAGATTTGTTCTAGATTTTATAGAACTCGCCAAGCATATTTTTGAGATTATGAAAGGGAAACCCTCATTCAAATATAATAATGATGGAAAAGAGGCATTAAAAGATGCTATCGTTTGTGCACCAACTTTAGTTTTTTCAGATTTCAAAAAAGAGTTCATTATTTATTGTTATGCCTTAGAACATACTCTCTCAGCCATACTGGTATAGAAAAATGATGAAGGTATTGAATTTTATATTGATTTCATGAGTTGTAACATGAAAGATTATGAATTGAAATATTCTCTAGAAAAGAAACATGTATATGCAGTTGTAAAAATTGTTAAAAAGTTTAAGTATTATATTTTACATTTACACTCCATTGTGATGGTACCAAGTATAGTAGATAAGTTTATTTTGACTTAACATGAGCCAGGATCTAAGAGAGGTAACATGATAACTAAGTTTCATGAATATGATATTTAAATCAAACCCACAAAATTGGTTCGAGAAAAAGGATTGTGTCAGCTCATATCAAAATAAAAAGATACTCAAATAATCTTTTCAACAGATTTTGATGATCAAAATAAAGAATATCTTCCTTTTGTCCCTTTTTTAGATTTTACTAATGAATGGTTTAGACATTTTAATTTATTTTTTACATATGGATAATGTCCACCTCATCTTGATACCAAACAATGCATAACACTCAAGTTAAAAGATAATAAGTATGTAATCTAGGATGTTACACTATTCAAAAAGAGTATTGATGGTTGTTTCTTGAGATGTGTTGACAATGAACAACAAAAAAAGTTCCTACAAGTTTTTCTTGATCAAGCCTTGGTGGAAAATTATCTGCTTTAGTGATAGGCTACAAGATATTAAGAGCTCATTACTACTGGCCAACACTATTCAATGACTCATATGAGTGGGTAAGGAAATTTGAAGCATGTCAATAGTTTGTTGGATGACCAAAACTTGTAGCATTTCCTCTAAATCCAATAGTGATAGAAGAACCTCTCCAACAATGGAGATTGGATTTTCTTGGAACTGCGAACCCTCATTCAAATGCTGAACATACACATGTTTTCATTGTTATAGATTACTTCACCAAATGAATAGAAGTCATTCCAGTTAAACAGACCACTTCAGAAGTTGTTTGTAATTTCATCAAATAAAATATCTTGGTAAGATATGGTGTTCCACAAAAGATAGTAATAGATAATGCTTCAAATTTTTCTTCTTCGGAGTTGATTGGATTCTTTTATGGATGTGCATGTATAACACTGAATCTGGGCAAGCTATTACCCACTCTTTAGACTATTACCCACAAGGAAATGGTCAAGTTGATCTAGTAATAAGAATCTAGTCACCATCATTTATAAATTGATTGATGAGAATCAAAGGAATTGGTATAATAAATTATATGATGCATTGTGGGTGGATTGTATAACACTGAAAAAAGCCATAGGCATGTATCCATTCTAATTACTCTATGGAATTGATGTAGTAATTCTAATAACACTTGAATTGTCTATACTTCAATGGCTAGGGCCATTGAAAATCATAACTTTGAAAGTCCCTTGAATAAAATAATTATTTACTTGACTAAGCTTGAAGAAGATAAATCTCAAGTTATTGATAGGATTTCCAAACATCAGGCTCAATTCAAAGTCCTTTTTGACAAAAAAGAGAGAAGGGATTTTCAATTAGGATAAATTATTCTTTTATGGGATAAATGTAGAAAACCAAAGGGAAATCATGTAAAATTTGACTCCTTATGGATGAGCATCTTCAAATTCAAGTACTTTTATGGAGACAACAATTTATACTTCACCTATTGTAATGTCACACATTTACCATTTCCTTACAATGGATAATATCTCAAGCATTACTTCAAGTGAAAGTAGGTAATCCCCTGCATGTAAGCATGTATATAACAATTTTGGTTGTGTTTCCCCTTCGATTATTATTTTTGGCTTGTTTTGTATTGCATCATTTTGTTTCATGTCTTTCTCCTTATTAGTTGGTTTTTTTGCCTTTGCAATCTCCTACTCTATCCTAAGTCAATATTTATATAAAAATTCAAATGACTCTATAACCCAATGGAAATACACTTGTCTACAAAACTAGAGTCTGGAGTTCTTCTCTTATCCCTTGCAGTTCGAAATTCTACTATGTTGACCCAGATATCAGCAGATAATAAGAATAAATTACATTGTGAATACAGATTTTAACACAAAATATAATAATGTATTTATTCAAATAATTTTTACAAAGAAAATGAAAATCTTTATAGGCTTTTCATGGGAAGTTGGTTTCAAAACTAATCAACGGGTGAAATCAACCTACATAAACAAAATGTAAAAATAAACTAATTAATAAATTGAATCATAATTCTAAGAAATTCTCCCTTGATCCAAAGGGCATAGAAAAGATCTGGAGCAATGACTTTGAAATCATCAAAGAAACTCTGTTGCAACTATAACTGGTACATTGTACCTCCTAATACTGATCAAAACCAATGTTGCTCCTTACAAAAGCCTTCCTAATGAGTTGTGGCATAAAAGGTTGATGGAAATGATCAAGGCCCGATCATCCCCTATGATCAGTGTATCGTACTGTAGTAGAACCTAATCAAAGCCTATCCAACTACATCAACCCATATAAGGTCCCACATAGAAACCCATCTAAGTGACAAACCTATACTCTATATGGCACATATCTTGATGCCCAACAAATTTTGATGACGTTTGCTCAACACTAAACGTGCTAGCAACCCCTATCAACTTGTATTGTCACCGACAACTGATCGAAGGCCAACCAATGCCTAAATATTCACCCCCTATCAAGTGATAGGTGAGAAGTCATGCATCGATAAAAATAAAAACAACTAATCATGTCCACTCCATGTCATTAATATTAGGTATAGAAAGCCAAAATGAAATTGAAAGCAAAAACACAAGCAAAAAATTTTCATTCAAGCATTGAACCCAAACTCCAAGCAAATAGCTAATTGGAGAGGGTAATTATCCTCTAGCCTCCAATGGATCCTCTAACCTCTAGTTGTGACTTAGATGGTGTTAATCAAAAGGATCCTAGGACTTGTAAGGGATGGTATTATATTTGAGACCACAAGAATAAAGTGATATTATGATAATTTTCATTGTGAAGGTGTCAGATTCAGCTGAAAATGCACCTTTATACATCAATTTTAATATAAGGACATGTTGGGTGTAGACACTGATTGTCTTCCAAGATCAGAGGTTAAAATTTTGATATTTTTTTAGTCAAGTTTTGGATCCCATTCTTTGTATCCGCAATAGTGATGGGGGTTATAAGGGGGGCGAAGTCCTCCTTGCAGGGTCAAAATTTTATTAAAATTACCTTATAAAATTGTAATTTTGTAGTCAATCTGGGCCATTGATTATAGGTTTCCAGATCTAATGGTAGAGGTTATGTTTAGGTGTTTTTCCACCATAAAAGTGAATTGAGATATGGCTGAGAGGTAAGAGAATATTATTGTAAACAGAGAGAGGAGGTAGAGAAGGTAGAGAGGTGTAATAGGTTTTGTTACAGGTTTTATTTCTCCCTTGTATTGCTAGAAATAATATACTAGACAAGTTTGGTGGATGTAGCCCATCTTGGGTGAACCACGTTAAATCTAGTGTCTCATATTTTGTGCATGTTTATGATTGTTTTATGTATGTTTAATTGATTTGTTTCATAGTTTCTCTTGTATGTGATTTGGGGATAAATCTGTGTTTTATTGTATCCTAACAGGACACTTCAAATTACAAAATTGACTATTATGTTGTATTTAAAACATCTAAAAACCTATAAAATGCCTAATTACATGAGCACTTTTAGACAAAATGGTGATTTGTCAAAAATTTGTCTCAAAAAGTCACCAATACAGCGTTATATCACCTTTACAAAGCCAAAAATTTGATGAAAATATAAACAAAGGGTTTTGAACCCTGGACCTTTTGTTGCAAGTGACTTAACAATATATCCTCTAACCAACTTGCCTTCAACAAAGTTGAATACAAAACAAGCTATTTCATATGACCTTGATTTTGGTGGAAGAAAAAATAAAAAATTACATTCACCATAATTTTTTTAAGAATTTTTACTTGCATATAAAAATATCAGTGCATTTGTTTTTCCCTATGGATCCCACACAAAAGGATCAAAATGAAAATATCTAAAATACTATGTAACCTATGTAGTTGTGCCTTTGTTAAGTCGTCATGGTAAAACTTCCTCCACCCAATAATATGGGTGCAGCACATTTAAAACTCAAATTTACTCAAAGACTAATATTATTGTTCCAACGCATTTGCTTTTCTCTTTTAGTTTATGTTATCATTCAATTTAATTGTTTTTTTTGTTTTATTTCATTAATGATCAACAAATAGAACCATAACTCAAAAAAAAAAATTACCATCCATATAGTCACTACCCTTCAAAGATATTGATGTTGAGTGTTCGAATTGATTTGTTCTCCTTCTCGAGCCTTTACATCCTTTAAGGACATTACTAATACACTTGTTTGATCACTGTATAGGGCGTTTTACAACCCTGTGGGTGTGTGAGATATCTCTGTGAATCTGATTAGCTTTCTTCTAAATCACTAAGCATTCCTTACATTAAATGTGGATTGTTTGAGAAAATCGCTTAACACCGTCATTGTTCACCATCAAATCATAGAAAAAATGCAATCAAAGTTCCCAAAATAGCATTTTCTGCCTTCCTCACATGTCATGGGCTAAGAATATTTGTCAATGTCAACTTAGTTCTTGCAAAGCGGAGGCCATTATTTCAGCATCATAAGCAGAAGCATATTGTAGAGAGAGATGGTAATATACCACCTATGGTGCCATATTATAACCTAGAATTTGTGAAAATGTCATACAAGTCTTCTACTTGATAGACTAAAATCATTCCAGCTGATGTACAAGTACTGTATGTAGATTTTCAACTAAGCCTTCAAATTTCATCAATTTCATTCTTTTGTGAGCAACCATGCTCTAATACCACTGTTGGCCCAGATATCAGTGGATAATAAGAAGAAATTATATTGTGAATACAGATTTCAATAAAAAAATATACTAATATATTTATTCGAGTGATTTTTACAAAAAACATGAAAAGCTTTTTAGGCTTTTCACAAGAAATTCATTACAAAACCAACCAACGGGTGAAACCAACCCACATAAACAAAATGTAAAAACAAACTAATTAATAAATTGGATCATAAACCCAACACAATTAGAGCCAGTTGTTATCCCAGTTTTTGAATGAAGGTTAAAAAATTAAAAATGTTAAGTCATTTGATCACAAATGGTCAATTTAACTCAAATATGGTCAAAGTTATCGTCCCAAAATCAAAATGTCTTATCCAAAGAATTCACTGTCAGAAGTCAATAATTGGTCAAAATTTTGAAAATAAAATAGAAGAAATAAAAAATTGGCTAAGTCCTTAGCCTTGTCATATTTCGAACACCTACTAAACATACCCCAAATTTACGATTGTTGTCTAGCAGGTTATCATAACCTCGCATGTGTCCAAACATCATCTAGATTCTAATGCATGTATAGGCATACCTCAAAACATGTTCCTTAGTGAGCACATTATCAAACCTCAATCCTTGCTCCAACATGCATCAGACTTCAATCCTTTCTTGAGCATACCATAGAACCTGATGTTATTATAAGCACCATCCCAAACTCCACCTTTTGCTTATGGACTCCTCAAATCTCGATATGATGCTAAACACTCTTGCAGCTCTTGATGCTAACTCATGCACCTTGAGTTTTTTGCCATTAATTTGTAAGATTTATCCACACACATGAGGGTTTTAAATCCATTTATTTCCATCATTTCTAGGCCATTTTTTATACCCTCACTTACAATCTTTCCTTTGTGTGATCTTTGAAATTATATAACTTTTCATTCTGGGTTGTCAACACCAACGAAAGCTAGGGTTTCTAGTTGTTTAATTTAGCATTGATATTTTTAGAATTTTCTCAATATTTGATCAAATTCCTTAAAACTTTCTTTCAGAAGCATCCCCAAAGTACTTTGAAAGATTTAGTATTCATTATGTAGCCTATCATGGTTTGTTGCTTGTCCAAACATCATCTGGATTCTAACCCTTTGTTTTATGTACCATCAGATTCCAAAGGTTGCCCAAACATTCATCGAACCCTGAGGGTTGCTTGAACCCTCATCAGACTCTGACCACTTGTTAAGCATCATCAGATTCTACATCCTATTTAAACACCTATCAGGATCTAACACCTTGTCAGACACCTCATTAGACTCTAACACTTATATGTGCACATCTCAGACCCTGATCACTTATCAGGCATACTATCAGAATCTGACCCTTTGTCAAACACACTCTTAGATTATACTCTACATATGCATGCCTCAAAATATTCTCCTTGTTTAAACAAGGTTGAATTTTCATCTTTCTTCACAAAGACAATTCAAGGTCTGATTTTTTCTCACAAGCAGGTAATTTTCATCATATGCCAACATTCATGACCCCAATCAAGGAAACTTTCAATAAAATCACTCCAAATAAGATCCCTCCCAAAAAGAGACTTCAATTAGAATAAGATATAGGTATGAAGTATCAATTTCAAGGGGTTGTTCCACCCTTGCACTTAGATTCAAATGTTGAAGAAATAATAGATATTGATCTAGGCTACATTAGCATAGAAGAATGTTGAAATAGAATCAATGGGGTCCATAAGACAAATTATGGATAAAATATCATGAAAGTGGGTTGGCTCAAGCAATTGCATTTTCTATTTCAGTACAATGTTTGGAACTAGTGTTAATAATGGCTAAGCATTATGATGCAAAAAATAAGGAAGTTGAGAATCCAAAAGGAGAGTGTATCTTATGCTTAGGTCTAGAGCATATCGATCATCTACTGCAAGTACTTGACAGACAAGCATTTGTCAATTTGACTCATGCATCTACTCAATAATTTTGAGATCCTAATATTAGTTCTTGTTATAAATGGGTCAACAAGCAATGGTTGAAAAAATTAAGGCATATATCAATAAGGCTTCCTAAGAATCTTTCTAGATTCGAGTTCATGAATGAAATCAATGATATGATCACACTTTTGCATAGAGTGGTAGGGATCCCATTTGTGAGAAATTTCCAAACATGGGTGCATAAACACATATGGATCATTCACCAGAACAAGTAATACATTAATTAGGGATTGTTGATCAATGATTCTATTCACAAGTAGCTTATAGAAGTCAATACCACTTCCAAATTCTATATGACCTCTTATCTTGTTTATCTTATTGTCAGAAGAATATTCTATAATTTTTTGAATACAGTAAGTGATTTCTATCCTCAACTCTTATTGAAGGAAAGTGTGCATCATTTTCACAAAGTAAATGATGTATTTTTACAATATGTGATTCAAATATTTGAACCAGAACCATACAATATGAGGATATCAATTAAAGCTTCTATAGAGATTTTCAAATGGGGATCTTGGTTCATATAGTTCTCAACTTTCACCTACATAAGAATTTGTGGATGTGAAATTACTCTGTACATGCTCCCAAGGTATGTGGATGACAAGTGGGCCTTAATGGAACTAGTAAGGGAGATGACTAGAACACACAAGTTTATGTCTTATAAATATAAGTCTGGAATAAAATTTTCTATTTCTATTGGTCAATACAATTGTACTTTTTTGGCCAAAGTAAAATAGATTGTCGAGGAAATGACTCGAGTCACTATTCGATCATTTAAAAACTGGCCTTCATTTGATGTTAGAGGCCTAATTCAAAATATTCTTGGTTATTCATATCAACATGTACATCATTTTGAAGACTATTGGATGAATTGTGAAGATGAGAAAGATGTGAGAATTTGTGATTATTTATGATTCACTTTGAAATAGGGTATTGTATTTGACATATTAGAGATCAAAGAAAATATAGTAGATGATGAAAATACATTATACCACATATATGAAAAAAAAGGAATTGAATCAAAACCTTATTTCAAAAGTAGATTGTCACAAGAAAGAATCTACTTCACTCATTAATAGGATCCACGGTGTGTTAAATAAAACTCTCAAATGGTTGAATAAAGCAAAATTCCCTTCTCCTATGAAGGAGATTAAATTGGGAACTAATAATCTACAACATCAAATAGAAATAGGGACATCTTTAATAGTAGGAACTAGTAAAGATTCAAAATAAATTAAAAAAGAAATAGAAGCTGAAGCTATGACAGAAGTCATTCTAGTCAAAAAACCACTCAAGTTGAAAATAAGAAGACTAAGTGAAAATATCCCAAGTACTCCAAGCATTTCTATTTCATAAGAAAATCCTTTTGATAGTGTTTCCCAACGAGAAACTTTGTTAACTAATACCACACAATATTTTCTAGCTTCTGATACATCTTTCCTATTTGAGTCTTATATTTCTTCTCAACCTGATACTTCAATACCATTTCCTCTTGCTCAAAACATTTAATTGCCTACTAAATCTTATCCTAAAACCCCAACTGATACATTAGGAGAAGAGGAAGGTGGAATAGTAATGTAAAAATCTCAAGTCTTGCAAACTCCTCTCCCTTCTTCTAAAACTCAAAAGGAATCCGATATTGCTCATGTAACAAACTCTCAATGCAAAAGTTCCTAATTGGTTGAATGAAATAGTAAAGAAAAGAAAGAAGATTGTACAGCCACATGAAATTGATTTCAATAACCTAACAATTGTTCATCCTCATACAACCAAGTAGCCTAAAATATTTTTTACAATAATCACATATCAAAAAAGAGACAGATATGTTGAAGTAACAGTTCCTCATATTGATAAAGATAAAGACCATGTTGTAGTCTCTGATTATCAAATAACAAAGGTACACTTGGGGAAAGCTACAAGGGAAGGGGTGAAATAAAATGTCTAATCTATAATTGACACGTTATTTGAGAAAATAGATCAAGATAAAGTAACCAAATAAAAAGTTGAGCCATTAACATTTGTGGTTCAAAAACTGGTAAGGCCAATTTAATCCTCCCATTCAATTATTCATTAAATTTATGATACAAAGACACTAAATGTTGTGGAAAAAAATAGTCATGTGGGCAAAGCAACAAAATAATGGTCCAAGAAAATTATGTAGCAAGGCATCACTACCATTTAGACAATGATGACCATGTGATTTGAGACTCAACTACAAAATGATCAAACAACCAAAGATAAAATCAAATATGATTAAGAAGTACATAAATGAAATGAATTACTACACAAGTTGAAATATTTTTCCTAAACTTGTCCATATGACCTTATTCAAGAAAAGGTTATCTAAAAAGAAGAAGTGTGCCTCATTGAGTTTTTAAGAGCTACCAATTTTAGGGTCCGTATTTTCAAAGATTGTCTTAATAAATTCAATAACTCTAAATTAATTGGAGGTGATACTCTCATTGAAATATTAGGAGTAGAAAAATTGAAATGTAGACTCACTAATGATAATGGGAAACTAGTTCCTGAGAAAACCATTGTCAATCAATTCAATGATAATATTAAGGAGATCCTAACTCCCCAGTCTGCATTCAAGTATAAGAACAATTTAGAAAACCTCAATGCAATGCTTAAGATATTGTAGGGAACATCATAGAAGATGTCATATTTATATTATGATGCAGAGATAGCTTACACATATTTAAATGGACTAGATGAATACAAAGTGCTAGAGATCATGAATAAGTTCGATGAATTCCAAAAGAAGAAACCGCAACCAAAGAAAGAAAAGATTTAGATCCTCCCCAACGAAGATGATAAAAAATAGTTCCACATTGGATTTTGGTCTTTTCTCATAATTCTATATCTCTTGAATCATTCTTACAATCTTCAATTGCATACTTTTGTAAATAGTTAACTCACACATTATATGTCGTGCAATTGTACTAAGTTCTTTTTGCAATTTTGAGTTTTAAAAATTTGTCAATATATTTTTACAAGTTGTACAGATTTTTCATTGTATTTTTTCACGTCGTGGAAAAACACTAATGCATTTTTTTAAGTTGTGCAAATTGCTTAACTTGTTTTTAAAAGTTTTATTTTGTGTAAATTAAATAATGTGCTTTTTCAAGCCCTCAAAATTGAAAAAAAAGTGGTTACGCACTACAATTACCCATTTCAACCTATAAATAAGAATTTTGAGCTCATTTAAAGTGTTTTTTGACAGTTAAACTTTTCCAGAGACTATTGAAAGAGGAGATTGTATTTTCAACTCAACAAAAATCAATACAAGTAAGGATTTTGCAAACTTTGTATTCAAAAAATATGATTAGATAATGTATGTATGTATAATCTATATGTATTCAAATATTTACTTTCAAATATCATTATAATTATAATTAATTAGTCAATCCAAAGGAATTTCATTGTAGTGTTTTTATTTTGAACCTACATTTGTTATTTCTAAAATAGTGAAATCTTGATGGAGTAAAAATAATATTTCTATTCATTTTTGAAAGGAAATACAAAGTGATTGTCATATTTTGTTATCAGTTATAGGCGGTTATTTTTGTGTATTTTTTGTGTTCTTATGGACACATATATCTTTCATATCCATTAAATGAGAGAGGTTTCCTTCTATAGAAACAACCCACCTTAACATTTTCAATAAGTATGTGTTTGGCTCACTGAACTTGTTACTTTTCTTCTTTTTTAAGTATATTTTTTCCCCTGTCACTCTCTTTCATATAATCTTTCTACCTCATTTTTATACTTTATAATTAAAATTACTACCCCACTTAAACTCATTTTTGTTGTGAATATTTTCCTTTACTACATTCATTTTGATTTTTAATAAAGGTATCTCTGATTGCTAATAGGAAAGAGGCTTTGTCCTATGATTGTTGACGATAAATATTCATTTGTCCTCTTGAAAAAAAATCACACCAACAGAGCTCAGGTTTGTCTTTATATACCACTATGTTAGCATGTGCAACTTTTGACTTTTAAAAAGATGGTTTACTAGTTAAGGCTTTAAATAATAATTCTCTTTGTTCTATAATCTGAGTCAATTCATGGAAGGTGCTATTTGTTTTGATATTATTCATATCCTCAACTATATTATATCCACTCTTACTAAATGGATCATTTTGTTGGTGTTGATCATTTATTTTGGGGGGTGGATTGTTATTGGCCTTTGGATCAGGAGGAATAACTGTGTTGCTATTTTGAGGTGTCGAGATTGTGACAGGTTGTTGATTCTTGTTTCTAAAATTGTAATTATTTCTTTCAAACTTTTGAAAAGCATGAATCTCATGGGTATCATCCCCTTGTTTTCATCCTCAACTGAGAAAGAAAAGTCATATGTTTCAAACACCATTACGATAGTGGAAGAACTAGATGCAATAGATGTGGATGGATTAGACTAGTTAAGGACAATCTCATACCCCTTCATATTCTTTTGGAATATGTCATAGGCAGTACTTAATTCTATACAGTCTAATTTTCCATGATGTACAGTGTTGTGGACTCGACACGAGTTGGGCAAGGCTACCTCATAGAGGTTTATTTCAAGGAGCTTATTGAGTGATAGCTCTAGATTATTGTTGGGCCTATTAAATGGTCTGATATACCTCTGGAATGTGAAAATCTTATTGGTTGTTCCCCCACCATATTCCCTAAGCGTTTTTGCATGCCTAGAAACTCATTGCTAATTTCATGCACCATGCACTGAAAAATATCCAATTTTGTCTGGTAGAATCACAAGCTATACCTTGTGTGGTAGAGGTGTTAACTAAGACTAGGGCTTGGTTTTGATTATGTTGATTAGACATGGATACAGGATTTTTCATAAAGTTTAGATTCTGGTTTGGTGTAGCATGAACTAAAGGTAACTGAGTAAAGACTTGATTTTGATTGTTAGCCATGACATTTTGATTGGTGTTTGGAATGAGATTCAAGGCCATAAATTTGGATTGATGTTGGGTATGGCTAAAGCTTGAAATTGAGGATCTAAATGATGGTCAACATTGATGGCTTTAGCATAGTTCTTCAACAAATGTATTGATATTTTGGGCCTTGCAAATGAACATTGTAGTCATTAAATTTAAAGCATTTTTATAAATTTTGAGAGTTAATGAAGTAGCGGGTCTATACATAATGTCTATATGACTATACATCTTTTGGAATCTTGTGTTAAATGCTCTAATTGGCTCATTGGTTCTCTTTTCATACTAAAAAAATGTTGGTATATTATGCTAGGGCTAGTAATTTACCCAAATGTGTAATAAATGTATTATGACATTGATCCCATGATGTTATTGAATTATCTAGAAGGTTAAAAACTTGTCATAGACAATATCTTGCAAGGGGAAAGGGAATAATCTACATGTAATGTCTTCATGAATAACATTCATAAATCCTAAAGAAGTCTTAAAGTATTTCATATGTTCTTCTGAAGTTCGTCCACTAGAAGGAGAGAATGAAGGTAGGTACTTTTTAGTATTTCTGGGTAAATCATGGATAACACCAACTATAACGATGGCAAAACCAACTAGCCAAGCCATAGTGAAATGTTGTGATTGGTTCCCTTGGGTTGGTGAATTTGGTTGAGTTACAGATCTCCTAGGAATACCTCTCTCTAATCTTGGTCTTCGATAACCCTATAAAGGTGATAATAGTGACAAACCAGAATCAGAAACAAACCTTCTTAACCTTATTGTTGGATCCATTGTATGCAAACTCAAATTATCTCAACAGCTAAATGATATGGGCCTTCCTTATAGTGCCAAATAAAACTTGTTGATGTAGGTTGTATGCACACCAAAAATTCTTACGGGAAAGTCACTCTTGTTTTAGGATCAGTGAGAATTCACTCCAAGGCACAAGTTTCGGGTCCCCATTGTAAATAATCGTGTGGTAAATTAGCAATGAGTGTAATGGTTATTTACCTTGGATGGTTCAGATATGGTGGGTGCCTAACACTTAACCTAAATATTCTAAGAGCTAACCTACAGTGGATGGGTGGATCTAACTAAGGTGGATCTGATTTTTTTTTTTTAAATGAGAGAATATAGAACAAGGAAGAATAGGTTCTATAGTCCAATTGAAGATTAAACCCTTCCAAGTTGACTTACCATACTACGCTGAGCATATGTCAAAAACCAATGTCTAATGTGGATTATCTATAAGCATATAACACAATAAAAAACAGTAAAGAGTCTAAAGAAACAATTACAATATGACCCACTAATTATAATCAAAGATGTTGTTAGTACTAGGGCACTATGCATATTCAAGGTCACTAACAAATTTCTATTATGATCTATAACCAAAGAGATAACTAAGACTAATGGAATGTTCAATCCAATCACTGCAAATAAAATACATACACAACCTCCTATAGATTTATCAACTTAATGGAAAAATTTTAAAGAATCACAAAAATTTGGAAGAGGCCACATTTACACAAACTTACAGAACAATTAATTGTCAAAATTCTCCTTTCTTTGCTTGCATTAATTGCCAAAATAATCCTTCCTTTACAATGAATAAAATTCAAACCTATATAAATTTGGATGGGCACCTCCTCATATTCAAAGCTCATTGAATATTTACAAAGTTCTAATTGAGACTATCTTTTAAATTTGGCATGCAAACTTTGCATGATCACAATGTTTATAATTAAACAAGTCTTAATTTAACTCAGCTCACATGTACAAAGATATAAATAACTATGCCAAAATTAGATTCAAATAGTCACTTTACGAAACTCGAGTGGAACTAGTAATGGATACTGCACTCGAGTTGCATTGAAATCTATTTGAAACTTATTGACTTAAAGAACTAAAAATAAGAGAAGTCAAATTTGTAGAAATCGTATATGCATTGGACATTTCCACAATAATATGAGACATAACAATAGTAGTACCCAAAGTAGGACCTACTGACATGTGTAGAGGAGCCAAAAGAGAATTGTCTTGTGAAAACAAAACTCCTACTGCAGTATGTGCCAATGCCTATGTATAGGAATCATATGCAGTTGTCCATGTTTACGATTTTAATGATGAATCCCTTGCCTAGGCAATAAACTATTTTTTATTCTCTAAATCCTCTTTTATTTTCTTATATGCAGTCATGCATGTTGTGAAGTCTATTTCTACAGCTTCAAAATTAATGATTGGAAGTTTGAACAAAACTTGGATTTTGTTCATCAATTTCCTATGCAAACCCAATGAAATCTTAAAAGATGCATCCAATGCTTCTGCTTGGGCTAATTTATCATTAGCAAAGGTGATTAGTTGAATAAATTGATCACTACACCCAAATATTATGTTGTCTACTCTTTCTTTAAAATTATCAATGGTTAATCAAAGTAGATTGTCAAAGAATGAGTTAGTCACTACTTGACCCAATGGAGTACATATACTAGGGATATCTCCAAGTATTTCTATGGGCTTATGCTCCTGAATGGTTAGTTGCCCCACCAATTCCTCAATTTAATTATGCCACTCTATGAGATGAATTCGCTTATTATTCACATAGTTATGTGCCAAATTTATGACTAGAAGTTGCAGTAAATTAAGATCTGGATATGATTTTTGTCTTATTACGTTAGCATGAAATGCAATTTGGCATCCAAGCTTTTCAAGGATTCATGAAAATTCACATTTCCACACTGTGGTTGTGACTCTACTCTATATATTTGTATAGAACACACAATATCAAAAAGAGTCTTGATCGAGTTGTGTACATTATCCAATATGTCCCAAGGGGTTTTTACTTTGCCTTATGCCTCCAATCTCTTATTGGTCTATTGCAAGCCACGAAACATTTTCTTCAGAACTCCACCAATGGCATCGACCATAGAGATGGGATCATCTTGGATTTCATCGTCCTCTCCAGGTAGGTTCTCCCTCTTCTTAGTCGGTGAGAAAAGTTCTTCCTCACTCCTAAACTGAATTTGTTCATCTCCAGTAGTCACGGTTCTTCTTACCCTTTTCAATTTATTCGAGACTCCATAAAATTCTATAGTCAGTTTTGGCTCTTCAGTGATCACCAAATCTTGTCTAGACAATTGCTCAGTTTGCATTCGTTGAATCCATTGATATGCCCCCAGTGGGTCCTAAGAGGAGGCCTAACCAAAAGATGAGATGGTAGGAGATGAATGGCTCTGTGGAGGTGGCATAAGAGTAGAGGGGTCAAGTGAGGGAGATGAACTAGGAGATGTGGAAGGTGAAGGTGCATGTAAAGGTGGAATGACCATGTTCTTTTTAGAAATTTTGATATGAGGAGTAGCCATGATGACATACTTTGTGAGGTCAAGGGACTCGTGCACTGTGACCACAAGTGACTCTATTTGAATATTTTTAGTCACAGACAGTCCTAATTGAGTGGAAAGGTGTCTCTGTAATGGATGTGTGGCAAAAATGGACTGAGACACTAAATATTTAAAAGGTGGGCTAGTCACTATAATATCTATGTTAGCTGCATAAAAAATAGGTTGTGTAATGGCAGCCTGTGTTAGACTTTGTAAGAATGATACAATTAGGGTATGGGGGACAATCATAATGTTAGTGGTAGTGGTACTAACCAAATAATCCCAAACTATAGTGTTTGAAATAATAGAAACATTTGTGGTAGAAGTACTAGCAAATCCAATGAAGTTGTAGCAATGGAAGGGACAACTAAAGCAGTTTAAACAATAGTAGAAATAGGGAAGCAATTATTTGTATTGAAGCATGTGTAATAGCTATTGAAGTAACCACATGAGGAATAACTAAGGCAATTGATGTAACGATTGGACTGGTGACAAATGTGACTTGTTGGTCTATGGATTCATCCAAAATAGGACCTTGGTCTCCCTTTCCAAATACTGCTTGCTCTGCATCATGAATATGAGAACCAGGGCGTTGAGTTCCAAAGCTTGTTTGTGCAAGGACCTTTTGAAAAACATCATATGCAACCTCTTCCTCTTGGTCGTCGTCATAACATTCTTTTATATTTCCTTCTGCAGACTCATCCAGATGCTCTTCTGATAAATATTATTCTACATACTCATATTTGGTATCTGAGTAAGTGATTCCTAATGATGCACCTGAGTATTGGGGTGGCCTCTCTTTTACTTGTATAACATGAGTGGTAGGCATTCTTTTTTGCTTGAGTTATCATAGAGGGACTAATTGTAGTGTGTATTCTAGGAGGAGAAGGTAGATGACTAATCATTGGTGTTGTGAATGGTGGAGTTGTGGCAACTATTGGATTGAACACAAAAGTGACCTTTGGAACCAAGGGTGCCCCTATATCTAGAGTGTGTTGCTCTGTATATTTTGGCTTTGGGACATTCTTGAGGACCCTTGCCTTTAATTGTTTGTTGATGTCTTCCTTCGTCTCATCCTCTGCCTGAAGTTGTTTAACCTATTTTGGGGTGTCCTCCTTATCTTCTTGCTCTATCATGTTTGCATCATCCTTGGTGATGGAAGGATTATATCAAAGCAATTGGTCAATTCTCATTGACATCCCCATACCTCATTTTTGTGTATAGTTGGGAGTCGTCTTCAGCATTCCGAAAAACAAAATTATGTCCATATTCCTTATGTCCATAGTTTTTCTTGAACATGCCATCAAAGTTGTTTATATGTTGCACTATCACCCCTTTAGGGTCCCAAAATCTAAACTCTATTAATTTGAAATGGAAAGAACCTATATGAGGAGAGGTCTTAGCTAACTGTTCCCAATGTTGGAATTGTTGTCTTCCAATACTGAGGGATGTCTTGTGATGTTTATCCCTTCTAAGATTCTTATCAACATTATTGGACAATTGATAATCAATTACTTGTTTTGCTAGCTTGTCTCGGAATAGCTTGGGTAAATAGAATGGGGCCACCAATGTAGCCTCTACTCTGATAACTATGTGATTAGGATAAAACATGTAATCCCCAAGTGATTTAAGTGGTCTCTTTGTTTCTGCAAACAACCTTGGCATTGGTTGTTCATTGATTGCCTTGTATACCATTGGATTAAAAGTGTGTTATCTTTTGCATGTGATCTCTAAATTTGTGAATGTGATACAAATCAAAATCATCACATATTCTTTTTTATCCTCTAGGTTCCCAAGTAAAAGTACCAATGGAGCTCAAAGTACCACAAATAACATATACCAAATATGAAAGCATATAATAATTATTGTTTGACCTATTATGGGTCACTATTTGGGCTTTCAAGTTGTAAATAAAATAAATATTAAGTTTGCGTTGGGAAATACCTCGGGCTTAATTTTTGCTTTGTGGAGTCCAATGGATTTGATGAGAGCAAGTCATCCATGTATTTCTTTTCGTTGAGCATTAGATCGTCTTCGTCCTTATATCGCTGAACAACATCAACTTCTACATAAATAGATGAATAATTATGGAAGGTATTGTGCAGAGCAATCGAGTCAAACTTTGTGTCCTTGAACTCTTGTTTAGTCCTAAAACGAAACAATGAGGGAGTTGGTACCTAGTTCTCAATTTTCATTATTTTTCTTAGTGAGCTTTGTGCTTGTCTTGAAAATTAGGGCTTTTAGTCGTTGTAGAGCTCTAGATATCAATTCACAAGTTAGCATATTAGCAAATGTAATTTGATTTGATTTTGGGAACGTAGAAATTGTCCAGTCGCAAGCAATGAATTCATTGTTTGAATCCTCCATTCATGAGAATTAATTGCATAATAACATCCTCTGTCAACTATCTTTCTGATTTGAATTTGATTTTATGTCATAGTTTTTCACAAGGCTTTCTTTGACTCATGACGCTTTGTCGATGTTTTTGATTGCTTGGTCATCGTTTTTAAGTCTTGATGTGTTCCTATGCTTTTACAATTGGCATTGTCTCGCTTAGTCGCAATATGTTTGTCTTTCCCTTTGTAGTTGATTGTGCTCATTGGACATGTGGCGACCTTTCATCTTCTCGCTTGAATTTGCCTTTTAATCAATTTCGGAATTTTGTTAGTGTACCAAGCAGCGAAGTGATTCCACATTGGTAGATTACTATGTACTAGATGGACACTTGGAGCAATATATGAGTGACACATGGCAATTGACTATGCAAAGGATGACACGTAGTAGTCTATCGCTATGTCGCTTGGTTTGTGTTTTTGTATGTTGTTATTTTTTTTATAGGCTTTTGTGGAACAAGATGATGACACGTGGCTTGATCTCGCTCAGTTGGCTAGTCACCTATCTTAATAATTTGGCCTTTGGGTTGAAATCTACAACAAAGCGAGATCAAGACACCTAGAGCGATCTCACTCAATCAATTGATCGCTAGTTTTCTTGACTTAAACGAAGCACTGTGACGAGACAAGATGAAGACGCATGGCCAAATCTTGCTTAATCGCTATGTCACTTGTTTTTCTAACTTAGCCATTTTACCCAAAACTTGTGATTAACCAGGATAGAGACACGTGGAATGATCTCGTGCAGTCAGCTAGTCGCTTGTCTTTTGAAGCTCGAATAAATGTTAACAGTTTATGAAGTTTTGACGAGAGAGTGACCCCTGTCGATTCACAATTGAGTTGTAAAGTAAATATGCCCTGTAAAGCAGATCAAATAACTTGGACAATAAAATTGATTAGCTCAGTTAGTCAAATAAAAACAAAAGCTTACCTCTTAAATAATCATTGCCTCAATTTTAAGCCAAATTCATAAAATAAAAAGCGAATAATAGAATTTAGGCTTTGGTAGATTGGGGTCTAAAGTCATTTCATGTCTTAATGGGGCCAAGCATAGAATTCTTTAAAACTAATGCGTCCTTATTTGAACTTTGAAAATGGGGCATGTTGGTCACAACAGTGATAAGTTTGAAAATTGGGAAGAATATGGAAGATTTGCTTTGTATGCAATAGTGTATAGATGTACAATATATAAATGTCAAATCCCTTTTGAATGAGGTCTTAATTTGTTTATACATGGATCCATTTGAATAATTCCTCACGACATCGACACACTAGGTGGATGGGCAACCCTAATGATGGGTTTGATTTTATTCAATCTTTGTTGCTAGGAGCAAGACAATTCCAACCAATGCAAGGCCTTACTGACTAGCAGTAACAACCTTAACTGTGGAAACTGACCCATGTATAGGTGGAATTCTCTGAAAGTCTAGAGATGTATGTACATAATATTTGACAAGTTTGAAATAAATAGTGATGTTATTATAGGTGTATAACAACATAACAGAAGGGTTAAATTATAAGGTAGCATGACAGTGTGAGAGGATGGTGAATTTGGACTTTGTTTGGGTGTTCAAGTCATGCATAGTAAATGTGTGTCAAACTTGTCACTGTCAAGTACTAAAGACCATATTTTAGTATCTACACATAACAAGATGACACTAAAAAATATTTCATTTTAAATTTTGAATAAATTATAAGAAATAATGTGAACATATGACTGTGGCATTAAAAATTTACTTTCAAGTAGATGTCATGCAAAGTCACACGAATAATTTCAAATAAATAACGATCCAAGTGCCTTTAATATAATTTTTACTATTTCAAAAATTTCAATGGTTTACCCATATCTCATGACCCAAGTCTTATAAAGATCTCAATGCGTTGGGGTTTACCCTAATTTTGGTTTTAATCAAAATAAAGAATAAACTATTTGCATTAAATAGATCTAAGCATACGTGACTCTAAATATAAAATTTAGATCTATCTAACAGGTTATGATGTGAAAAAAGTCCAAATACAATAATTGAAACTAGACTAAGCATTGTAAATGACAAAGGGGCAAGAAATGATCACACATGTTTGTTACTCTAAAAATTTGGTATTGTAAATACACTGTGCATACTATGTGCAACCTACCCTTGAGATCTGGAAACTGTGCAATACTTTGGATCAAACCCGTTCACTAGGATAGACCTCTTCCTATACTAGATAGCCCAATATGGTCATGACTGTCTAAATGTGGTCGGGTTTGTCTTATTATGGTCAGGGTCATCTTGCTAGAGTTTCATAGTTTAGTTTATATCACCTATGCACTATCACCATCATGTTGTGCATGTACCTTCACTTGGTGGATACGATGGGCAGTATGTGTCGTATATATGAATCTCCTTGACCTAACTTACACTCTAAAACAAAACAAATAATTATGGACTCAGGGAACCACAGTGACAATGTTGCAAATTACATATCATGCACTTATGGAAACAAACCTCCACATAGCACTTGAGTATGTGGATAGAATATCTTGTGTGACGGTTTATGACCCTCCTCTTCCTTAAAAGTGATGATGCAACTACATGCAATCTAATACCCTCCTTTGGCACAATGAAAATGCAGAGAGACCAAGATAGAATGGTCACTAGTGTATAAAATTTAATGAAACTTACTTGAGTGACACTTAGCTCTTCATAGTCGGATGTGTCTTACGCGTGCTTCTAGATAATAAATGGTTTGGTTGCACCTTGTATATATGCGTTGACCTATGATAACCTAAGCATGTTTGCCAACTATGGTTATTTAGAAAATCAAGAGTAAAAGAAAATGAATCACAATAAGTCACTGACAAACCCACAAAATGAAAAGGTACAAACCCATATGTGTATGGATTTGTCCAAGATGGATCCATACAGTGTATGGGTCTCTATTGAAGAAATAAGTCCAATTCTATTTTTGAAGTAAGGTTGGTTAGTATATGATAAATACTCTGCATGTGTTCACAGAGACATTTTTTATAATTGTTGGAGTGCTTTTGGGCTAAATAGACAAAATATAGACCTATTTTGAGGCCAAAGTAATACTAAAATTTTGCGAAATGTACTAGTTTTTCAAATAATGTCACTTGGAATGAGAGTCTTCTATCAAATTTAGATGTCTACATAATTCCCCCACTTATTGTGATTTGCTTTGAGTTATAATCAATATAAGTACGAGGGAATTTCTAGTTTTGTCCCCCAAATACTCGTAGAATCAATTTTGTCCCCTATATAAGTTCCAAGGAACTTATATTGTTGTCCCCAAAATACTCCGAGGATCAATTTTGTGCCCCAAATTCTCCTAGTACACGGATCATTTGGAATCCCTTAAGTGCTCTTCTTTACAATCCTAGCATATGGGACCATCCATTGCAATGAAATTGTGCAGTCCAAAAGAATTAAAAACCTACACACCGAGTGTTAGGCCTACTAATTTTTTTCTTATTAACCCTTTTAAATTTCTATAAAGAAGGCAAAACTTCTTCCATTAAATATTCGTTAAATGTAGCTGAAACTAGGTCACTCCCAATGCAGTAACATACTCTCCCTAAAAAGGCCATTGCCTTACGAACAATCTTAGCCTTACTATTAGTCTCCCAAGGAGATGTTTCCTTTGCATAAGAATGCCCGAGACAGAGACAACTACAGAACAAAAAGCTCTTCAGATACAATTTTATTTGTAGCATTATTTTTGGTTTCAAGCTTTTTTGTCTGTATTGAGTACAAAACAAATGACAGCATTTCACAGAACTATATTCTGTCTTCTGCGTTGAATACAAAACAAATGACAGCATTTCATAGCACTATATTCTGTCTTTAGACATCTCACATATATGGTAATTTTAAAGTTTGAAATAACCACAAAATGAGTAAAAGGCCATGAACAAAACAGCAGGATTACCATGACTGCTTTAGCAATGTTTTCCATGATGTAATTGATCCACACACTCCTCTCTGAAGGTGTTACACATTTTACCATCTCGGTTGGCAAAAATCATTTGTAGTATTTTCTATATAGCATAGAAAGCTAACAAACAATATAACATTTAATGTTTCAAGAAATACCCCAAACAAATAACTGAACTGCCTCGAAGTCTGGCACCATCGCAAAGAGCTATGAAAAATGTGAGGAGAAAAGTTATGACCTGGCTTTTACTCTGTCTTTTAGAAATTTTGTTCGAAGCAACAGTATTACTCTTTAAATTGCTGAGAACTGCAAGAAACAGAAAATAGATAAATAGTAATTTTTTCAGTGCTACAATTTACAGGAACCATAATAAATTTTCCTGCTATTGTGAAAGTCAATGACCTAATAACAGGACAAACAATAGGCATGATATATATAATTTCTGTTTTCATTATTCTTAAGTACTCCACAAATAGACTTCTCTCCAACACCCACTAATTCTCATGCAGTTATTCAACTAACCAAAGGAAATAAGAAAAACCTGATAAATGACAAGTTCAACAACCAATGGTGTAAGAAATACGGCCAACAAACTGCACTACATCGACCATGCAGGTTTTCTGCTCCGCATTTGTACGATTGGATTTGCAGTACTTGGAACAACCACATTACATCTATTATCAAACAAACTGACTAATTGGAAACGAAAATAAATGGTAAACAATGGTGGAGATTCCATCCCATATGTTTCGAATGTATTTTTGTGCCTGCTTGGAGTATGCCCTTACCTAATGCTTCAAAATAACCCTGCATTGGTTTCACATGTATAAGAGGCTGCTTAAGAAGCTAACCCTACCGAGAATAACATATCTTCCATTTAAAAGTAAAAAAATGCTACACAAAAAAAACTGGGCGTATCACCATAAAGACAATAAGAGAATCTTGAACACTAGAATGAAAAAATTCTCTAAAATCATCTCCTCCACTTAAAATAATTAAATATGCAATAAGTTATAACAATATCAAAGACCGTACATATTGCCTGCACAAACTGAGACTTTGCCCCTTCTCTTTACAGTATGTGTATAGAATCTTCTCACTGAAGGTATTTCAATTTTCTATACAGTTTCCTTGTAGATTGTATATAGGTCTATGCATGTTAAAAACTTGGCTGCTCAACTCACATTTCACACTTCTCATCCATTGTGTACTGGTAACTAGTGGCAAGCCAAGTAATGTACAAGGATGTAAGAACCACATCTCTGATGATGCACCTTCGAACTCCCTGACTACAAAACCTCTTAAAGACAACATCATAGTCTTCCAAACAAATGCTTTGAGAGTTCAACATTCAACTTCAAAAATAGCACTCCCGAAATACAGACTCAATGTTTGTTACGCTGGAAAATTTTGGAAGGTCAAAGAATGGATTGAAATAGAGGCAAAAGAACTCGAGACAAATACTGAGAATGGCTGGACTCTTCGGGTTATGATGCAGATTCCTTTTGATGACCTTAGCAAAGGCAAAAGGTACAAACTCTACCTCTGCTTTTGTAATTAGGACAGGGATTGGCAAAAGGCCACTTGGTCAAGGATGAAGATGGCATCTTTTAGAACAAGCAAAAAAATAATCTGATATGTTACAGACAATTACCGTTCAGAACCATAAAATAACACCCTCCAATTTGGTCACCAATAAATCCATAATGCATGCTTGGAATGACCTTGCCTCTAGTGACCAGAGAATGAGGCCAATGAGCGGACACTGAAAGCTACTAGAATTGCAGATTCACTATCTAGCTTGGCCAAAGGATTTCTGCTGAACTGCTCAAGAGAGTATCCTCTCATTGCTTTTGTCCAGAATGAGAGACCGACTGAGATCCATCTTCTTTGGCAAAACTTGCATTCAAGAATTTTGCCACAAATGCCCACAACCTGTACACATCTTCAAAGTTGGTTAAAAAGCCAAGGGATGCAGTCACAACTTCAACTCGAATTGTCACATTCTTTCCTTCGTAGCGCCCATTAGCCATTGGCTTACAGAGAGAAGTATTATTTGCATCCAAGGCTTCCTGTAGCTCTGCATAATTTTCCATCAACCGAAGATGACTAAGAAAACCTAAACCAAGCGAGATTCTGTTTTTCTCTGCAAGCTTCTGTACAAGTTCTGGATTCACCAGTGTTCCATTTTGGTCATAAAGATTGAAAGCCACTGCTGCACCTCTATCATACCTGATCTTTGGCCCATATATGTGCACAAGATGAATTTCTCCATCTGGACTAGGATGTCGAAATTGTAGCAAAGAAGTAACAAGCCAATTAATAAGGCACCTAAGCCTCAAGGTTGTTTTGTTAAGGCCCAATGCATCTACATGATCAAGATGTCTGCAGAAGATCTGAGGCTCCCTCCTAATCCACTGCTCATCCTCTCCTGCCTCTACAGCAGGAAGTATTCCATCCTCTTGATAGTATGTAGCTTCAGATTCCTCCCCACTCTGTTCCAAATAATCCCCATGTTCTTCTAAGCTATAAGTCATTCTTCTGCTGTTGTTAAATCCATCTTCCGCCAAACCTGGAAACCTACCGCTTGAAAATTTGTCTTCCTCCCTCCTACCCAGAAGCCTGAATGCCCCCTCTGTTTCCCGTCTTATATAGTTTTCCTTTGTTGTGCATCCATTCTCCACATGATTTTGCTTGCTTCCAATCGAAAAACAAACCTTTCCAGGCTCTCTTGGACCATTTACTAGGCTAGAAGTGGCATTTACAATATTTTGTTTTGCATGGACTGGACGCTCTATGGCATGCTTATCATATTTGTCGCAACTATTTATTTCATCAGGGGAAGATAGAATGACTTCTCCCGTGATGGACATATTTTGTTCTGGAGTACGACTTCCGCCTTTGTCTTTGCTATCATCCATTTTGCAACCTGCAGAAACAGAACCTTGGTTGTCTAAGTTGAAAGTTATCCTAGTCTGCTTTGGGAATCTCTGAGAATCCACTCTTCTAGAAAGTCCCATTTCATCTTTAGATAGAATATTATCTCCTTGACTTGATCCATGTGAGAAACCATTCCTGTTTGTCTTACCGGAATCTGGGTCTGCCTGTGATTTTTCATGGCCACCGCAAACAGATTCTCTAGTGTCAATTTTTCTAGACTTTTTGGGTGTTTCTTTCTTAATCTCACCCTGCAAAAAAGACTTTGAATCTACCAATTGCTCAGTATTTCCTCTTAAACGAGAAGTTGGTGCATCAGAAACCAATTTAGTCTGAATACTATCTAGTGATACAGATGAAACTGCTGCATCAAAAGACACTATTTCGTCCTTTACCCCCAAACTTTGCTTTTCTTCATCATAAATAGGACCATTTTCTCTAGCTTCCATTAGAGACTTGGATATAGGTTCAGAGGATGATTTCTTCTGTTTGGTTCTTTGAGAGAACACATTGTGGAGCTGGCGCAAACCTAGTTTTCCAGAAGGACTCTTTCTGACACTCTCTGAAGTTTTTGGGCCAACTGGACTTTCACCCAAATCTATGCACATCAAATCTTCATTCTCTTCTTCACTAAAAATAGGACTTTTCATAATCTCATCAACTGAAAGGTTATCAATCTCCTCACAAACTGTACTAGCTCCATCCCTGTCAGAGCTATTCTCAAAATCCATTTCACTTTCAAACACATCCCTTACTTGGGCTGATGAGAATGCACCAGAGAACGCCGGTAAGTGAGGTCCAATACGGAACTCAGAGACATAGTCATCGTCCTCTTCTCCAATTTCATGGTTCCCATCAATTTCGCGCACTGTCCCATCGTGATGTTCTCCAGAATCACTCAGGTATTGAGGAGAAATGGGAATAATCCTTACCATTCCAGTTCCTGAATTTCCTTTATTTTGGAGACAACCCATAACAGAATTTTTTATAAAAAGGCATCCAAAACCTGTTGGATCTGAACCAAACACCTTGTAAAACGACGTGATGATAAAATCAGGCCTAAAGAGGGATAATCCAAGAGAATCCATATCTTTTGGACCCAAAGCACCTGCATCCAGCAACACATGCCACCTGTTTTGCTGTGCAAGAGACATCCATTGGTAAGAATACTTAGCTCCAGTCACCCTGGACTGGACAGGAAAGACAAAAAGTCCTAGGGCAGAGTCTTTTTTTCTCCTTTTCTTATGCTGCAGCTGTTTTCTAAGCTCACTGCTGCACAGCCTAAGTGTTGGCCACTTGAACCAGGCACTATTTACTTTGGCACCCTTCTCTCTAGCAGTCTGTGCCATCCAGTTAATAGATTCACTTTCATAATCATACATAGTTAGCAGCCTCCGATTCTGATGAAATGGATAGGCTTCTGCAAGAAGGTTGAAGGCGGAGCCTCTGCTAACAGTGAATACCATGCTGTACTCACTCTCAGGAATGCTAAGATAATCCATGATCCTATTCCTAATATCATGCTCTGCAGTACCTTCCTCGGGCAGCCCATTTAGTGCATGGGAGCTCAAGTTTGCAGATATTGCTGACAAACCAAATGAAGAAGATTCCCAATGCTGCAATTGCTGCAGGTAAGAGAAAAGCCCAAATCCACAATAATCCAAGCAGACCTTCAAAGTCTCTTCTAGATGACCATACTCATCACTTCTGATCTCATCCACATCCTCGGTATCATCAAATTTTGGATACATCTTCTTAAACTTGGCATAGGCCTCATCTAGACCAAGAATACTCTCCTCACTTTCAAAAAACCTCTCTGCAGCCTGTGCGGTGGCTGTCAAGAAGTCTCTCTGGGCCTTCAAGCGAACAAGGGTCCTGGAATGCAAGATTCCATTTTTGGCCTCCTGAGCTACAGCAGAGACCTCTTCTTCATCTACTGCCAGAAGAGCCTGTGATTTTGAAAGGAAGCCATCCTCCGATGCCTCTTCGAGAGCCTGTCTCAGATTCATTTCCCGCTTCTCCTTCAAGCTAGATGGCATGTTGGAAGCTCCTTCCATTGACCTCCCTTTCTTTTTGCCCTTATTGAATAACAAGGCAGTGCAGAGGGCGACAGACTTCCATATTGTCAGATGCATGATTTCAGCTTGCCCCTCACAAAGGCACCACTGCCCTTCAAGAGGGTGCTCAACAGCTCTTAATCCAACGTGGTCAGCCAGGAAATGATATCTCAGAAACTCAAATGTGCCCGCCCAAAAACAAAGGATCACCAAAATGGAAAATAGTACTAACTTAGCTCATCCGGGAACTTCAAGAGATTGCTCAAGAGGTCTTACTCCAAAATCGTATGCGAACAAATGAAACCTCATGCTCCTTGAAAAATAAACACGCAATTGAAAAATAGCACTAAATCAGCTCCCTCAAACCAGAATCCTTCAAAAGGTTGTTAAACAAATTTTACTCCAAAGTGGCCAGCTAGGAAATGAAACCTCAAATGTGACCCCCAAAAAAGAATCATGCCAATGAAAAATAGCACTAATTCAGCTCCGGAGCCCTCAAACAAGAGTCCCTCAAAAGGCTAGTGCTAGAGATGTTGACTAGGAAACACTGAAGCATTACTCTCAAATGGAGGGCAAGCTAAATCAGTCTTAGAACCTCTAAAAATCTTCAAAACAAGACCTGACCATAACACCCCAAAAACAAATCTTTCACTGGTTCGGCCATGGGATGCCCTCAACAACCCTTTCAATGAGTTAATACAGCCCTCCGAAATGTCATCACAGCACCAGTTAGACCATGTGAAATAAATAAACTTTGCACTGATTAGGCCAAGTGAAGTGCTCAACAACTCTCCAAAACGGTATTATAACCCTTCCAAACGTTATAACACCACCATGTAAAGCTTCAATTTTTTCTTCTATTAAGCCATGGGAAGCCCTCTTCAAAATGTTATCACAACCCTTCAAAGATCACACAATAGTCTGTATTTGAAGGTCATGAGCCAGCGAATGGGTATCTCCGAATGATAACACTCTCAGAAATAGAAGTTCCCCCAAATGACAAAAACCACCTTATTAGGTCGTTCTCAGCACATACCCTAAACAGGTGTTCCAATCCTAGTGCAAGACAATACAATTGCCCTAATTCTCAAGCTGCAAGCCACAGAATTGGTACTGCCCAAGTGCTACAGACAATAATCTAATCCACCCATTAGAGAAAAAAAACAGACATTAGAAAAAGGAAGAAAATGGGGACTATCTGTGTACCTGAGCTTCAAGACTAGGGTTTTAACACCTATCTGCGCACTCTCAGCCTGTTAAACTGCTCCATAGCTTTGTAATAATAGCAATACAGACACCCAATGTGTTTTTCTTCCCCCGCGCCTCTTATTGCCATTGCCAATTTGCTATTTTTCAGCTTTCAGGATCTCTTCGCCGTAAGACGCTTTCTTACATATACGTAGATACAAAAGATATACGGGTACATAGTGTTCGGCAGTTGGGCTTGTACCGGGAAATGGCCGTGTTTGACAAAACCCGGCGGTTTTTTAATATTTACGTCAACGTCAGCTAGCTATTGTCCACTCTGCTTGGCGTTGACCATAGACCAGGTAAACTAATGTTTACTATTGGTGAATCGGACGGTCAAGATGACATGCGAAAACCAATGGGTGACTCCCTGCCGTTGAATTTCGATACAAAATCTTAGTGAAATGGACATACTCAGGTGTGTTGGAGGAAGATCCTTGTTGGGGGCATATTCAAAGGTTGTTTTTTAGTGTGACTTTTTTTTATTAATCGGAAAGAGGTGACACCACGCATGGTGTGATATAGAGGTCAGGTAGATTACCTAAACAAGAAAAAGATTGGTATACTGATTGATAAAAGAGAGGGTTTTGACGAAATTACTTAATCTGATATGAAGGTAACCAATATCAATAGGAAAATTGAAACAAAATACATTCACAGTGTTGTTTTATATGGTGATGTTTCTTTTAAATTATAGAGTAGAATGGAAGAATTATGAGTTTGAATATAGTATCAAGGGGCAATTTATAGTTGATATATGTAAGTGAAGGTTAAAATCAAATTTAGGTAAGAATGTTTTGAGTATTTTGAGAGTGATATAAATATTTGAGTAAGGTTGTTTGAGTATTTTGGGAGTGATATAAACATCAAATAAAGTTATTTTTTGTCTCATATTTTGTTTGGATTATAAACAGATAAATATAGAGACGAAGAGGTTCACTTGAACAAATATTTGGAGAACTTCTTATTATATATTAATTTGATAAACAATCTGATCATTTGTACGCATTACAATGTTTTTTTAAGGAAGTAAGAATGCATGTTAATGTCGACAAAACTAAAATATTGAATTTTTCCCTAGACTATATATATATATATATATATAAAATTTATTTTTTTTCCAGCTCTTAATTTGAAGGGGACCTTCTTGAAGTGGTATTGAAATACAAATATCTTGGTTCTAGACTTTCACAACAAATTTAACTGGAATACATGTAGAATGGAAAAAAATATAAAGTAGATAGAAATATCTATATGTAACACAAAATAAATGCAAGAATGTAATTTTGTAAGATTAGAAGCCCACTACGGTCCTATTTAGACTGCTTTTCACTCCCATAGTGTTACATGGGTGTGAGTTGTGAGCCATTGGCATTTTGGGTTTTAAATGAAGGCAAATAAAAAGGATTCAAAAATGTCTACTTAGAAACAACTTCAAAATCAAGGTTTTAGTCTCATATGAAATGTTCATTGCAAAAAGAGAAACTTTCCCATTAGAAGCAATTGATATGATTAGGTTATTGTGATATTTGATAAAAACACAAAACTTGGAGTCCAACAAGTGGCCTAGCGTTGCAAGGAAAGAAGAGTTGTACAAGAGAAAGCACACACGGATGAAACAGATTCACAAATGAATGAGTATATGGGATATTACCCTGAAAGAACACCCAAACCTTAACATAAAAATTAAAAACTATGTTAATGAAAATTTGAAATATTTATGTGGAGAAAGAAAACATGTAAGAAATTACAATACTATGTTACAAAATTCAACCCAACTTATGAAAATATACACATGGGATAAAATCAAATGGAGAGAAAGGATACTCGTACATACTTAGATATAAGACAAATAGATGGATGACCCCTAAAAAAGAATACAATCGAATGAAAGGAGAAGATATTTATAACTTAAATAAGGATTAGTTCCTACATACTCGAATATGAGACAAGTAGATGGATAATCCCTAAGAAAGAATGGGAGGAGAAGATGAGTGTGTTTTACAACATAGATGTAGAAAAAACATAGAAACATGTCATCTTTAAATACTTAACTTATAGGGACATTCGAGTTAGGTATATGGAAATATTGAAAATTAACTTCATGTTAGAGCTATTTGAAAAGAAAAAGATCAAAGTTTTATTGGAGTTAGTAACCCAATCAATAGGAGAAGAAACAACCTTTTTTAAGGAAATAAATTAATCTTTAATCTCAACATCTTCAATGAATTCATGTAATTATAATAATTTGTGGTCATATAAATCATTATCTTATAATCGTAATTAAAATCATTTCGTTCATTTTCATAACGTTTTTAAATTAAAATGCACTTTAAAAAATATTATAGTAATTTTATGATCAATAATCAATTGAAAAAAATATATAATGATCCAAGGTATATAAAATTTTAGGTTTCAAGAGGGAAATGAAAAAACATTATTATAATAGAAGGTATAGATTTGCTCCAAAAGGAATCCTTATTGGGAATCCATTTACTCAATTGTTGGGAATGACTTTGACTTCTTCGTTTACTATGAGAGCTCGATTTCAAGGCATATAAATGCAAGCCAAATATATTATTAAAAATAAATTTATAAAATTTAAATATGATAGAAATATTTTTATTTAAACAAATAAATTTTAATAGGAAATACAAATCATCATTTTAAAAGATAATTATCATCACATTATTATATTAAAAAAATGATGTAAAGTGTATCAAGTCAATTCAATGAATTGATCAGGTATCTATTTCATTAAATTTATTTGAGACTCGAATTCAATTTTATTTTGGAGTATTCATTCCATCAAATTTACGTGAGATTCAAACTCAGTGTTATCTATTTTAATATTTATTGGAATTTGTACTTTAGTCTGGATGGTATGTAAATACATTATCATCATCCGCACCAATTAAACTACAACTTTTTTGATAAATATTAAAAATTTAGAAAAAAAATTATAATATTTTTTTTAAAATATTTTAGATCACATTTTATGATTTTAAAATAGATATTTATATATAAAAATTATAAGAATAAGGAAAGACGTATTGAAACTTAATAGTTCATTGTTCGAATATACAAATAACTTCTTGCTTGACCTTCCCATTTCCTCCTCTGTAATTTTATTCTCTGTAAAAAAAATTATTTGAATGTTTTTAAATATATATCTTACCATCCCAAATCAAATATGTCTCTTTAAAATATCTTAAAATTACATATACGATTTTAAAAATAATTTCTTATTAACTAAAGAATTTGATCTACGATAACATATAAATACAATATATTATAAAAATTATGATAATAAAAATGATGATAAAATAAAAATAACCCTCTTAAAATAATAATTGATTATAAAATAATAATATTTATTAGCTCGACCTTCCTTTCTCTTTTATAACTCTATAATCTCCAAATATATTCCTTTAAGAAGATAGACTCATATAATAAGAAGAAATATGAGGTCCACTAGGGTACATGGTAGATTTAGGGGTATAAGAGGGTGATCTTGTATATAATTTATTGCTATTTTGGTGTATGCTCTCCCCACTGACATAGAGGGGGGGATTTTTGGATTTGCTGATGCAGTAATCATAGGTGTAGTGGACCTAACACAATAAATAAATCATGTCATCCAACAAATGTTGTGTAATCCAAAGATATTGGGAAACATGTAGACCATCGGATGGTATTAATTTGTAGATTAGGTGGGTATTTATTTCTTAATAGTGACTAACCTTGGATTCTTGTTGTCTTGAGGGTGATGGGCTAGTGTACGTCCTCTTCAAAAAGATGTGCAAAGGGGTAGTTGTCTTTTCACGGGGTGATGAAAATGAGTGGTGTGGTTAAAGCATTTTGGGTGACGAAAATGAGTGCTTTGGTTAAAGCATTATTGTTTGAAAAATATGCATTTTGATTTTTGAGTTAGTGAGGGTGGAGCCCCCTAAACCAGGGACAAAATTGTCAACCATCAACACTTTTAGAGTTGGGAGTTGGAACCTTGGAAGAATACAAAGAAATGGCATTCTTATCTGCACATACTTATGGCACTTGCATGTTTGGATGCATTCCCCTGGGCCCTCATAATCAAACGGTTTGGTGTTTGCAGCTATTTTGTTAATGAGAATTATATTTTGGATAGTTATAGAATTATTTTTATTGGGAGTAGTTGATATATTTATTATTCACATAAAAATCTTATTATAAGAATGATTACTATTTTAAAAAGTGGCTAATTGATATTTATAGTTTGTTATTCATACTAATAAAAAATATGGTTCACAATTATTAAATATAAATGTTAAGAGTTAAATATGGATATACAAAATTTAGTATTAACTAAAATAGTAGGGTAAAATCTCAAGACAAGTGTGAACTTCATATATATATAGCGTAGCAGTATAGAAAGATGATGGTCATGGATCATTTTTGGGATACTAAATATTCTAACAAGAGGGCTCTCTCGAAGGCAAATCTAGTGCATCCCACCCATCATGCGTGTTCTCTAGAGGAGATAGTGAAACTTCGATTCTCTAACTAGGGGGGTAAAGCCCTGTAAATCCCTATCAAATCACCACTATGCATAGACGAAGGCCACCAAGATGGATTAGCAGAGGGCTTTATGTGTAGTGTCGGACTCCATCCCCTCCTCCCCCAGCCTCCACTGAGGAGGGGAAGAGAAGCAACTACAGGGGTGGCTCTATCAACATCTAGATGTCAGTGGAGGAATAAATTGTAGTGGCGGGACCAGAGGAACTCAGCTCACAGTACAAGGTGCACTCCCCTAGTGTTTGAGCAACTCCTAGACATGTTGAAACTCCAAAGCTTCTTTCTTTGCCTAATCTTAGATCTACAAATAAACAAAAGAGATTACAAGCACTTATTTAACAAAAAAATGAAGAGAAAATTCTTCATTATTAAAAATAGTTGAGTTTCTAGATTTTCATAGCTAAAATAGAATTATAGCTCTAAAAAGAATCCATTAAAAATTAATGTATCTCGGCCACTGAGCATTATCCCTAAAGAAAGCCATTATCTAAGTGAAAAGGATGAAATAAACTGTGAATCCATTTCCAAGCTTTATGAGCTATAGGACAAGTCCAAAACAAGTGTTTAAAAGTTTTGGGTCTAGAACACGTAGGGTATTTGGGGTTGATAATCTTGATGTGTTTGAGATGCTCCCCAAGTAGAAGACATTGGTAGACAAGACACCAAATAAATTGGACAAGTTTAGACTCAAGCTTGGCATTCCATATCGAGTTGACTCTAGTAAGTTACGTTCTAGGTGAGGAGTTTGTATAAAAACCATCACTTGTTAAGTTTACTAGAGTTGAAGAGAAGGGACTCATAATCTAATAAAGGAGACTATGAGAGTAATTTCTAAAAGCAGTGTCATAATTCCACTGTCAATCCTTCCAATAAGCTATTAGAGGTTGCAGACCCATTTTGTGAAGCACAACAATGGGCATCAACTCTTGTTTACGTAAAATAGAAGGTATCCAATCTTAACAACTTAAACTTCCTTTGTAAGACAAGCCATGAAATCCATCTCTGAATGAGACAATATCTCTAATAATGGCAATGCCTTTTCTAAAAAGCTAAAGGGATTTTTTATCTAGCATTTCGGCAAGAGGGAGGTTAGTACTTGCCATGATAGAGGAACGCCATAAATTATGATCATATAATGAAAACCCAGCTTTGAACCCATCACCAACACATTTGAGGTGAGGCTTGATAGTTTCAAAGGCTTTCAAGATGTTTTTGGCCATAAAGGACCCCTCAATATTGATTATGATAGAAGTAATCAAAAGAGTGTCAAATTTTATGTTTTCCCAACATCTTTGGCCATAGGGAGAACCTACAAAAGTGCAATGTCTCAAAAGAATATTCTAAGCCTTGTTTCCTTCAATAGCCCTCACAATCCACTTGGCACAAAGAGCAATGTTTTGTATGTAGATATCAATAATGCCCATTCCACCCTTGTCATGAGGAAGGCAACAAATATCCTAACTATATAAAAGCCTCTAGTCTTCTTAGCATTGGCTCAAAGAAAGTCCTTGAGTAATGTAGCTAACTTATCATACTAGTCTTTTAAGGGAGCCCAACAAGAGGAGTAGTAGACATGAATGGCTATAAGAATTTCGGTACAAACCTAAAATTTACCTACTAATTAAAGAGGCTTGTTGATCTAGTAGGTAATTTTTTTCCCCACTCTTTCAATCACATACTAAAACAACTCAACATGAGAGATATCAAAGCAAAGGGGATGCCTATGACCTTGAATCCCCCCAACCTTTTGATCCATTTCCACTAAAAGTCTTTGAGCTAATCTAGCAAGGGAATCATGTTATGTCTATAATACTGTGTTTTAGGCCACTACATATTAGATACATAAGCTTTATATAAAATGTCAAGGCAACACAATGGCTCTATGAATGAGGCCTCATGCTATACAAGCATGAGGAAAAAAATAATCTAAAAAATTCCCATCACTTAAATGTTGGTGTGGTTGGGAAGGGAAATTCCCTAAATCAGGGCATAGTCGAGTCTATGAATAAGGATATAGCCAAAAGCGTCAACTGTAAGAAAATTTAGAGCTAAAGTGAGAGAGCAACCTTATCGAATAGAGAAAAAACACCAGATCTATCATACTTATGGCCATTAATGTTCAAACAAGTCGATGCCTCTGAGAAAAGAGTTTGAATAGCTGAAAGAAAAAACTTTCCAAACCCTAAGGCTTTAAGCATGGCAAGGATAAATGACCATTGATTACAATTGTAGGATTTTTCAAAATCATGCTTGAGGAAGATGGTTCCTCTCTCAAGAAGCATAGGCCCATTCCATTCCTTCTTAGAAAACAATGATATTACCAATATGTATCAACTTTTGATAAACCTTGTTTACTCTGGTCTAATAATTTTTGGTAGGGTGTGGCGAAGGCTAAGTGCCAGATCTTTAGAAATGATTTTTTAAGAGACATTGAGAATGGTGATCGGCCTCCAACTAGTAACAAGTTATGGATCCCCTGCTTCTATGATAAATTTGATGTTTCCTTTGTTAATAATAGCCCTTAAATATTTATTGTGTAACACTTTCTATAAACCTAAACAAAGTTTGACCCAACAAACTACTAAGTGACTTTTGTAGAATTCACAATGGAAACCATCAACTCATGGGGCCTTATCATTAGCAATGCTCTGAATATCAACATAAAATTCATCTAAAGTAAGGGAGCATCACAAATAATTTTAGTTAAATGGATTAATTTGTGAGGCACAACATCCAAACATTCATATAATGCTTTAGATCTTTCCACCATGTTTTCCTCAGCTTGGAACACCAATTTATAGTGGTCTAAAAAAGTTGAAGAAGAAATATTAGGTAAACTAGTAAGGTGGTTGTGTGTAATTTAGATAGCTTTGGTTTTATCTTTAGCCTATTTTACCCTAAGAAATTTGAAAAAATATTGGAGTCGTGATCACCAATTTTGAGCCAATGTGAACGACCCAGAATTTGAGCATTTCTGGCCTTTTAGCTTTCCCTAAGTTTAAGTTTGTGTTTAAGTTTGGTTGTCATAGTCTACATCTAGGTGTGGAAGGATATTTGCTCAATCTATTTACTAACCTCTGTAATTATGTAAACAAAATGCCATTGTCTCATTTCTATATCCATGTAACTTGCTCACCAAAGTGGTGGAGGAAAGAGGTAGTGCGATTAGTTACACCATTCCACCACTCAACCCAAATAACAACATAAGGCAAATGTGACATCAACTCCCACATCGTGGCAATGAAATATAGTGTGCCCTCATAGCTAGGGAATGCCATATTCAAGTATAATTGATTGTAATAACATTATGATTGCCACCTCCCCATTCTAGCAGGCATGTGATGGGACTATGGTCAAAAAGGACAAACTTTGGGTGGGCAGTGAAAACTTGTCAGTTAGAAATGCAAAATGAGAACATATGTTGCTCAAAAATCATTACATGCTCTAGTCATTTTAGAACCCATCAACACCAACCCAAAATTTTGACTAAGTAAACCATAGTTTGCAACTTAAAGAGCAACACACAAAAAAGAGTATTAAAAACCTAACATTTTTTAAATTAAAACCAGACTTCATGTTCTCCCATGATCCACCACAAGTAAATCACCTTATTTATCCTTGGGGTATTCAAACATATTAAATTTTTCACAAATCATCCAATTGGAAAAATGAATATTATCAGCTAATCATCACCATAACATCATATTGTTAGGGCCAACATTAGGAACATTTAAATTGACAATAACTTAAGAATGACCTTCAATATTGAAAGGATAACCTAAATAACTCAAAGTGATAGGCCCTCTCCCAATGTGATAATGAATGGGGTAAATTTTTGGGAAGCTAAAATACTAGGGCTGCCATGTCAATCTTCATGCAAAGTGGAAAATTACATAGCGTCTAACGTAACTTCTTGGAGAAGTCAAAAAAATAAATCTTAAAATTTCAACTTATTGTAAACATATGAAATCTAAAGTACCCAACTATTGATAATCAAATGACATAAAGAATTTATGAGAAGACTTTGTGCGACCTCATATATTCCAAGAGAGGAGATCCATGAAGAATAATCCTCCATGTGCAATTCTCCCTGCCCATCCTCAGATCCTTCCTCTGAACTTTGATTCACAAAATGAGTACTTAAAAATGGTTGTTGGTTTGGTATTTTAAAGTCCCCTAATGAAATGGATTGGTGTTTATCCCCATCCTCTCCATGTGGTAAGTGGCATCCGTTATGAGGTGAACTACATGAACATCACATAGGACAAACACTCGCTAAGGAGGTCCCAGCACTAGATGTGATTAATTGCATTTTATTTTCTTGAGAAACTTGGCTCTTTTGAGAAATCAAAGGGCCTTGGATTTGAGGAACATGGAGGGGATGAGGAATAACATTTTTTTTCTTATTTCACAATTTGATATGGTTTTGTGCTCAAAATAAGATTAACCAATTTAGGGTTTTTATTCTTGGTGGTAACTTTCTTATTCACAACAGTAGTCCAACCATCATTTTTTAAGACATCATTTATTTTCCAGGCAATGATTGATCATAAAATAACCTTGAGCAGTCCATGATGGGACAATCATGAATCCTATGGTCAAGTTATTAACATTGAAAGCATGTGTTTATAAGGTTGATTGGTGACTTATACAAAAAGCATTTAGTCTATGTTTGAATATAAACAGATTCTCTCAAGTCTTTCTTCAAATGAACCTAAATAGAGACCCACTTGTTAGGACATGTAGAATAAAGCTTATGTATTTCATTACAAATCAAATGCCCTATGAAATTGACAATATCAGAAAGAAAATACCTCAAAGAGACTAGGAGACAAGGTAACTTGACTGAAACTAAGAAGTTAAGGGCAGTCTACTTTAAAACTCTAAAACCATGAGACAAGTTGGACAAAATCATCAAGATATTTGTAAGGAACTGTAGATACTATTTTTTAATTATATATCACCTTAGTCTTGTACACTTGGTAAATGCATATCATGTATGTACTTTCATCTTCTAAACCTTTCCTGTTACTAAAAAGGCTCACATGCACTATCTCTCTATACTTAATTACTTGTCTCTTGGTCTGACCTATATTATTATGATGACTTAGACCTACAATCTTGCCTAGAATGTTATAAACCTATTTGTCTTCCATCTCTAAAAGTTTTGGACTTGCACCTATTTTCTAACTACCCAAAAACTTATGTCCTAGTCAACTTGCTTACGTCGATGTAAGTGTCCTATCCCAATGCAAGTGTCAAGTTCCTTAAAGTCGTCTAATTTGTAAATGAAATGTGTCATAAAGGTTAGCCTAAGTGATTTAATGCAAGATATTCTCCAAATGGATTAATATAAATATAAGACCAACCCTCATTCATTTACCACCTAGCACCACTTAGAAAAGACCTAGAGAGACCAAGGCAACTTACCAAAAGCATTCTATAAGGCACTCAAGTGAGAAAAACTTACATATTTTTTCTTATTTCTATATCAATCATATGGACAACACATCTATAGGTCTGTAGTACTGAAGGAGCAGCCCAAGAGCTAAATTTTCCAATTTAAAATCTAGGTCATTGTTGTACTTACTTATCAGAAATTGCATGATTCTCACATAATCCAATGTGTAGGGGAGAACTGCATAAGTTGAGGCCCTCTTCAGAGTATTGGTTATGTAGGCAACACTCGTTGATAGAGGGGTATTTAGAGAAGCTCAACATTATGTGCCCACTAACCTATTTTTCCCACAACCAATATGAAGATGAAGAACTAGTGTTTTGATATTTGACAAAGAGTGACAGTCCATGACTCATATCTTGAATGCAATAAAGCAAAGGCAACATAGAACCCATAAGCATCTAGGTGGTTGCAACTAGTTTAAACAAGTATTACATGTTGGACACCTATGTCCAAGTTAGACAATAGTGTTGATGCAACCATCCCAAGTCAACATAAGTGTCTAAGAATACAAAGGCATAATTTCCAAAATTAGGCAACTATTCTAGAATCCATATCCAATCCACTTCCTACCTTTTCTAGATCTAGATCTATATTAGCATCAAAACTAGCTAAGTATCTTCTTTTCATTATTATAATATCTAACATAGTTTTACTTTCTATCTTTAACATCTCAACATAATAAATTTAATATATGTTATATCTGAGTTTCACAAATAATTGGTCTGTTCTAGAGACAATCTACCATCCTTTTTCCCTAGGCTATCTCCTACCTCTTTAACCCTATATCCCTCATATCTATATTTTAGGGTTAAACATTCGATGAAATTGATTTGTACGAATATAATTTTTTCTATTTCCTATGGTTTTTAGTTAGCTAGGTTTTTAGATTATTATACTTTTTCATTTCCTACTTATATTATTTTGCATGTAGCCCAGACATAGCCCTAGATTGGGAGGTGTGCCTACTGAACACATTGATCTTCCCCTCCTACCACCTAAGATGTCTAAAACTAATGAGGAATATATTCGTATGGATCATGATGATACCAATTTTAAGAATGAAAAACCTGTTGATGAGGTTATCATAGAAGAATATTCTCATAATGAAAACCATGAGTCTAATGAAATTGATAAACATGAGCAAATATATCATGTGCAAGTGCACGTAGTTGTATTGTTTCATGAGTATATCCATCAAAAACCTAAAGATCTTGATGAAATCCTAAGAACCATATTAGAAACTAAAAAATCAAAAATCATAGATGCACACACAAGTCCATCTATTGATCATGTTATTCGAGTTATGGGTCATCCACATATATCAACAACCTTCCCCTTGAGCACATTACCGCTTCATACTTTTAGTGGGGGAATGGGATATGTATTTCAACCTTTGTTCCCTAAGACTACTATTACTACATATTATATGGTAAACCAAAATACTTCAACCCAATTACTAGTTTTAATGAATATATATACCCAACCTATGGATACACCTCTTTTGGTGACTTCTCAAATCTCCACCCTAGAATACCAAGAGGTGCAAGCTCTTGTCCAACTATAAATTTTTTGAAAACTAAGGTTACAAATATTGAATAAAATTATATGAAATTACCTTATGAATTTGATTCACAAGAGGTGTTGTATAATCCTCTTACACCAAAGATATCTTTGCACCCCTTGCCAATAGGTTTTGTTGCACCTAAGTTCACATTTTATGATGGCAAGGGTGATCCTGAATAACATATTTGATATTTTTATGTGATATGCCTTGATTATTCCTCTAATGATAAAATTTTGACCAAATTATTTCCAAGGAGATTAAAACACTATGCTTTAAGGTGGTTCTATGATTTACCAACTCATTCAATAAATGCCTTCAATCCCCTTGCAGATTAGTTTTTGGCACATTTCTCTATTAACATTACCAAAAAGGTTTTTATGCCTAAATTTCAAAATTAAAACAAGGAACCAATGAACCTATAAATGAATATGTTTTAAGATACAAAATAATGTTAGTTAAAATTACCAATCCTATGTCAAATAAATATCTTCAAGATATTTTCAAGCAAAGTTTGCTTGCTCATTTACACAAGTCCGTTGTATTCAAAAATTTCAATGAATTATGCCATATTGTTTGTGATCATGAAATGAAACTTATCTCATTAAACAAACTTAAATATGTAGCAAGCACACCAACTACATCTACATCCAATACCAAGTTTGTTATCAAACCAAGTTATAAGGTCAAACCCCCTAAGCTTAAAAAAGAAACAACCACAATGGTTAATGTGGTGTCATAACCTAATTGGCTTGTCTTATCCACTACACCATGGAGACAATTTTCATGCTTACCTGTGTCTCCCACTTCATTACTCCCATGGATTATAGAGTGTCATATTATACCTCTCCATAATCTTGTAGAGGTTGATATGATTAGACCTCTACCCAAAAGGTATGATGTGAATGCTTATTTTGACTATCACCAAGGCCCTGGGCATTCTACAAACAAATGTTTTACCTTGAAGCATAATATCCAAGACCTCATTGATGATCAAAAGATTACATTTGATGAGCCTCTAAAGGAATCAATTTCTCAACCTCATGATCATCATAAACATTTTTTTTAACAATCCTTTGCAAGATCATTTAAATAAGGATCCAAAAGTGCAAATGGATTATAATGCACACCCTCCTCCATCTAATCATGAGCACCCATTGGATGGGATTTTTGGTACCTATATTCAACATATACCTCCTATGTCTTAGAGACCCTCCATTGATTTTGATTATCATGAGATTAGGGATGATGACTCAAATCTTCATTCCTTACTTATTTGAGCATACCTTGAGGACCAGCCTATACACAGTGTTATGCTTGATAATGGTGCAAGCGAGAACATTTTTACCATGACATTACTTATGCATTTGGATTATACAAATCATGATCTACATCCTTCAACAAGATCAATTAAAGCATTTGATGGGACCTCACAATAGGTTCTTGGTGAGAATGATTTACCTTTACATGTGGGTCATGACCATGTGGTTACTACCTTCTTAGTTATACTTTCTACGAGTGTATTTGATATGTTATTGGGATGACCTATGATACATACACTTAGAGCAAACACCTTCTATAGTGCATGGGTGTGTTAAATACATTCATGCCAATTGGTGATTATAATTTATAGAATTCCATATGAACATCCTCTTAAGCAATAGAAATTTAATACCCAGATAATTAATTACCAAACCTCCTAAGTTTAATCTTCCATAAAAGGGTAAGCAAAAGGAAATCCCCTTTACCAAGTGTCCAGTACTTGCAAGACCATTGCATAATAGATCCATAGTGGATTTCATAAAATCCTCTTCTACTGCACACCATATTTAGATATCTAAAGCACCTACACATGTTCCTATCACTCTTGTTCTGAATAAATCATAGAGAACTCAACAATGGGTTCCATGATCCCCTATTATTACTATTTTTTATTCATGACCATAGATTCTTATTTACATATGTAGAGCATCATAGATCCTATGATAACACATATTACACCTATACATGTTCATTGACAGTGTCATCTGTTTAATACACCAAGTTCACAGTTAGGAGATATCTATGAGAATACTTTGGATGCAATCATAGGATAGTATTTTACTTTCACATATACCAAAATTACCCAAAAAAAAAAAACTTCAAAAATCCAAAAATATGTTCTATATTTGCATATCCTAATAGCTCCTTGGCATATATGTTGTTGATTCCATATTGGTACATGGCATATCAATATTTCCTATATACACATGATTCACGCATCTTTTGAGTATGATTAGGGCATACACAAATACATGATCTATGCAAATTTGGATTTTGGGTTTTCCCTCTACTCACATCATTAGGACATTGGATGCATCCACCTCTTAGATCATGATACATCTAGGTTATATCATTCTATCATCATTTTACATTATCATGTTTGAGATCGTATACTAAACATGCCCTTTTACATGTTTATATCTTTCATAGTGTACTTGATATTCTATGTACTTGACATTTTTTATTAACACATATATTCTAGGACTAATATGTTATGTTTATGTTGGTTGCTTATGCTTTCATGTATGCACTTCCTTGAGTGTCTTGCCTTGCTTGTTTGAGTATTTGAATATGCTCCATTGATTGTAGCCCCCATGCCTTTATCTACCTATTTGACATTTGAATAAGTCATTACTTGTTGTATGTTGACATTTGAATATGTAATAATTACTTTTGTGGAAATTTGACTAAGACATGTCCCTTAGATTATGTGACATTTGTACATGCCCATTATTTGTAGTCTCTTTGGACCTTTGTCTCTTGATTTACATTTGGAGTGATATTGTATGTGTGATTGATTATTTGTTGATATTTTATTGTTACTATATAGACGTTGCCATGATCTACACCATGTATCTTAGGACTTGGTGTGATCACATTCTTCATGATTCAATGACATATCTGCCTAGACATATTCCCTCTATATGCTACATGATACATTCATAGTTTACATGGCTATATTTGTCACCAAATATTTCAAATTAGAATAGGTTATTAAATCCTACTCTAATATTTGGGAAACATTAGAATACCTCTAGTCCTGTGGGCTACCTGTAGTAGAGGTAGACCTCTAGGTTTAAGGGCTAGCTCCCTTGATTGATCTTTAAGTAATTATCACCTACACTAATTGATTGCTTAGATGAAAATGGATATAATTATACATGAAATTAAGATAATATAAGGGGGTGATACACTAGAAATACCTCCATAATATCATCATATAATTTCTCTAAGATACATGATCTACAACACTAGCTTCAAAGTCTTAGAATACTCTAACATTAGTATTTCAACATGGAGGTAATATGTATGAAAAATACTCAAGGTAAGTGAAACAAAGATTAGTTTTAGACACTAAGGCTACTTATACACTTTAAAATATACCCATACACTTGACAACACTTCATGTGACCTGCTAGAGTGGAACAACTTGCATCAAACATGAAAGGATTGAGAGAAAGCAATGATGAGTGTCAATCACTTGACTATTCACTATACATATATTCAAAAAATTTGACAAGATAGTTTATGAAATCAAAACCAAATTCATATATTAGTTTAAATTCAAATTACAACATAAAACTAGTAGAGCTTCACCATACCAGGTGTGGAATTAGAATACAAGAGCCAAAATGACTTGCATTTATATAATATGAGAAGAGAGAGAAGAAAGTTGAGCTAAAGGGTCACAATGGAACTTGTTAAGGCAATCAAATAAGTTACATAGTAGAATGATGGTGTGGATAATAGAGGTATAGAATGTCCTCTTGGACAAATTTCCACCTGAAACATGAAACTCCTCAAAACTGAAGTAGAGGTCTTCAAATGGCTTCTTGAAATTGTCTTCATCATTAGGCCTCTCTTGAGCACTCCAAACCAGAATAGGGAGAGATTAAACATGTGAAATATCAAGGAGGGGTTATTAAAAATCTTCAATATTCATCAGATACTTTCTTAACTATTGGAGTTCTTTTGGACACTTGTTCTCATCATTTGTAGTCACCATCACTAGCCTTATATGTTTGTCTTCACATTTGTCACCCAAATAGTCTTAAGTTTCTCAATAAAACCAATTTAAGGGGTAATATGACACTTGTAAAAATTTCCTTTGTCTTCCATTTCATGAATCAAACCTAAATAGTCCCCTCAATTAGACTTATCACTTTTTCACTTGGCAATCACTCTCTATTTCCATTCTTCACTACAGACTGCCTGAGATGAATGAATAAGAAAATATGTTTATGTTTTTATTTGAAGAAATAAATGGAAATGGGGAGATATAATAAGTCCCATTTGACCTCCCCAATTTAATCTCACGTTTTCATTCTACTTTGCAAATGTAAAACATACAAAAACCTATAAAAAAGCCCTATTTTATACTATTATGTATAGTGCTTATACAAACCAATTGGTGAGTGAGGAGATTGAGAGAGTCCTAATAAATATAAAAAACACTTACCAAGCCAAATTACTCTTTATTAAATAATTTCATTTCATGTTTTTCCCATCAGGTCAAAACCAAGGGTTTGGGAAGGTTTTAGCATGTTTAGACTATTAGCATTTGTTCATAAAACCAAACATTCAATATATGAAAAAATTAGACTAAAAGAAAGTGTATGAAATCCTTAAATCATGCCTATATCCTTAGTTTATCATGCATAGGGTCTGTACTAGTGTGAGAGTCCAAAGATAGCCTATTGAGCTCCTTAAGTGCATTATGCATACCTTAGGGTATTTTTAAGCCAAAAAATGGTTTTCTTGTGATCTCCTCTATAGACCAATAGATATAAATAATATCGTGCCTTATATAAAAGTATATCCAATGCAATAAAATTTTCATCTAGTCATATAATTGATATCTAGACCCCATTAAGGCTTTAGGCTTGGTTTAGGCCTAATAGGCTCTACATGTGTTTCATGACTTAAAAACACCATGTGTAGTTTCCATCACCTGTAGGGTAATATCCATGTTTATTAATTCCAAAAACAAATCCCCACACCTTATTTCAATTTTTTAAGACTCTTTACATATTCCTCTTACCCTTCACACTTCTTACCTACAATCTAAAATGATTAGGAGTGCCCTCTGTCTGAGATAGAATAGAGGACACTTACCTTATCTGCTCAGCCAAACCAAAGCTATGAGAGGATTAATTAGGTCATGGAGGTATTATAAACCAATTTTAATGGTTATTTTATATTCATATACCCCTCAACCCTTCAAAAAACTTAAGATAGGCTCCTCAAAACTACTAACTATGCATATACTATGAACATGGCTATAGGTTGAACTTTGGAAATTGGTCCTTGTCTTATTCCCTTGTTTTGAATATTACATGAGAAATTTTAATACCATTTTGAGGGTAGTCTCAAACATGTTTACCATCCCAACTTATGATAACTCTCTCAATTCACTTTTCTACTTAGCTAGGCCTAGTCTGCAAACTATGTACTATAGGTGGAAAATATGGATGTTCTCTATATGGTCTTACATGCTCGACCTTGTATCTCATGTTATAATATATCCTTGAAATATTTTAACTCATTTTATACCTTCTTAGGCTCATTCATATCATGCATTAGGACTTGTCAACATTTAGACTGTCATGCTCCCAATACATTGTCATACTACAATCAAATTGTAGATGGCTATTCTAAGAATAAAGGGGTGTTTTTTCATGTTATAACATGGATTTTCATACCCTTGGTTATTATTGGAACCTCTGAGCTCACCTTCATAGTCAAACATATCCATAACATGCATAGGCTTTAAGCTAACACCCAAACTTGTCATGCTCTAATATGTTACCAGTCTTCAGTCAACCTTTAGGTGCACTCTTGAGGATTAAACGAGACCCTTGTAGGTGGTCTTTAGGAAATTAAACCTTGTAGTCCATGGTATGGGATTCTTCCAAGGTTATTAGATCACTTCTCATCCAAACCAAGTCATTTTTTTAGAAAGCTATGCTTCCATTATGTCACATGGTAATGTAAAGCCATTTGAAACTCAAAATACTATAAAGTATACTAAAATTATATAGTGAAAGAATGCTTGAGATGGAGGCCTCATCTACATTACCCCTTAGGACCAAACACTCATTTTATTTTGCAAGGTAGTGCTCCTATGATTGGGTTACATGATGAAACACTTAAACTAGTACAAACCTCAAGGTACTCTAATTTGGAAGAATCAAAAGTAAGGCAAATTCCCTATTTTGTAGAGTTTAAGGTAAAGTGTCCCTTAAGCCACTTTATCCACATATGAGCATTGTTCTCAAGTCTTCCTACTACTTTAGGACTCCAACATTGTATTTATGACATCCTTCATGTTTTTAGATCTTATAGAGGTTTCAAACAAGACCAAACACCTTTATTCATCATCCTCAGGTCTTTGTGGAGCTCCCTGTAAGTGGACATCAGTTTGTTGACTATGTACATTAGAGAATTGGTTGCCTCAACCAATCTTAAACCATTTAAATAGCTTAAAATTGTTTGCTTGCACCTTGAGCGTATATTCAACATCTTGAAAAATCATCATCCCATCACCATGATTGATCAAAACTCCTTTTCACCTAACTGTAGGTGAATATCTGTAGGGAAGTATGATTGTGTATGCATATGACTATGTTCTTCATTAGTATTAGCCTTTGAGAAAAAACCTCCACAAGAAGATATTGATCACTATGTAGTGAAAGATCAAAACATAACATGTTACCTTGCATTTCCAATTTTATGAAGGTTAAATAAGGATATAAACCTATGTGTAAGTTGGAATTCCTCTGTAGACTAGCAATGGAGCTCTGAAGTAGTAAAGTGAGGTAGTTTGCTTACTTCATGACCTCCACACATGCAAACCAAGCAAGGAAAATGTGATAAGGTAGATCATGTTGGGTGAATATTTTGTCACCAGCTAACTGATGAACAAAATAGGTAGTTTCAACCACAACATAAGGAGATTGGTCGGCCAAGTGTGCAGGTTTACCACATCAAAAAGGAAGAAATCTCTCTTCTCATCAAAAGGAGGTTCCCTGTAACTATGAGGAGCTATATATATATATATATGTGTGTGTATATATATATATATATATATATATATCTATATATATATATGTATATATATATATGTATATATATATATGTATATGTATATATGTATATATATATATGTATATATATATGTATATATATATATATATGTATATATATACATATATATATATATACATATGTATATATATATATATGTATATATATAAATATATTATATATATACATATATATATATATATATATATATATATATATATGCAAAAAATAACACTCAGGGGTAGGACAACACCATCCATCTCTCTTCTTTTAGAGATGATGTTCACAAACAAAGGAGAAATCCAAGTGAAAAAACTAAAGGCACTTCTCTTCTTACAGAAGTGGTCTTGCAACAAACAATAAGAATTCTTTCTAATAGGTAATAAGTAACTGGTATCAGGGGGCGTAGTAACCAGCAGAAAAAGGTGTAGCACAAAGTCTACACCTCAACTGCCCAAGAGTGAAATACGAAGGATAATGGGGGCACAAAGTCGTCCCAAGATCCTTTACACAGAAATAAACTGAAAACATACACACTAAAGACAATTATGGCAGCACAAAGTCTTCCCACAGTTGGCTTCAAGACACCTTCCTGATTACTTCTACTAATTCTGCTTATTTCATTCAATGGACAAGAATGCATTCAGGAAATAGACATAAGAAAAATCTCCTAAATGACACAAGCTATTATAGCACAAAGTCTGAAAGTAACCTACTTTCTCATTCAAACAAAGAAATGTGATTAACAATCTAAGCTCAAAGTCTCAGTGATTGCCTCACAATTTTGGCAGAGTTTTGCTTCTATAACCAAAAAGATCTCTCTTGCATAAAATAAGAGATTACAATATATAGCAGCCAAGAAAGACTTGGCACTTGGTTTCATAGAACGACCCATGCTACATTTAATGCATTGAATGCATTTTTAGTTTTGTCAAGGGGCCATGCTGGAACAAGGCATCTACCTTAACTATGGCATGTCAATTCATCTAAAAATATCTTCTGCTTTGTATGGGTCGTTTGATATTTCTCCCAATAGGTACGTGGCTGTCCCCTCGCTTTCCTTCCAAGGAAGAAAAATAGGCCACACTTTTTAATATTTGTGAGCTCAAATGTCTACTTGGTGGACTGTTTCACCTACTGGAAATAACTCCTACATAGATATTTTTGGACTTTTCCTCTTTCCTATTGCAATTTGAGCTCTCAGGCTATCTTTTCCCTTTCTACTGGCTCTTTTAGATCCCTCTTCAGCTGGTCATTGAGTTTGTTTTTAGGTTCCGCACCACATTTGAAAATCAATTGATATTTAATTACCCTAAATTTAACATATGCAGAGATGTCATTGGTCACTGGTCACTTGAATCATTTTGAACCATGAACCTTTGAACCTTTTTGGTTCAAGGTTAAACAGTTCATTCTCTTTCTCAGAATCCTTTATTTTTCTAAGTCTTTTGAAGCTTTAAAATTCCTTCGGCTTTATATCTTTGGAACCCCCCAAAGGGAAGGTGTCCCTTCAGGCCTTGAGAAAGGTCCATTTCCTGGTCACTAAGAGCCTTCCTCAAGGGTACCTACCCTTCGTGGTTCTTTGGATGGCCTCCTTCTTCAAACCTTGTGGAGTATGTAAAACAAAGTCTGCAGAGTCCATAGAAACAAGCCTGTAGAGTTTGTAGAAACCACCCTATAGAGTCTGTAGAAGCATGTCTACAGAGTACATAGAATCAAGCCTATATAGTCTGTAGAAGCAAGCCTGCAGAGTCTGTAGAAACATGTCTACAGAGTCTGTAGAATCAAGCCTGTAGAGTCTATAGAAGCAAACCTGCGGAGTCTGTAGAAATCATCCTGCAGGCATTTGATCATTCCTTCGGACAAAATGTCTGAAGGATTTCCCTGGTAAAATTTGCCGTAGAAAATCTTTTTAAAGGATATCCTTTTGTTCCTTTTGTTCCCTGCCCTTCACAAGGGCACTTGTCCTTCGGGCTTTGGGAGACTCCTTTGAACTGTTTAATTGAATCGACCGATTGAACCAACTTATGGTTCAACGGTTCAACAGTTTAATATTTTATTTGAAGCCTTCTTTCATTTAAGTATTTTTATCTTATTGAACTCATTGAACCTTTGAACCCATTGAACCATTTTGGTTCAAGGTTTAATAGTTCAACGGTTCACTCTTTACTCTTCGAAGCCTTCTTTTCTTCTAAGTCTTTTGAAGCCGTTGAACTTTGAACTTGCCAAAGCGCTTAACTCTTTGAGTTTGCCGATGTCGTTGAACCTTTGAATCCATTGAACCATTGAACCTTTGGAAGTGGGGTTCAATGGTTTAATGGTTCAATCCTTTGTTTGAAGCTTACTGATGGACCTTTTGGTTGAATCTCGGCATTGAACCAACCTTAAAATTGCCTAAGTGTTGGAAACTTGTTTCTTTGTGAGAGCTCGCCTATTGAAGTCGTTGAACTTGTTGAACCTGCGAGTCCCTTAGCTAAAAAAGCTTGAATAATGAAGAATTTGAATACTCAAAACAATTTTTGAGAAGGGAAGAGAGAATTTTGACCTACAGGACCAAAATAGTTCATATGTTGTCCCTAAAATGAGTGAAAAATTTTGGTAACAACAGCTAGCTCTAGTTGGGGAACTTCCTTCAGTTGAAATTTTGAAACAGCTGAGAGGAGTAGAAACCAGAATCTCTTGTACCTTTAAGTATGCCATTGGGCTACGGAGTCATGTTACCCAAAAAGAAAGGTACCAAAAATGAAAATGAAAAGCACAAAACAAAACTAAAGACTATACAAATATACATATGTACAGATGATCTTATCTGATACTTCAAGAATTGAAGTGCTTCAGATGCTGCCCATTATGAGGCAGAGAAAAGGGTGTGCCATCTTGATACTTCAATAGGAAACTATTTTCACCATTGAGTTGATGGATAGTAAACGAGCCTCTCCATAGGGAATCAAATTTCCCATGCATTCTCTTTGGTTCTCTTCTCTTTGTCAGGACCCCCAGCTCTTAAAGAACACAGTTGATTACCTTTGTATAAGAAACTAAACACAAAATTTAACCAGAAGTAACAACTAACTAGAAATTTAGAAATAACATAGAATATGAGAGACGATACCTAATTGTATTAATACTCTTCTAGAAGGAAATACAACAAATAAGATGCCACAATCTTCTTTACACTCCTCTAGGACTCCCACACCTCTAGGGTGTAAACAGTAAATCTCTTCAAGAGTTCTCTCTCTCAATCACGGTCACAACAAATAACTCAAACATAGAGTTGTTGTTCACCTCCACCAGTCAGTATCAATATTGCCAATACCACAGAGTATACACACATACTCCAAGTCTGAGTACACAACGCACTCCAAGTAGATCTCCCATGAACTTATAACAACCTGCAAATCAAGCCGATCTTACTTACACATGTAGATCTCACCTGATCTTGCTATACCGCAGATCAACCTGGCCTTACACACCTACCGATCAAGATCTTACACACCCAAAAGAACCCTTGTCCTTGCCTCACCAAGTTCTTATGATTCTCCCCACCAGCACCCATGTGGATCTTCTACTAGATCTTTCTCTCCTACAGATCTACCTGATCATACACACTTGGCACTGTGGCACTATGAGGAGCTAACCTTGCTCTCTTCCCTCTAAAGGAGCTAACCTTGCTCTCTCTATCTAGCACACATTACAATACAACCCATGGGTCTCTTAAATAGATCCCATATAAACAATAATTAGACATCTAATTATAATAATTAGATTCGTAGCTTCAAGACTAAAATTAGTCTTGACATGCAAACTGGCCGTTCAACAAACTAACTGTTCATGCAATAAATAGTTCTGAAACGCACATGTGACCAACATTGGTCCCTGTCTGTCTGGAGGTGACCGACATCGGCTGACTCCTGACTGATGTCTGTTGCCCTGTGTACTAAATATGACTGACATCGATTGATCATGCCGATGTCAGTTGTTGTCACACTGAGAAACCTCCTATTTGCATCTGGGTGAAGCTTTTAGCTCCACAACCTAACACTCTTGTCCCATAACAGAACTTGATCTCCAATCTGGAAATCATGGGTTTTTTTTTTGGTCGAAGAGATTCTTCACCAGACTTTGATGTGCAACAATACAGTTCACCACCATAGTTCACTGCTCATCCAGCTCAGTCAAGCACATGATCCTTTTGTCAATGGTGCTTTCATATGTCTGATCTTCGACCACCTTTGCCAATTTTAGTGCTGGCAATTCTAGGGTGATTGGTATCTCTACATTGAGACCATACAAAAGTTAGAATGGTGACATACCTATCACCCTTTTGGGTGTATTTATGTCTACCCATAAAGCATCAACTAATGCTTTATGCCAAGTTTGTTGGTTGTCATCCTCCAGCTTCTTGATGATGGTCACCAGGTTTTTGTTGCTCGATTTTGCTTGGCCATTCCCTTGTAGAAAATAATTAGAGGAGTGGGAGAGGGTAATCCCATAATAAAAATATAATTGAGTGATCTCCTGAGAAGAGAAACAGGCTACATTGTCTGTGATAATCTTGGTTGGGACCCCAAACCTAGAAATGATGTTTTCCTTGAGGAAATTGCATACTACTTCTAAAGTAGCATGCTTGGCTGGAATTGCTTCGACCCATTTAGTGAAGTAATCTATGGCTATGAGGACATAATCATGTCCAACACTTGAAGATGGGTTTATAGCACCAATGAAATTGATTCCCTATTGTTGAAATGGCTCTTCTATTACCACTGGCTTGAGAGGTAGAGCAGCTAATTTGGGTCTTCCAATGAACTATTGGCACAGTTCACATCTTCATACCCATTTGTATGCGTCCTTAAATAGAGTAGGCTAGTAATACCTGGCTCACAGAATCTTATCGGCAGTTACAGGAGCAATAAAATGTCTTCCATAGGACAGATTATGGAAGGACTTCAAAAGTTGGTTATGCTGCTCTTTATCCATGCAATGAAGGAACACTCCATCAAGGCTCCTCTTATATAGGCTGTTGTCTCATAGGACAAAATTGGCAGCTTTCAATTTAATGGTCCTCCTTTCTTTATGAGGTAGGTGAGTAGTACACTCACCATAAGTAAAGAAATGAGCAATATTCGAATACCACTTATTCGTGGTAGAGACAAAGAGGACTGTTGGTGTGTCTTCTACTTCTATTTTTTCATGCCCTACTTCTTTAGGTCTGTTGTCAGCAATTAATTAGCAGAGGCCCCTTCCTCATAAAAGATTCATTAGTTTGATAACAAGATCAAACTCCTAGATTTTAGAAATCCAATTGCCCCTTTTGGTTCTAAACTCCTGTTGAGTTAATATGGATTTAACTGTGGTATCAGGAATAAAGGCAGTAACTTGTGAATTCAAGATGTAAAAATAGAAGTGCTTTATTGCCTTTACCACTACATAAGCATGCTTTTCAATGTTTGAATACTTCAATTCATGAGCTTTAAGAGGAAAGCTCATGAAGGATATGGGAGATTCCACACTTTCTTTGTTCTGTTAAACTAGAATTATTGAAAGTGTGTGCTCAGGAGCATAATTGTATATGGTGAAATCCTTGGTATAATTTAGACAAACCAAAATTGGGGCATGGGTAATAGCTGTCTTGATGTCTTGGAATGCCAATTTGCCTTCTTCAATGCAGCTGAAGGTGGCCTTTCCCTTCATCATGTTTACAATATGGCGAGTCTTTTCTACAAACTCGGGGATGAACCTGCATTAAAAAATTACCTTTCTGAAGAAAGAGTGAACTACAACCTTACTTGTGGGTAGGGTAAGTTCCTAGATGGATTTGACTCTTTTTGAGTCAATCTTTATGCTTTTTTGGGATATAATGTGTCCAAGAAGTTTCCCTTCTATTACTCTAAAAATTGACTTCTTAAGATTTAGAGAAATGCCATTCTGGTGACATCATTCCAGCACTTGTTACAAATGGTGCACATGGTCAAGATGATGCTTGGAAAAGACTATTAAATCATTAAAGTACACCACAATAAAATTACCCATTTCATCTTTGAAAGCAAGGTCCATTGCTCTCTGAAAAGTGGCGCTGACATTTATCAGGCCAAATGGCATTATTCGATATGCAAATGTGCCCCAAGGCATAGTGAAGGCAGTCTTATGTTGGTCTACTTCGCCAACTTCTACTTCATTGTACCTCAAGAATCTGTGTAGCATTGATAACATCTCTAAACTGGTCATTGTCTGAAGAACTTGATCCATGATGGACAGAGGATAGTTATCCTTTAAGGATGACTGATTCAAATTTTTGAAGTCCACACAGAGGTGAATTTTGCCATTATTTTTCCTCACAAGTACTATGTTGGTAATCCATGTGGAATGATGGATTGAGAAAATTATTCTAGCATTCAACATTTTTTGTATTTTAGACTAAATAGTACTTGATATCTTTGGATTGTATTGCCTAGATTTTTGCTTGTAAGGCACTGAATCACTTTTTAGATGAATTTCATGGTGAATTTCTTTAGGCCTGAGTGACTTCAGATCATCATAGGAGTACACCAAAACATCTATGTACTGGAGGAGCAGAGCAGTGAACTTGAACTTTTCTTCCTGAGTGCAGCACTTCCTAATGTTTACCATCTTAGGATTTTCTTTGATAACCCAATTTATTTGATCAAACTCCTGAGAGGAGCTTGAATCCATTTTTTTCTCTTTGATGAACCTGTCATGCTTGTCAAATAGTTTTTCAAGGGAAACTAGGCCTTTTGAAATTTTATTCCCTTTCAACTGTAGGAATTCTTCACCTATATCTGAACTTGATTTAGGGGTTGGTTCAATCTTCTGGGCTCACTGCCTTCAAAGTGAAGTTGTTCAAAGCTATCTTTTTGTTCCAGGAAGGTAATTCTTTGGTTGTCACCATTGAACACTTGCCAATGATTGGCATTGTCAAGCACACTTAGTCAAAAGACCAGTTTGATAGTGCACTTATCTCTTTTAAAATCTGAGTGAGGAATCAAAAGAGTTACAGAAATAGATAATGCATCAGCTCGATCATTGAATTCCCTAGGCACTGCAGAGATACTAAAAGAATCAAAGCTTTTAATTTGATCCCAAACCAGATTGTGGTAGTGGCGCAATATCTCATTTTTCATTTGGTACAGGTTCCTCACCTGACAAACCACTAGCTCAGCATCTCCTTTGGCATGAAGGAGCTTGATGCCCTTGTCTTGAGCGGCCTTCAATCCAAGCAACAATGATTCATATTCAATAGTATTATTAGTATTACTAAACTACAACTTGTATGAAGAAGGAAAAATATCTCCTTGAGGAGATATCAACACAATTCCAGCTCCTGAACTGGTAGAGGAACAACTTCCATCAAATTCCAGAATCTAGACATCATTAGAAACTAATTTTTCCTTATATTTCTCTTTATGTGGAGGGGAGAGTTCCTTTGGGCTTGCACTATGCTCTCTCATGTCTTCTACTATTTTATCTAAACCAATTTTTAGATTATCATTTTTAGAGGTTTCATCAGGTAAGATAGGAACATCCTTTGTAGTCAGGAAGTAATTACCCATGCCTAAAGACTCAAATAGAATTTGAGCTTCAGGCGCTGATGTTTGAGTGACCACATATTTTGCTTCCTTCTTAGGGAGCAATCTCTACATAATGCCTTTGACTAGGATCCTTGCCTCAGACAGGTCCATACTTAATTTGCCATCAATGTCTTTGTAAAAATTTCACCCAAGAAGGATTTTGTATGACGCTGGGACCTCGGCCATCAAGACTATCATCTTGATCCTCTTATCTGAGAATGTTGCAAACACAAATTGGGCATCCTTGATTTGTCCCAACAGTGGCACTTGTTTGTTCTCCATGGAGAAACATCTTCCAAATGTCTTGGTTAGTGTGAGACCAAGGATTCCACCACCTTGACAGACATGACATTGTCAGATGCACCTGAGTCTATGATGTAATTATTCAGCTGGTGTCCATTTATCAGTAGGGAGACATAAAATGGTTCAGTCTTCCTAGGAGTAGTAGGAAGAGTAATGACAAGATTATTTGGGGTGGACATGTTCCTTTGGGTATCACGAGTTACCTTTCTAACATCTTGTCCTGTAGGGACTGTTTAGTTCTTCACATATTGAACCAAGTTATCCAACTGCTCAGGGTTGGATTGTAGAAATTCAAATTCAGACATTTGAATTTTAGTTTTTTTGACATGGTCGTCTATGTCAAACGTCTAAAATGAACTAGGAACAAGGAAAGGCAGTACATCCTTTTGGTTTTTAAGGGGTAGGACTGATCTACAAAATTGAAGTTAAAGGTGAAGGCATACTTGAAGTAATTACTTTTTTATTACTCACCAGGTCCTTTGGCTAGAAAGGCAGAGAAGTTTCTCATTTGGTAATTGAAATTGTAGGTTGAGCTCACTCCTCTATTTTTTCTTTATCAGATTGCTGGGTTGACTAATTCTTGTATCATGTGAACACAATGTATGATCCCTCAACTGCTTTACCTTCACTTCTAGGTTCATCTTGGTAATTCAAGAAACTAATGTTGGAGTCACCAGCTAATTCTTCTTCTCCCTCTGTGAAGAGATTAGCATCATTTTCTGAGTTTAACTCAGGCTGGAAGGAGAAATCTAATTCTACTTCAAGATATCCAACTACTGAATTGGTTGGAGGTGCGTTTAATGGCCAATTTCTCCTGAGGGGGAGGAAGATAATTTGGCTACCCTTGATTCCTGGTAGAATTTCCTTGGTATGACTGATTGGGGAATGTCCTCCTTGGTATATCTCTATACGAAGGGGTAGATGGCATCCCTTGCACCATTTGCTTTCTAAGAGCAAGCAACTCATTTTCTAGCTTTTGCACCATTGAATCAGTGGTGCCTGTAGATGGATATTTAGAAGATAAAGAATATTTACCTTTATTAGGATCTCTCCTTATCTTTCTTACCAAGATAAGGTCATCTTCCACCTCAGTGGCCAAATCTTGAGTAACATGAAGGTCTATGTGGCCAGCACGTCTCAGCAAAAAACTCACTTCAGGCAACTGAGTTGATGAAGAAATATTTAAGGTTCTCAGGTGTTGGTTGATCAATCGTAGGAATCCTATTCTTTAGCTTGTCAAATTTAGCAATGAAGTCCCTCATAGGTTCATGAGGTTATTTCTTCATCTATGTGAGTTGGACCAGCAGGGCATGCACATCTTTTGTAGGCTTGGACCTTGGTTTGAACTTAGCTTTGAGAGTGTTCCAGTCAGTCACAGTCTAGGCCTGTAGATAATAAAACTAGTCTATAACAACACCTTGCAATGTTTCCACAAACAGCCTGACTACTACGTCCTCATACTCCACACCTATCACATTGCAGGCTATGTTGAAAGCTACAATGTGTTTATCAAGATGAACTCTCCCATCACTAAATAATTTGGGGAAATTCTTCTTTAAACTACGTGGTAGCTCATGTAGAGGTGGAGTTAAATTGAGTGGGCCAAAAGAGTTACCCTAGGGGCCTTGAACTGGCATGATTTGATTATGGAAAGTGAGAATAACAAATCCGGGTCGAGTATGTATAGGCAAATCTCTACTAACAATAGAAAAAGAAGCTCTACCTTGTAGTGGTGACCTGGTATTGGTATGAGGAAGACTCCTAGTTCATTGAACTTGAAGTTGTGGAGGAAACAAATCAAAATTTCCCTTCTGCACCAATTAAAAATTAGGGTAAAAAACACTTTGCAATCTCTAGCTTCTTGTATAGCGTGAAATTTCCAGAATTTAGAATAAAAATGGAAAAGAACTAGCCCTGCTTCAACTTGAAGCTTAAGGCTTCAAACTGTGCGCTCTTCCCTAGCAGAGTCACCAAAAACTATTGGATGGATATTTTGTCACCAACTAACTAATGAACAAAATAGGTAGTTTCAACCACATCATAAGGAGATTGGTCGGCCAAGTGTGCAGGTTTACCACATCAAAAGGGGACAAATCTCTCCTCTCATCAAAGGGAGGTTCCCTGTAACTATGAGGAGCTATATACTATATATATATATGCAAAAAATAACACTCAAGTGTAAGACAACACCATCCATCTCTCTTCTTTCAGAGATGATGCTAAAAAACAAAGGAGAAATCTAGGTGAAAATAATGAAGGCACTTCTCTTCTTACATAAGTGGTCTTGCAGTAAACAACATGAGTTCTTTCCGATAGATAATAAGTAACTGGTAACAAGGGGTGTAGTAACTAGTAGAAAAAGGTGTAGCACAAAGTCTCCACCTCAACTGCCCAAGAGTGAAATACGAAGGATAATGGGGGCACAAAGTCATCCCAAGATCCTTTACACAGAAATAAATTGAAAACATACACACTAAAGACAATTGTGGCAGCACAAAGTCTTCCCATAGTTGGCTTCAAGACACCTTCCTGATTAATTCTACTAATTTTGCTTATTTCATTAAATGGATAAGAATGCATTCATGAAACAGACATAAGAACAATCTCTTAAATGACACAAACTATTATAGCACAAAGTCTGAAAGTAACCTGCTTTCTCATTCAAATAAAGAAATATGATTAACAATCTGAGCTCAAAGTCTCAGTGATGGCCTCACAATTTTTGCAGAGTTTTGCTTCTATAACTGAAAATATCTCTCTTGCATAAAATAAGAGATTACAATATATAGCAGCCAAGGAAGACTTGGCACTTGGTTTCATAGAATGGCCCATGCGGCATTCAATGCCTTGAATGCATTTTCAATCTTCTCAAGGGACCATGCTGGAATAGGGCATCTGCCTTAACTATGGCATGTCAATTCATCTCAAAATATCTTTTCCTCTGCATGGGTCGTCTGATCTTTCTCCCAATAGATATGTGGTTGTCCCCTCACTTTCCTTCTAAGGAAGAAAAACACGCCGTGCCTTTTAATATTTGTGAGCTCAAATGTCTACTTGGTGAACTGTTCTACCTACTAGAAATAACTCCTACATATATATTTCTAATCTTTCCCTCTTTCTTGTTGCAATTTGAGCTCTCAATCTATCTTTTCCCTTTTTGCTGGCTCTTTCAGCTCCCTCTTCAGTTGGTCACTGAGTTATTTTTAGGTTCCATGCCACATTTGAAAATCAACAGATATTTCATTATCCTAAATTTGACATCCATGGGGACATCATTAGTCGCTGGTCACTTGAACCATTTTGAACCAAGAACCTTTGAACCTTTTTGGTTCAAGGTTTAAGGGTTCATTCTCTTTCTCAAAATCCTTTATTTTTCTAAGTCTTTCGAAGCTTTGAAATTCCTTCAGCTTTATATCTATTGTATTGATGTTGGATCTGGCAGACAAAAAGAATTTAAACCTTGCATCCCCATCCCCTGACCCCCACACTCTTAGTCATTGTCATCCTCACCTTATTTGCCTCCATCCACCCACAACCCGGTTTTAAAATTTCTCCTGTTATGAGTGCTATTCTTCCACCTATTATTACAACATATTTATTTTTAAATAAAAAATAAGGTAAAATATTAACATTACCACCTCTTTATATTAAGAATTATTTCCTAAATTTGTTAGTATAATGATAGTAACTCTTTTCCACAATGTACCTCACCCACTAACCCTCAATGCTCTTACATAGATAAGAAAGGAGGGTAGGGTTAGGGTTATGGTTTTGAAGTGTAGTTACTTGTATAATAATTCAATCTTAATATTTTTAAAATCTAATTATGTAAATACTCAATTGATAATATTCTCTCATAACGGGTTATGGATAAGTTTACACCATTTAGTGCTAATCCATGAATTATATTACAAATGGATATTACAAGTACATCTTAACCATCCCCCCTTAAATTTTGCTTTGGTAAATGGAAGGATATATGAATCACTAAAATATCCCCCCTTGATGACATCTTTCACTCCCAAAAAAATCTAGAGCTAAACATATTGATCCTCAAGTACATGATTTAAATATGTCTACAACTCAATCATCTATCCAAAAATAATTAATCTCAACAACCTTATCTTGTATTAGTTTATAAATATAATGCACACACATCTAAATTTGCTTTGTGCATTGGTGCTCTACTAGGTTACGAGAGATGTGGATAACACTCTGATTATCATACCAAAGTGTTGTGGGTTAGGTTTAAGAAATCAAAACTCAAAAAACATGTGTTGAATCGATGCTGACTAATGAATGATAGTGATAGTTCCAATATACTCAAATTTCAAAGTACACAAAGTAATAATAGTCTATTTCTTATAAGACCAAGTCATGAGACCTTCTCCAAGATAATAGATGTATCCTAAGATTGACTTGTGATTGTCTAGATCTCTTTCCCAATCATAATCTCTAACCTATAATTATAATATGGCCACTAGAACTATAACTAAAAATTTAATATTTTCCTCCTAACTTATTCTCAATCTCATAACTAGGAATATCACAAAGATACCTTAGGATGTGTTTTAAAACTTTTCAATGGCTATAATGGGGGTCTTGATAGAAGTGTGGCATAAGATTCATACAAAATTAGATATTAGGATGATTATAAATAAGTATATAAGGCTTCCCACAAGTTTATTTTAGAGTTTGACATCAATAGAAGGAGAAGAAAATTTGGTGGAAAGTTTAAATCTAGATTAAAAAGGAGTTGGTGTACACTTGCAATATTCCATGTTGAAGAGGTGTAGGGTGTCTTGAGCATACTTGGACTGACTTAAAAAATACATTTTCAAACTATGAAATCTAAATACTAAGAAAAAAATGTAAGAAACCCAAGTCGGTCATCTCAATGTACTTCATGAACCGTGCTTTTACATCAAGAATTTGCTTAGTAGAAATCCCTGTAGTAATTAATTCATCGACATAGAGGACCAAAATGAAGAGTTACTTGTCTAATTTATTGGTGTAGATTATGGGGTCAAATGGACTTTGCATAAAACAAAAATTTATCATAAACTCGTCAATATTTTCATACCAAATTCAAGGATCATGTTTCAATCCATACATAGACGTTTTCAATTTGTACATGTAGCTATAGTTCTTGCTAATGAAGGAAACTTGAAGTTGGGTCATGTATATTTCTTCCTACAAGTATCCATTTAAGAAGGCACTTTTAACATCCATCTAATGGACTTCCTACCCATATGTTGTTTTAAGGTAATCAATGCCTTCAATGTTTCAAGGTAATAGCCTAATGGAATTCATATTGGTAATTGGAGGAAATGTTTTAAGGTAATCAATGCCTTCATACTATGAAAAACCTTTTACTACAATCTTATCTTTGAATCGGTCAATAAACCCATTTACTACCTAATTAGTGTGGTGCACCCACTTTCACTTCACTATTTTTTATAAGTCCTAATTTTTATTCTTCTTAAGAGAAAGAAGTTATTTTTTCATAGTTTCTTTCCATTTAAGATGCTTAAAATCTGCATGAAAAATCTTTGGATCCCAACTCACTGTGAACTATGCAAAGTGTGTAACACTAAACTAATGTTCTAATCTAGTCTTGTATTGATCTATAGGATCCCTTGCTCATGCACCAACCTCATCATGCACTGTGTAGACCATTTTTGGTTGAGTTTATCTTGGTTATGCATGTGCATTTTGAATTACTTGTCACACTAGTAGTATAAGAACATATTTTCCCCATATGAATCATCATCAAAATTATAGTGACTCTTAAAGTGGAAGTCATCTAAAGTACCTTTTTCTTCATAAGAAACATTAGAAACATAAAATAATGGATGAGGAGGAGAATATGTTATCTTGTAAGCTTGGGATTGTTCATCAAACAACACCTCTTGTTGATAAATTGATTTAGTGGTGCTTATAAGTAGAAGATGATATGCCTTCACATCTTCACAATAACTATAAAAAATACAAGGCACTTCCTTTCCATTGCTTTGTGTTCATTATTTGGGATATATTCCCATGCATCACATCCCAAATCTTAAATTCAAAAACATTGGGATTGATACCAGACCATTTTTATCTAGGATTCATGTCTCGAAATAATGAATGGGGAGTACAACTTTTATGTCCAAATACACCATTATATTGAGGGGTGTAGGGCATAATATTTTAAATTTGAAATCCTAACTATTCATAAAAGGTGACCATCTAATTATTGACAGACTCTCCTCCATTGTCTATTATGAGATGATGGATTTTTATGTCTAACAGGTTTTCAACAAAGGATTTAAAAATTTTACAGTGATCAAAGACTTTACTTTTGTTTTCTATATAGTAAACCGATGTTCTATGAGAGAAACCATCAATGAATGCAAAAACTTATTTATGTTTATAAAAATAAAGATGAGGGAATGACATGAGATCACTGTGAGCTAACTATAATCTATCACTGGCCCTCCAATATTTACCTTTATGAAATGGATCATGTGTTGTTTTTTAAGTACACAACTTGGGAAAACTCCATCTTTGAAAGAAAAATTTAGAAAACTAGGGACCATGTTGTGTTTCGTGAGATCTTATATTGAGAGATATTTCAGGTGACCAAAATTCATTTATAGGCACAAGCACGACTTGTGAAGATTGATAAATCATAAAGTTGTTGAATTTTTATGATTTGTCTTAATTATCAACCTTGTTAGTGGCTCATTTGAGTTTTTGATAAAAATATAGGTAGGTGTAAACTCATTGGTTTCTCCTTCACATAAATGTGTGATCTGATAGATGGATAAAAGGTTTGAAGATAATTCTAAAACATGGATAAACTTTTTTAATACACCATTATCCATTTAAATGGACCCTTCACCCTAATAAAATAAGGGAATAGATTTTCCCACAAAAACTTTAGTTATGTAGCTTTCATTTAAAATTTTGAAATAATTATCTGTCATGCACCATGTGGTGAAAGGCTCTTGAATCCCAAATCCATTCAGACATAGGCAATACATTTGTTACTATAAAGAGTGTTTTTCCTTTTTTGGAGGGATGGATATGCATATTTTTCATATTTGCTTCCAAGTATACCATTTTATTGAAACATTGACATTCATCATGGCCTAATTTACCAAAAAAAATCAATACTCTTTAATTATGTTTGCATTAATTTTCTCTTTGTCTTTATCCTAATGAGGGGAAGAGTTTTTTTATTTGATTGATTTCCTTTAGGATTAGGCTTTTGTTTCAATTTTCCTTTGGAAGGGACCTTAATTTTTCCAGAGTTGGGTTGTGAGATCACACTAGTATCATTGAAAACTAATTCCTATTTCTTAGTACTTCCATGTCAGATATCACCAAAGAAAAATAGTTTTTCCTATTCTCTTTGAAGTTGCTTAAAAAACTTATCAAAAATTAGTTACACATATGCACAACCCAAAGATTATTGTTGTGTGTAGTGATTTGAGACAAAAATCAAGTAGGAATGAACCAATTTTGACAAAAAACTCATAACGATTTGGTCATCAGTTTTGGTTACCCCTATCTCAACAAGAAGTCTCAAGCACTTGAATTGAGTGATGAAATAATCTATCTAAGGATTATTGTCTAAATTAAGAGTGCCAAGATTGTTTTCTAGTTCACATGCCTACATCTTGATATGATTTCTATAAATATTCTCCAAGATAGTTAAAACTTCCCATGGTTATATAATCATTTGAAAATTAAACTTCAATTCAGGTGACATTAAATTACCTAGGATACCTCTGGCTATCTGAAAATGATTTTTCCATTTCATATGTTTTATTAGGTCAAGAGGAGTAGGTTTTTCATAAATTTCCATGTGGTAAATACTCTTACTGAAAACCACATCTATAATGTACCCTTTCCAATTGAAGTAGTTGAAACTAGTGAGGATTACCTTTTTTCCATTTATAGAAAAAAACATTTTATGGTAAAAGAAAGCCCATTTTTTTAAAGGGTGTTTGGAATAGTATGTCAAAATAATTAGCTCAATGAGAAGATCACAATGGGGTAATCACCTTATGGGGGTGTTCTAAAATACACATTGAAATGATCAGCTTAATGAGGGGATCACATTGATGTATTTGCTTGCGATATTTTTATAATTCATGTGGAAGTGTTGTTTTGTGCCTTATTGTACTGAATTTTAGTTAAAACTATAAAATTATGTACAAATCAAAAGTTGACTTTGAAAACCCTATTTTATACCAAATACATCATTTGTATTTCACTCATGTTATTTTATACTAAATATAGGATATGAATTTTATAATTATAGCAAAACTAGGAATTATGAATATGAATTTGAAATGTTGCATTAGAGTGTAGATGTGCCAAGTGTACCCTAGATTTATATCTAGTTACTAGGTTAGGTGTTTTTAATTTGTAAGATCTCTGATATACAAATCCCAGGCATAAATATTAAACAAGCCCAAAGGAGACTTAATAAAATGGGTTTCACCATTCCTATAGTTGCACTATCCCCTCTCTGAGGCATGTAGGTTGCAACTTCTCAGTGCTAACTGCTTATTGGTGTACCATATAATCAAATGGATGATATATTCCTATTGGAAAAAATAATATATGAATTAGGCACTTCTTATATATAATGAGGTACGTGGAAGCTAAAATATGTATACAATGTTGTCTAAGGCTTGGGTATTAGGGGGATTCCCCTCTCTTCACCAATAATAATGAGTTATTTTAGCCAATAACTACAACTTTATGTGAGTTTTAAAACTACTAGAACACATTTTATAACCTATGGAATTTATATGGAAAAATGGCTTCAACCCTTAGTACCCCACTACATACACCAAATTTCTGATCAACCAAGATATCCTAAAGGTGAGGTGAGAGCATAATACATATGATTGGGTATTTACAATAAGTTATGAAGATCAAGGCTTAAAACTCAATATGAAGAAAAAATAAAATTGTATATTTAAAAACAAAATATAATGAATATGTAGAATATTTTTAAAACTATAGATCTGATTTTTATACTTATTGTGAACATGAATAGAAGGTGTGTGTGCTCCATAGAACCACATTAAAAAAGGTGAAGATTTTATAGTTATAATACCATATTAAATTATCAGATAATGTCCATAATTTATATACATATCATAAGACAAACACCCATAATACATATAATGTATAAATTTAATGAAAGTTTAAAGAAAGATAATACACATATTTATTCCATGTAGTATTACTAACACTTTAGACTAAGAGATTTGGCCTAAATTCATTAGTATAACAATAGTAACTCTCTTCAAAAATGTCCTTCACCCACTATCCTTCTATGCTCTTATATAGATAGTAAAGGAGGCTAGGGTTAGGATTACAGTTTTGGAATATAGTTACTTGGAGAACAAGTCAAGCCTATTATTATCAAAAGTTAATGAAGTAAATTTTTAAATGATAATCATCTTTAATAACATGTAAATTATGGTTAAGTGTGCACTAATTAGTGTGTATCCATGAATTATATTATAAATGAATATTACAAGTACATTTTAATATACAAAAGTGTATGCATTATTAAATACACTAACATAAAAACTCTCTTCATTCGCTTGTACAATGTGATTTATAGCCTCATTTCTTCTATTAATATTTTTTAATGCTTGTGGAGATTAAAAAACTATATGCCTAACATATCCATGCCTAAATCATGTACCTATGAATTTTCTACCTCTTCATATACAATACTATCACTTTTCCCTCGAAGAATACCCTTTTCCTCTTGGGGTATAATTTTGATTTTGAGAAGTGATAATTGCTCCTTCATGAGTGTAATGCCATTTATTGGTGTTTGCTTGACCTTTGCCTCTATAAAAAATTCCTCTATATCTTTATATTATTTTTGTATTTAGGTGATAACATAATTATTTCCTTTAGTGCACATTGATATGTTTCCATTTCAAACTCATTAATTGTGGAAACATGAAAAACATTCACATATGTTGAGATGTTCTCTTCATCATCTTCAACATAACCAACATGAATGGCAAGATTTTAAAAATCCAATGTGTAGTTATTTACACATAGCTCTCTTTTCCTGAAGTTATGTAAAGGTAAAACATACCTTTCAACTTTGCAACCATCCTATCCCACGTCTTTATTTTTTATTTTCCTCTTCTAACCCTTCTAGGTACACAAGATCCCACCATAAAGATGCATGTATATTTAACTTAGTGAATGAAAGATTCACTCTCTTGGGTTTCTCCATTTTCTCATACTCAAAATACTTTCCAACTTTGCGATCTACTCAATGAGATTATCAGGGCACAAAATTCATGAATAACTAGGGGTGTCCAATTTAAGTTTTCTTCCCATATTAGAAATTTCCTTAAAAATTATGTCTTTTAGTTCATTAACCATCTCTTTAATTTTAACCTCTGGTTCCTCTCCATTTTCATCATCAATCAAATCTAAAATGTTAGTTATTCTATATTATGTAGTATGCATAACATCCAATCTAACTTGGATTCCAACCAAAATATCTTCCAATGTTATAACCCTTGGTGTTATTCCTCCTTTGGTATGTGGTGCTCCTCTGTGTGCCATTAAAAATCCTCTCAAATCTTAACAATAATAATGAAAGACTCTTTCACATCCTATAACTAATTGAACTACATCCTCACATACTCAATCAAGTAAGACACAAGCTTGATATGATATAAAATGATGTAAATGAGAGTGAGGAAGCCAGATTAATGGTTACCTCTTTCCCTAGTCTAAAATCACTCATTCTCAATGGACACAAGTTTAGACACAATACTTAGACTTAGATCTAAACACACAATATTTATTACCTTGAATGGAAATGTTATAGAAATTTTGTACACACACAGTTGTCTAAATTATTGAAAAATAACATGAATAATATTATAACCAAATTCAATCCCTCATAGACTTGATATTATCTCCTCTTAGTTTTAAATAATTCATATCTTCCTTGACTGATCTTAATATATGTAGTGACTCTTCCAATTCCTTTATAGTTATAAAATGGTCCATATGTCAAGTTTTTTATATTTTGGGTAGTTAATTTACCATTAGAACCTCCATGAATGAAACCATCAGTTACTAAAAAATGACTATTGTGTAATTATCAATTATATAGAGCAATATTTCTAAAATTGACTTTTACATTAAGAAACAATTTCATCATTTTACCAAAATGGATCAATTTGACCTTTAGGAGATGATTGAAACCTGCTCCACTTGATGTTCATGGGTATTAGAATTCTAGTGATGTTTCTTATATATGTTCTAATGACATTTATCATGTGAAATGATGGCAATAAGTCCTAAACATGCACACAAATTATGGATCATGTTTTTGGTTGATAATGTATGTAATCATAAATGCATCATGTCTATAAATCAATCCTAACTCAGAGAAGATAGATTAGACTTACACTTCTGATTGGGGATACATTAGATAATCATGAACATGACCAATATGGGGATTTGCTAGACCCAAGTAGGGGATCTCTTATAACAATACACAATGCTAGGGAGGGTTCCAAAGCCTCTAGTCAAGTAAAATCATGCAACAACCCTAACTAAGCCCTATGTTTTCATATTTCACTAAACTAATAAAAATTAAAGTAAAGTCTAATCTAGTTCTTACCAAAGCTTGTGGCACAAAGTGGGGGTAATAAAAAACAAAAGTAAACATGCATAACATACATATAGTCATTTCAATGTATACAAGATTCTAATGCATGGAATAGAAGTAAAAATACATATCTATCTACTATTAAAAATGCATATACTCATGTCATGGGTACAAATACATATACTCATGTCATGGGTTAGGTCAAGCAAGAGCCAACCTAGACCCTAAATGAATTTTACCCAAAATAGTATAGGGTTGACCCAGTAGACTTAATATAGTAAACAGTCAAAAGGGGCTTAAGGCTAGAAAAAGGAGGACACAATGTATAAAATGACTGAGGAGTGTGCAATAGAGAATAACAAGCTTAGGGATAAGGTTTTCAAGAGACAAGTGTGTAGATAACAAGTGGAAAAAGGGATAACAATCTTGTAAAGCACTAATGGTCTACCCACCCCTTTCCCAATGCACCCCTTAAGGCATGCACTTAGAGAAATTTAGACTCGATGGTTTATTACAAGATAGAGAGCATCAGTAAGTGATAAAATTTTGAAAATATTATGTGTATACATATGCCCCACTCAAATCTCATTATGTGTCACATGAGTTCAACATGGGATGGTGCTTTAGGAATAGAACATGATAACACATAACGTTGATGCTAAGTAAAATGAAGTAAGGAGAAAATAAGATAAATGAAAAGACAAAATTGAAAAACACATAGCTTTACTTACCTTATTTTTTTATATAAATAAGGAAACTGTGAGAGAAGTGAAGGTTTCCAAATGTGAAGAACATTAGGTGAACCTGTAGAGATTAGTGCAAAAAAAAGTTTGTTTTTTTTTTTTTTTTAAGAATATAGGCATATAGTAGTGAAAAATGAGTTAGTAGATACAAATATATGAGGCTCTTAGGAAAATTAGAAAATTAGGATTATTAAGGCAAGGTTAGAAAAAAAATATATTTAGGGAAAATGAATGACAAAATGATTGTAAATGAGTGAAAAATGATTGTAGAACACAATAAATCACATTGAAAAGCATATAAAACATAAATGGAAGAAAGAAATATAGAGCATACTAAATCACGGTGGGAAGTATGTAAAACATAAATGGTAAAAAGGAATGTAGAACATACAAAATCATGTTGGGAAGTATGTAAAACATGAATGACAAATTAAATATCAATCAAGATCGAATACAAGCATGAAGAAGTCATACATAAAAAGAAACATGTAATAATTCCAAATGTCATATATAAGATAAGTGAAGTCTACAAAAAATCAAATAAGAACATGATGGATAAATGAAAATCAAAAGATCTAAAGTATGAAAATTCAAACTTAGTGCTTGTTCTAAGATACAATGTAAGAAAACACAACCACCTAATGACACGACTTAGCATGATAATGAGATAAGGTGGGAATAAAATGGTGTAAGGGTGTTTGTGAGGAAGGCATGGTCCTATCCAAGGTATTACAATGTAACTCACAAACTATAAACCAAGAGGCATAATAAGATATATGTGATCAGGGATGCGATCAGCTACAAGCAATATCCAACAAGGGGAATCTAAGGAAAATATGATGTAAATAGGGAATATAAGGTGCTATATGGGTGATGTGAACATCCTTAGTAAAAATGAGACACACTAGGCAAGTGAGAAATGCTAATAACTAACAACACCAAGGACATAGGACATTTTGACTAATGAACACAAAGCTTGGGCTAACAAGTGAAGTATATAGATCATCTCATGAAGGATATATGCATGAAAATTAAAATGGACCTACCTTCCCACAACATGTTCCCCATTCCTCAGAAACCCTTACAGAGTTGTCGATCTACTACAAAGATTGGGTACTTACATGAAAAATTAGGTAGCACTAAATGATTTTTTTATTCTCATTTTCTAATCTATTGGCCTACAACACCTCAATGGACCTCAGATCTATCATGAGGCTAACTATGGAGTTTTAGATTCAATTAGAAGAAGGATATGTTCTTATAATCACATATTTTAGTGTGATTTGACTTCTAGAATTTGTAACATTTGTATTTTATGTTTTGGATTGATCCAGGCAACAATTTAGGTGACAATTCGGGTGACAGTTCCACCCCAATTGATGACGGAACTTCTGGGAGCCATAACTTTTGCACCGTTGCTCCAAGTAACTCGTCATTTTAACTGTTGGAAATCTAATAATGAGGAGAACATATTTGAGATGGCATCAAGATTTTCTTGATGAATTTTGACCCCCAAAAACCCAACAGAAGTGCCCCAAATTTCAATTTTAGTAGTGCAGTCTAAAAATAGTAATTCCTCAAATTCTATATTGTTTTAAATCTTGAAAGTCAAACCACTTAATCTCCCTTGAGATTGGTGACCTTACACATCCTCTCCATGCTTTCAAAATTTGTATAAATGAATAGGTAACCCAAAATGTGAAGACAAACATCTCTTCCCAGAGATAAGCATATATTTGTATTGGGATCTTGAGTAATACTACATCTCTTCTCAGAGAATTCATTGTTATTGTGTTATTTCTATGCTATTGAAATATTTATCAACCAGAACTTCTAAATTTTGGATTAGTGGTATCAGAGCTCCTTATCATATGTTGGATATTTCCTGACTGTATCAGTGAAAGTTTCACTGTGATATGCAACAAGATGGTTCTATGCTATTGAAATATTTATCAACTAGAACTTTTGAGTTTTGGATCAGTCATCCACACTGACCACAAATCATTGGAATTCATCTAGACACAAAGCAAACTACAAAATGAGAGGCACCAAAAGTGGACCACATATCTTCAGAAATTCCACCTAATAATCAAACACAAAAAGGGGAGCTCAAATACAGCTACAGATTGTCTGAGCTGCCCACCAATTATTGCACTCACAATAGTTCTTGACCTATGTGGACATGAGACTGCCACTTGAGGTGCTCTGTATGAAGCAGATCTTACCTTTGTTGATACATATCAAGCACTTCAAAAAGGTAAACATGTTTATGATTTCTATTTGCAAGATAATGTCCTCTGTCATATGGGGCACTTCTGTGTTACAGTTGCAGAGTAACAAAAGATGATATGGGAAGCACACTTAGTAGGACATCTGGACACTTTGTTATTGAAAATACATTAGCAGTTCTTCAAAAACATTTCTACTAGCCCCATATGTGAAAGGATGTGGAAAGATATCTCAAATCTTGCACACCATGTGCGATAGCCAAGCCAATAAATAGGCCTTGCCAAGCAAGGATTGTACACGCCATTGCCAGAACCAATTAGGCCTTGGGAACCTATCTCAATGGATTTTCTCTCAGGTTTGCCCACTTCAAAACATGGTAAGGACTGTATTTTTGTGGTAGTTGATCATTTTTCAAAAATGGCTATCATGATTGCTTGTAAGAAAAATATCTGCTGAGAAAACTGCTCAACTATATTTTAGTCATGTATGGCTCCATTTTGGTCTCCCCAAGTCCATTGTCTCAGATTGAGATAGCAGGTTCTTGAGCATCTTCTGGTCCACTCTATGGAAGATGATGGATAATAATCTGATGAAGTCCACAACCTTCCATCCACAGATTGATAGTCAGACAGAGGTGGTAAACCGCTTGATTGTTCACATGATTCCGATGTATCACTCCAAACATCCATGCACATGGGATGAGGGACTTCTCTTCATACAACATGGATACAATCAGGTGCTGGATAGCTCGACCAAGCATAGTCCATTCCAAGTATGTTTTGGGTTCCAACCCATGACACCAATTGATATAGCTGTTCCATTTTCCACCATGGAAACATACCTCATGGAAGAACTGAGGCAACAAAAGCAACAAATTCTATTGAACAAATGCAACACATCCAGCAATAAGTTCATGACATCCTGGAGAAGATGAATTAGAAGTATAAGCAATGTTATGAAAAGCATAGGATTGCACACCATTTTGCTGTGGGTGATAAGGTTTGGTTACAACTTCAGAAGGAATGACTTGTAGGGCCACACAGAAAGATTTGGTCTCTATAATATGGTCCCTACACCATCACCAAAAGAGTTAGAAAAAGTGTTGTTGAGTTGAACCTATCGGCCTTCCTTGGTCTGCATCTAATATTCAATGTGGAGCTCCTCAAACCATATCACCCACCTCTATTGGACACTTCAGTTGTAGAAAAACAACTAGACATTGATGAGCTTGATCCACAGAGTTTTGCTCTAGTGGAAGAGGATCAGATTGTGGATACCTGGATGAAGACAACAAGAGGATGCTCTATTCTGCTTTATCGAGTGGTCAAAAGGGGCTAGCTTAGCCATCAAGGTGAGTGGCTCACAGAGAATCAAATCAAGAAACAACTACCACACCTGATGGGGAACATTGATGCAATGGAGACCATTAATTTTCAAGGAGGGAGGAATGATCTGGGCAACAATTTAGGCGACAATTTGGGTGACAGTTCCACCCCAATTGATGACGAAACTTCTAGGAGCCATAACTTTTGCTTCGTAGCTCCAATTGACTCGCCATTTGAACCGTTGGAAAGCTAATAATGAGATGAAAATCATGAGATGGCATCGAGCTCCACTCAATGAAGTTTTACCCCAAAAATCCCAACAAAAGTTCCCCAAATTTTAATTTTAGTAGTGCAGTCCAAAAATAGTAAGTTTCTAAAAATAGTAATTCCTCAAATTTTGTATTATTTTAAATCTTGGAAGTCAAACCACTTAATCTCCCTTGATATTGGTGACCTTCCACATCCTCCCCATGCTTTCAAAATGTGTATAAATGAATAGGCAACCTGAAATGTGAAGACAAACATCTCTTCCTAGAGATAAGCATATATTTGTATTGCGATCTTGAGTAATACTACATCTCTTCTCAGAGAATTCATTATTATTGTGTTATTTCTATGCTATTGAAATATTTATCAACCAAAAATTTTGAGATTTGGATCAGTGGTATCAGAGCTCCTTATCATATGTTAGATATTTCTTGACTATATCAGTGAAAGTTTCACTGTGATATGCAACAATATGGTTCTATGATATTGAAATATTTATCAACCAAAACTTTTGAGTTTTTGATTAGTCATCCACACTGACCACTGACCATTGGAATTCATTTAGATGCAAAGCAAACTATGAAATGAGAGGCACCAAAATTGGGCCACATATCTTTAGCAATTCCACCTAATAATAAAATACAAAAAGGGGAGCTTAAATATAGCTACAGATTGTCTAAGCCACCCACCAATTACTGCACTCATAATAGTTCTTGACCTATGTGGACATGAGACTACCACTTGGGGTTCTCTATATGAAGCATATCTTACCTTTTCTAATACATCTCAAGCACTTCAAAAAGGTAAACATGTTTCTGATTTCTATTTGCAAGATAATGTCCTCTGTCAAATGGGGCACATCTGTGTTCCAGTTGCAGAGCAACAAAAGATGATATGGGAAGCACACTTTAGTAGGACAGCTGGACACTTTAGTATTGAAAAGACATTGGTAGTTCTTCAAAAAAACTTCTACTGGCCCCATATGCAAAAATATGTGGAAAGATTCTCAAATCTTGCACCCCATGTGCGATAGCCAAGCCAAAAAATAAGAAGCAAGGATTGTGCACGCCATTGCCATAACCAACCAAGCCTTGGGAATTTGTCTCAATGGATTTTCTCTCAGGTTTGACCACTTCAAAACATGGTAAGGACTATATTTTTGTGATAGTTGATCATTTTTCAAAAATGGCTATCATGATTGCTTGTAAGAAAAATATATCTACTGAGGAAACTGCTCAAATATATTTTAGTCATGTATGGCTCCATTTTGGTCTCCCCAAGTCCATTGTCTCAGATCGAGATAGCATGTTCTTGAATATCTTCTGGTCCACTCTATGGAAGATGATGAATACTAAGCTGATGAAGTCCACATCCTTCCATCCATAGACTGATGGTCAGACAGAGGTGGTAAACCACTTGATTGTTCACATGATTTGGATGTATCACTCCAAACATCCATGCACATGGGATGAGGGACTTCTCTTCTTACAACATGGATACAATTGAGTACTACATAGCTCGACCAAGCACAGTCCATTCCAAGTATGTTTTGGGTTCCAACCCATGGCACCAATTGATATAGCTATTTTATTTTCCACCATGGAATACACACCTCATGGAATATCTGAGGTAGCAAAAGCAACAAATTTTATTGAACAAATGCGACACATCCAGCAACAAGTTCATGACATCTTGGAGAAGATGAATCAGAAGTATAAGCAACACCATGACAAACATAGGATTGCAAACCATTTTGATGTGGGTGACAAGGTTTGGTTGTGGCTTCAGAAGGAATGACTTACAGGCCCACACAGAAAGATTCAGCCTCTGTGATATGGCCCCTATTCCATCCCCAAAAGACTTGGAGAAAATGCTTTTGAGTTGAACCTACTAACCTACCTTGCTCTGCATCCAATATTCAATGTAGAGCTCCTCAATCCATATCACCCACCTCTATTGGACACTTCAATTGTAGCAAAAAAACTAGACATTGATGAGCTTGATCCACAGAGTTTTGCTCTAGTGGAAGAGGATTAGATTGTGGATACTTGGATGAAGACAACAAGAGGACGCTCTATTCTACTTTATTGAGTGGTCAAAAGGGGCCAGATTAGCCATCAAGGTGAGTGGCTCACAGAGAATCAAATCAAGAAAGAACTACCACACCTAATGGGGAACATTGATGCAATGGGGACTATTGCTTTTCAAGGAGGGAGGAATGATCCAGGTAATAATTTAGCTGATAATTTGGGTGACAGTGCCACCCCAATTGATGATAGAACTTTCGAGAGCCATAACTTTTGTACCGTAGCTCTAATTGACTCGTCGTTCAAACCGTTGGAAAGATAATAATGAGGAGAACATCATGAGATGACATTGAGATTTGCTTGATTAATTTTGACTGCCAAAAACCCAATAGAAGTGCCCCAAATTTCAATTTTAGTAGTGTAGTCTAAAAATAGTAAGTTTCTAAAAATAGTAATTCCTTGAATTCTATATTGTTTTAAATCTTGGAAGTTGAACCAATTAATCTCCCTCAAAATTGGTGACCTTCCACATCCTCCCCATGCTTTCAAAATGTGTATAAATGAAGAGGTAACCTAAAATGTGAAGACAAACATCTCTTCCCAGAGATAAGCATATATTTGTATTATGATCTTGAGTAATACTACATCTCTTCTAAGAGAATTCTTTGCTACTATTTTATTTCTATGCTATTGAAATATTTATCAACTAGAACTTCTAAGTTTTGGATCAATGGTATCAGAGCTCCTTATCATATGTTGGATATTTCCTGACTATATCAGTGAAATTTTCTCTGTGATATGCAATGGGATGGTTCTATGCTATTGAAATATTTATCAACCAAAACTTTTGAGTTTTGGATCAGTCATCCACACTGACCACAAACCATTGGAATTCATCTAGATGTAAAGCAAACTATGAAATGAGAGGCATCAAAAGTGGGCCACATATCTTCAGCAATTCCACCTAATAATCAAACACAAAAAGGGGACCTCAAATATAGCTGCAGATTATCTGAGCCACCCACCAATTATTGTACTCACAATAGTTCTTGACCTATGCAAACATGAGACTACCACTTGGGGTGCTCTTTATGAAGCAGATCATACCTTTGTTGATACATATCAAGCATTTCAAAAAGTTAAACATGTTTCTGATTTCTATTTGCAAGATAATGTCCTCTGTCATATGGGGCACATCTGTGTTCCAATTGTAGAGTAACAAAAGATGATATGGGAAGCACACTTCAGTATGACAGCTAGACACTTTGGTATTGAAAAGACATTGGTAGTTCTTAAAAATCACTTCTACTGGCCCCATTGCAAAAGGATGTGGAAATATATCTCAAATCTTACACCCCATGTGCGATAACCAAGCCAACAAATAAGAAGCAAGGATTGTACATGCCATTGCCAGAACCAACCAAGCTTGGGAATCTATCTCAATGGATTTTCTCTCAAGTTTGCCCACTTCAAAACATGGTAAGGACTGTATTTTTGTGGTAGTTGTTCATTTTTCAAAAATGGCTATCATGATTGCTTGTAAGAAAAATATATCTACTAAGGAAACTGCTCAACTATATTTTAGTCATGTATGGCTCCATTTTGGTCTCCCCAAGTCCATTGTCTCAGATCGAGATAGCAGGTTCTTGAGTATCTTCTGGTCCACTCTATGGAAGATGATGGATAGTAAGTTGATGAAGTCTACAACCTTCCATCCATAGACTGATTGTCAGATAGAGGTGGTAAACTGATGGATTATGCACATGATTCAAATGTATCACTTTAAACATCCACACACATGGGATGAGGGACTTCTCTTCATACAACATGGATATAATCAGGCACTACACAGCTCGACCAAGCATAGTCTATTCCAAGTATGTTTTGGGTTCCAACCCATGGCACCAATTGATATAACCATTCCATTTTCCACCATGGAATACACACCTCATGGAAGATCTGAGGCAACAAAAGCAACAAAGTTTATTGAACAAATGCAACACATCTAGCAACAAGTTCATGACATCCTGTAGAAGATGAATTAGAAGTATAAGCAATGCCATGACAAACATAGGATTACACACCATTTTGATGTGGGTGACAAGGTTTGGTTGCAACTTCAAAAGGAATGACTTGTAGGCCCACACAAAAAGATTCAGCCTATGTGATATGGTCCCTACACCATCACTAGAAGAGTTAGAGAAAATGATTTCGAGTTGAACCTACTAGCCTACCTTAGTCTGCATCCAATATTCAATGTGGAGCTCCTCAAACCATATCACCCACCTCTAGTGGACACTTTAGTTATAGCAGAAAAACTAGACATTGATAAGCTTGATCCACATAGTTTTGCTCTAGTGGAAGAGGATCAGATTGTGGATACCTAGATGAAGACAATAAGAGGACACTCTATTCTACTTTATCGAGTCGTCAAAAGGGGCCAGCTTAGCCATCAAGGTGAGTGGCTCACAGAGAATCAAATCAAGAAACAACTACCACACCTAATGGAGAAAATTAATGCAATTGGGACCATTGATTTTCAAGGAGGGAGAAATGATCTGGGCAACAATTTAGGCGACAATTTGGGTGACAGTTCCACCCCAATTGATGATGGAACTTCTGGGAGCCATAACTTTTACACCGTAGCTCCAATTGACTCACCGTTTGAACTGTTGGAAAGCTAATAATGAGGAAAACATCATGAGATGGCATAAATATCTACTTGATGGATTTTTACCCCCAAAAACCCAATAGAAGTGCCCCAAATTTCAATTTTAGTAGTGTAGTCTAAAAATAGTAAGTTTTTAAAAATAGTAATTCCTCAAATTTTGTATTGTTTTAAATCTTAGAAGTCGAACCACTTAATCTCCCTTGAGATTGGTGACCTTCCACATCCTCCCCATGATTTAAAAATTCGTATAAATGAAAAGGTAACCTGAAATGTGAAGACAAACATCTCTTCCCAAAGATAAGCATATATTTGTATTGCGATCTTGAGTAATACTACATCTCTTCTTAGAGAATTCATTGTTACTGTGTTATTTCTATGCTATTGAAATATTTATCAACCAAAGCTTCTGAGTTTTGGATAAGTGTCTTTTTCCCCAAGATGTAGTGTTTCCATTGTTTGCAGGCTTGCATAATGGCATAGAAATAACACAGTAACAATGAATTCTCTGAGAAGAGATGTAGTATTACTCAAGATCACAATACAAATATATGCTTATCTTCTGGAAGAGATGTCTGTCTTCACATTTCGAGTAACCTCTTCATTTATACACATTTTGAAAGCATGGGGAGGATGTGGAAGGTCACCAATCTTGAGGAAGATTTAGTGGATTGACTTCCAAGATTTAAAACAATGCAAAATTTAAGGAATTACTATTTTTTGATTGCACTACTAAAATTGAAATTTGGGGCACTTCTATTGGGTTTTTGGGGGTCAAACTTCATCAAGTATATCTCAATTCCATCTTATGATGTTCTCCTCATTATTAGCTTTCTAACTATTTAAACGGTGAGTCAATTGGAGCTACGGTGCAAAAGTTATGGCTCCCAGAAGTTTTGTCATCAATTTGGGTGGAACTGTCATCGGAATTGTCGCCTAAATTGTTGCCCGGATCATGGATTTTAACTTATTTTGGCTTTTTCTATTCCTCCTCCATATGGATTTGGAAAAACAAACATACGTGGTAAATATAACAAACACAAGAGAGATTACACTTTGTCACTAGAGGGACCTAAAGTTCAAGGTGTCTAAATACTCATAGGCTTGCCCACAAGTAAGCGTGTAACCTCAAAGTTGATTGATGTGAGCCTCAAATGTAAAAAAATAAGGGAAATATGGGGATCATGAGAGATCCATCTATGTAATAAGTGATACAGTGATGAATATGCTTGAAGTTGATCATAAAGAGGTAAAATAGTAGTGCTATGAAATGGATGGGGTTATGCTTATGATAATCATGTCACTAGAGAAGCCATGCTAGCCTACAATGGATCTAGTACAAGCACTAATGAAAGTAGTAGTCATCCCAAAAAGTGATTTAAATATGTTTCAGTGTGGTGATTTGTGAGAATGGCTAGGTCCTATCCATAGTCTTACACTGCAACTCATAAAGTGAACACCAATAAGGTGAATGCTAAATAAGGGGGAAAATAATCATAAAGCTACTAAGACAAAAAAAATGACATAAAAAGACAAAAATGAAAGAAACATATAAGAACCAAAAATGAAAACAAATGCTAAATGTAATGTGTAATAAAATCAAATAACCCAAAGGTGATAATGATGCTAGTAAAGTGTGATTAAAAAAAGCAAAGTGCACAAAAACAAAGAAACATGAGACAAAAAATAACAAGAAAGATCTATGCTAACGTCTATATCAAAAATGAGCATGTGAAATACAAGTCTATAAGTTTGAGAAGGTTTTTTGAAGTTGAATATGTTTGTTATTATGTAATGTAGGATAAGAGTGGGCATCGTAAGATGCCCTAGTAGGTAATTGGATGTAGGGATGGGCATCACAAGATGCCCCAAAGTTTGAAGGGACATGTAGATGGGCATTGCAAGATGCCCCAACCTGTGAGGTGGAGTGAGGTAACATTGAAGTATTAAAATGATTTACATTGGGTTGGTAGGTGTATTTGGGGATAGGTAAATGTGTTAGCTTTTTAGATTTTAGGGATGTTGAATGTGACATAAGATGTGTAGGAGAGGTATGAATAGGTAAAGGAGGTAAAAGAGGTAAAGGAGGACCATGTATGATATGCTTTGGATTAGGCATTTGAACTAGGTACTCTTTTAGTTATTATGACCTAAGAGGTTGAGGTTCAATGGATGCAATGATATATTTAAGGTTATTTATGTTAACTATCCTTTCCTTATTAGTGTAATAAGAAGGATAAATTGTGGTTTGAACAAAATTAGTAGATGAGGTATTGGTATGGGATAATTGTTGTTGTTCATTGGGTAGTTGATGTTGATGTGTTTGTGGTTCTTTAGATTGAAGTTGAAAAGATTGAAGATAGTCTTAATAACATTGTTTTGTGAGAGTATCAAGATTAAAATTTAGACCAAGCATGGAATAAATAAGAAATCAATGAAGATCACAACAAGACTCATGAGAATGACCTATAATAGCATGCCACCAACAAAATTTATCAGGATTGTACCATTTTGGAGGAGGTTAGGAAAAATCAAAGCTCATGGGTTTAAAGGGTGTAAATTTCTTCTTAAGTTGTTCTAGACTCAAGGGAGGGTGGGTTAGGTTAAAAATTGGTTGAATTGGATGTTCCATTTTGAGTTTGGGGAAGCTTGTATGAATCAATGTTATGAGAAAATTATTGAAAAGGTTATTTAGTATTTATTTGAGGTGTTTCAAATTGTGTCATAATAAAGTCTTGCCATTTTGCTTCGTCTAAGGCTTCTTTTAAAGTTTTAGGGGAAAAGTTTCAAACTTTGTATTGAAGGGAAGCTTTAAGATCAATAACAAATAGTTTTAAAAGAGTATCATCATTCATGTTATGGTCCACTTTATGAGCGAGAGACTTCCATCGTTTGATGAAAGTATGAAAAGATTCATTAGGAAGTTATTTGGCATTGATAAAATGGCTATGGTAATTTTCAGGAAGGTATTCATGTTGGAATTCCTTTACTAATGCATTGATTAAATCATCTAATTGTGAGATGGAATGTCTAGTAATTTGGTTGTACCATTCAAGTGCATCACCAACAAAAGTTATGGAAAAGAGCTTGGTGGTAGAAAAGGTGTTAGTTTGGACCCATTCCTTATAGATATTACCAAAATACTTAATAAAGATAGTAGGGTCCTTAGTCCCATAATATATGATAGTTGGATAAATGTTTCCAATATCCATGGATGTAATGAATGGGGATAAAGGTTCATTTTGAAGATGTTAAAGCATTTTATTATTCATTTGGGGTTGAGGGATGATATTCCCAATGGCATCTCTAAGAGGAGGAGGGACAAAATTTGGACTTGGTTGAGACATGATGACTTGAGGTGGTCTAATGGTCATGTGTAATAACTATTGTTGCATGTTCATCATTTGAGAATGATTAGTTATTTTCATGATGTTCATTTTTTAAACTATGTGAGAAAGGATTTGAGTTGTGTCAATTTGTGGATTAGTATTTTAATGTGGGCTATTAGTGTTGTTATGAGGAGGATTATTTCTAAGTGGAGGATTCCCAACATTAGTGTTAGTTGTCTTAAGTGTGGTAGAAGAAGAAGAAAGCTTGGTAAAGTCACCATTCTTGCTAGGATTGTAAATAGTATTGATATCAAGGTTTTTGAATAATTAGGAATCATCTAAATTCAAAATTTGATTAGTTTCAACCATGTTACTTTGGGAAGTGATAATGCTAGGTGCTCTTGTTATGGGCATAACAAGAGGATTATGAACATTGGTTGTAAGAGGTGGAATATAATGTGAGGTTCCAACATTTGATGTAGATGGATTAATAAGTTTATGATTTATAAGTTTAGAAGGTGTAAAAGTGGTATAAGGTATATGATTTTCATCGTTTGGGATTTGTCTAATAGGATTCTTTGGATCTACTATACGGTATGGGGTAGATTGATATTGAGAAGATTTAGAACCATGTGATGAAGAGTTGCACCATAAAGAGTTATCTTTTATGATGGATACGTGGGGTAGGAAAGACCAACCCATGTACATTCAAAATGGGTTGAGACTATCAAGAAAGAATTTGATAAGAGAATTCATGATGCCAAGCAGGAGTGGATATTAGAAAGCTAGGAGGAAAAATAGGGACAAAATTGGCCAAAAAGAGGGACAATGTTGAATGATACTAAGTCGACATAGTCAACCTAGTATGTTAGGGAGATAGTTTTGAATGATACTAAATTGGCATAGTCGACCTAGTATATTAGGGAGACAGTTCTGAATGATACTAAGTTTACATAGTTTACTTAGTATGCTAAGGAGATAGGTAAACCAGTCTGTAAGAGATTGTGTCGATAGAGATGACAATGTTCTAAAAATAGGAATTTTTTTTTAATGTACTTTTAAATCAAGAAATGGAAGTAAACACACAATCAATTGGGTCAATCAAGATGATCCAATTGAGGCACACAACACAAAACCTTACACTAATGCTGGCCAATGTAAGTTTTTGCACAACATATAACTGAGCAAAGAGTAAGCAGTCAACTTGGAAAGTAAATCCTAACTAAATGATCATCCTATTATTAGATTATTAGTTTATGATTTTAAGTGTGATAGGGAAGCTGGTCAAAATTAAGGAACTAGAAAAAAATCTATGGATGGTTTTAGGACGTTAAGGCTGAAAGGAATATGTGTTGGCAATGGTATTGGGGCTTACCCCCTATTTCACACACCATGATAATAAGGGTGTTGGGTGATTTTTCAATATATAAAATTAACCATGCGTTTATACTTGGCTAGAAAACCAAGTCAGCTTCCACCTTGGTGATAAAATCCAAGTAAATAGGCCTTGGGTAGATAAATTTTTAAATGCATTTTAAGATTATGTGATTTGGTAGTGTGTGTAAGAAAATAGAAAATAACACAACTAAATGTTATATTAAAAAACCACCTAATTAGACTATGTGATCTATTCTAAGCATGCAAATAATTGAAAATAAAAGTGTGAGTTAATTACTATCATATAAGTGTTAATTACAATTTTGAAACATAGTATAGTGTTAGTTTAGATGATAGTGTATGTAGAGATTATAGAACAGAGTCGACAATGTTGCTACTATACTACTAAAGTAAGGGTATATTAAAGAATTATGTCGATAGTGTTGACCTAGGCTTACAAATAGAAGACATAATACATAACTAGGTCAATAGAGTGGACCTAGTTTAGTATATAGGTTTTAAAGATTGTAAGTTGTGAAAAATAGAACTATAATGAATAATAGAAATGATAAATAAAGAGAGAAAGGAACATTGGTGGGTTGGAATATGTAGAGGAAAGTGAGATTGTTGTTGAAGTGCCTAGATTTTTACATTCAAATTTTACCAACTGTGTTGACTAAGTTGACCTAGTTCTGTAGTTCTATGTTTGCTAAAAGCTTGTAAAAATGACAGTCAACAATGTCAACATAGTTTGTTATCTAAATGTTGACTGTAATACTAAGTTAATAGTGTTGACATAGTTTTTTATCTAAAAGCTGATTGTAATACTAAGTCGACAGTGTCAACCTAATTTGTTATCTAGAAGTGAAAAATAATAGTGTGTCAACCTATTCAATCTAGTAACATGTATTTGATGATGAAATGGATAGAAAGAATAGATTCATCTTGATACAATTATGTGTTAAACCTACACACACAAGTTAGAACTATACTGGCACTATCGACTAGTATCACAAAGATAGAAAAATAATAAATAAAATGATAAAATAATGAAAAACATGAAATAAAACCTGTAAGGGTTAGATTCACATCAGGTTCGCTAGAATGTATGCAATAAAAAATGCATCATGTCTATAAATCAATCCTAACATGAAGAGGATAGATCATACTTACACTTTTGATTGGGGATATATTAGATAATCGAGAACATGACCAATATGGGGTTCCACTAGACCCAATTAGTGGATCTCTTATCATAATACACAATGTTAGGGAGGGCTCAAAAACCTCCAGTTAAGCATAATCATGAAACAACCCTAACTAATCCCTATGTTTTCATATTTCACTAAAGTAATAACAAGTAAAGTATAATCTAGTGCTCACCAAAGCTTGTGCCACAAAGTGGCGGTAATAAACAACAAAAATAAACATGCATAAGAGACATATACTCACGTTAATGTATACAGAATCCTAATGCATAGAATATAAGAATAAATACATATCTATCTACTCTTACAAAGGAGGAACAAAGTTAGGAATACTTACCTTTGAAGACAAACCTATTGAACCTTAATCTCTCCCTTGGCCAAGGTGCTTAACAAGAGGTTTTTGTGGTTTGTAAAAATGACAAGGATAAATCATCTCTAGGCTATACAACCTATCAATGCATCTAAAAGACTTCTCCACAAGATAAGATCCATATCTCTAAATAAAGTATGAAACCTTAAGCTTGCTCCTCAAGTAGAATGGTGGATAATCAAATGTGCAGTAGCTCTTACTTCTTCTCTTCTCTAAATAATGGTGAAATGAATCTTGTATATATAGGCATATTTAACCCTAATCCCTTCTAAAAATTTTGACTGATAGGGTCAACCCAGTTGACCTAGTATAATTATGGATAAAAATTCACTAGGTCATGGGTTAGGTCAGCCAAGAGCTGACCTGGACCCTAAATGAATTTTACCCATAATAGTACAGGGTCAACCCATTTGTATAGTGAATAGTCAAAAGGGGCTTAAGGCTAGGAAAAGGGTGATAAAAGGTAGAAAATGACTGAGGAGTGTGCAATAGAGAAGAACAAGCTTAGGGATATGGTTTTCAAGAGATAAGTGTGTAGATAACAAGTGGAAAAAGGGATAACAATCTTGCAAAGCACCAATGGTCTGGCCACCCCTTTCCTGATACACCCCTTAAAGTGTGCACTCAGAGAGATTGAGACTCGACATGTTCTTACAAGATATAGAGCGTCAATAAGTGATAAAAGTTTGAAAATATTATGTGTATACAAATACATGATTGATTCTTGACTTGGATGATCCTACATCATAATGGATGGAGCATAAAGTATGCATGGATAAGCTTATCAATAGCCTTGGAATCTATTGGAGAATTTAGTGAAATTGACAATGATTATTATGGGATTACTAGGAAACAACTTGGTTAATTTATTTTAGATATCATAGTGGTTCCTAAGACCATGTTAGTTTGGTTTAATGTGGTGTCAAAAAATGAATCTTATGATCTTTACTCACAAGAATGCAAATAAATAAAATGAGATCAATTCCATCCTTATTACATTAATGCTTAAAATTTATTCACTAGGATAAAGTTATCACCAATTATAGAGATGTTTATTATCCTCAGAAGTAGGTTCAAGAGGATGTCTAACCTATATAAATACCAAATAAACATTCAATAATAAGACCTTAAATAAGTGAGCACAAAGTTCTAGGGTTTTGTATTTGTTTGTTTTTCATTTTTTAGGGTTTGTTCACTTCACTATCTATATGTATTCTATATTGTCTATTTCTAATGATTGCCTTAAGATTCACAAAAAATTAGGTATTCTTCTCAAACCCCCTCATGTCATTTGTTACAAAATGATATTAATTTATTTTTGAAATTAGACTCTTCACAGAGAAAAATTGAGTATGTTTCTTCTAGAGTCAACTGTGTAATTTATTTATAATTGAAGTTTTGAATCCCATTACGAGATCCATCTCTAAGGAAGAGAGAGAGAATCGAATGCTCTAAATCTCAAAGAAGCATACTTATGATATTATTTATCCATTTTAGTGTCATTTTATTGTTTTATATTTAATTAGGCTTATTTACAATATGTATGGGTAGATGCATTACGTATTGATGTAAAACTACTTTTCTATATTACACAAAGTATGTAAAAAATATAATTTCTCTTTTAATCCTCTTTGCAAAGAGTGATTTGTAGTTGTATTTGTTAACATTAAAAATTTTAAGAATCTTCCCATCCAAAGTACCATAGTAATCCTTAGACACCCTCTACTTGAAATATCTATGAAAAGAAGAAACAAATTAGTAACATATAAAGATAATAAATAACTAAACCTAAAATGAGATAAAATTGAGAGATAAATTAATTTTAACACCCCAATTATCAAAATAGAACTTAAATAATCAATAACCATGTTTACTTGTATAGAGAGTTGATTTGATGGATGAATTTAGATTCAAAATAAAATAATCAAGCTTTATTTAATTATCTTGATTTAGGAGTTCACAAACTAATTTATGATTGGAGATATTGGTGTAAGATGTCTTATATCATCACATTGGAGGCATATTCATGGACAAGAAGTACCTTAGAGTCATCTAATAAATGGATATTCCATTATGATACTTATTATTGGTCTGTCTAACATAGATAGTCCCTATTTTCTTAAAGTTTTTTTTGTTGATTTAGTTGTTGACACATGCATAGTTTTAGGTGTCACCTAATCAGGAATTCATCATGGCAAGTGATAGAAATGGTCTCTATATTTAAGTCCTTAGGTAGGTAAATTTTTGCATGAACTTTTTGATCCTACACTCTATTCAGTTGTACTTCACTTACAATTGGTTTTTTTGGCAAATAAGAGATATTTATTGCACATTGCCCATTTTTTGTTGAGTTGAAATTAAATTGAACTTAATGGAAACCTAAAGCTTTTAAAATTTAAGTATTAGCATTTAAAATATTTAAGTATTCTGTAGTCATGTTTATTCGTTAATTTCTCTAACAAATCAATGCTTATTTAATTTTATAGTATGAAAATTGAACTATTTGCAAATTTAAAGCTCCAAAGCTTTAAATTTTAACACAATGTAACCATATATGAGAAATTTTATGTAACATGGTATTTACATGTTAGGTTTTTATGCATTTCAAGGATCGGTCATATGTTGAGTTTGTTTAGAGAGACATGAGAAATATAAGCAACAACTCCTATTAAATGGCAAAGTAATAAATTTGTGAACAATGTACAACTCTTTGAAAAAGATATTTATTAAACAACTATGATAAATATTTATTTGCATATCTGTGGAAGAAAGAATAAAAGTTAAATAATAATTAAATACTCTATAAATGTATTTTTTGCTATCTATTTTTATTTGATTGAGAAGTGCTTGTATATTAATAAAAAACAAGATATGGTACAATGTTAATCATACAAAAAATGGGTGAAGAAGTCACACCCCATGAGCAAAGTCACATCGAGGGTCAAAGAAAACCCCTCAGGAAAATCAATAAAAAGTGGTCACTAAATGACCACACCAAAAAATTACATCAAATCAATTGCCAGCAAAGCAAAGAAACCAAAGTACAAATAACATTAATGATAAAATTTAAGTAGTAGCAACAAACATGGATGTCAGGGGAGGTGGAGTAGAGGACAGACCCAAAGGCTTATCACGTTCCATCCTCCCATTGTAGGAAGATATCCATCAGTAGGTAAGGGCTCCCTACCAATGTTTTGTTGCTCTACCAAAGTCTCATTTTGATTTCTCTTAGGGGAGATAGACAAAGCTAGGCATGGAAATTTGCCTTAAGAAGACAGACCCCAGCATCTATTATCACCATCATGGGATGGAAGAAAAGATAACCAACCCCAACCATCACTTCTAGATTAGGAGGAACCACTTGGACCACCATAATGAGGAGAAGGTTAGTGAGGTGGTGACTGAAATGGAGAGTAACTCCTGCATCTAGGTCTAGATCATTGTCGTCTTGGCCCACATCCTTGTCCTTGGAGATGAAGGATATCATGGGGGTCAAGAGGTTCCCGTCTGACTGCACATGGAGCATTTCCCCAGTGATCAAGCAAATACTGGAGGTGGTTGAGCTCCAAACAGACCTTATCTATTTGGCTTTGAATTTGAAGAGTGACATTAGAGAGAATAACAATTTTGTTAGAAAAATATAAAATACATTCCAAATTTTCCTAGTTAAAGTAAGCATAATTCCTAGCTTTCCATATTTGAAAGAAAATGTAGCTCTAAAGATATACCAAAAGTGATTTTATTTTGTAGGCAACAAAGTTGAGTCCCTTAAGAGAATCATCTTATACATGAGGAATTCTAGATGAAAAGGTTAAAAAAGGGAGTGAATCTAGTGTCATGCAGACTAAGCGTGTGGACAAAACCAGAAGAGATGCTTAACAGTCTCTAGTTGTTGACAAGCCTAGAATATGGGGTTAGGCACACCCAGATGATTGAGGTAGTTACCCATAGGAAAGCCCTAGTAAATAAGGCACCATAAAAAATAAGCTTTTTTGGGCTCAATAAAATCAAACCATACTATGCTAAAATGTCAGGTCTCGACCTATCATGGGAATGAAGATTCCATCTGATATTGAGCATATCAACTGGAATATTTTGAGGGGCAAGTAATTGATATCCCAAAAATGGAGAATATCAAGTGAAGGGGGTGGTTTTAGGCCAACGCCAATCCCTCCTCCAAGGAACAAGAGAATTATCTCCAATCTTGTGCAAATATTCATCACGTATGAAGCCTTAAATTTTTGTAATAGTCTTTGCATCTGAATTTCTTAATGGATATTTATTTTGAAGTTGCTACCAAGTGAGGCAAAACCCACTCTTAAGAGATCATTGAAAGCCTTCACACCTTTTTTGAAAAGGCGTAGCCCTTTAACCCAGGGGACTAAGGCAAAGGGAACATTTTGTAAATTAAGACAAGACAACCACTAAAGGGATTGAGAGTTAATGGAAAGTTCATTTCTGAACCCTTCACTAGCCCAGCTGAGGTGAGGCTTAAACTTCTCCCAAACCTTCCATAAACTTTAAATTACAAAGGAACCCTTAATTTTGACTGGCACTTAGGTGATAAATAAGGAGTGGATCCCTACGCCTTGCCATGCTTTCCTTCCATAAAGGAGACCCTAAGAGATACAATGGTGGAGAAGAATATTCTAGGCTTCATCCCTAAAAAGACCTTTGATTATCCATTTGTATCTAGGAATAAGTCTTTGGATTTTAATATCGAGGAGACCCAGTCCCCCAGCTTCCTTGGGATGGCAACAAATGTTCTATGCAACTCTGTATAAGCCCTTGTGTCCTTCAAAATTAGCCCAAAGAAAATCCCTTAGAAAATTTTTCAATTTGTCATAGGCAGTAGTAGAAAGCGCCCAATAAGAGGAGTAATATACATGTGTGGCTGCCAAAACTTTAGAGCAGATTTGAAATTTGCCAACCAAAGAAAGAGGCTTAGTGATCCAATTTTTTATTTTTTTTTTGAATCTTTGGACCATATATGACCATAAGTCAGAAGGAGAGGCTTGAAAGGTAAAAGGAATGCCCAAAAACTTAAACAACACTCTTAGTAGGATCCACTACCATTAAAATTATTCAAGACAAGGAGGTTTGGGGCCTAATGCCTGCCTGTAGCATTGGGTCTTCCTCTATTGAATAGATGAGCCTGAAGCTAAACAAAATATGTGTATACATTCCATGGCATTTTTAACATATTCTTTTTCCTTTTGGAGAGAGAGAAAGGAGTTATATGTAAAATGACCATTTAAAAGTTGTCTATCAGACTGTAGGAGAGAGATACCTTTCACTAGACCCTTGGCAACATAATGAGCTAGAAGATAGCTAAATCCTTCTATTGTAAGAACATATAGGGAAGGGGCTAAAGGACAACCTTGCCTAATGGAACAATGCAGTTCAAACTAAGAAGACTAGGTACCTTTAATAGTAGTACAAGCCCCTACATATTGAAAAATCATAGTAACAGTGTGAATAAACTTTGGGCCAAACCCAAGTGCTTTTAGCATGGCCAGAATGAAGGGCCACTTAATGTGATCATAAGCCTTTTCAATATCAATCTTAACAAACAAGGTCTTTTGATTAGAAAGCCTAGCCCATCAATTACCTTTCGAAATAACGATGACGTTGTCAAGGGGAGAATGTGCTTTACCTTTAGAACTAGAGCTTTGGAAATAATCTTAAGGAGACATTGAGCAAAATAATAGGTCTTTAGTTTATAATAATTTTAAGATCACTAGCCTTAGGGATGAACTTGATATTATCCTAATTAATAAGGGTTCCCAAGCAATTAGTTAGAATGGATTTACAATACACCTAGTGTAGATCAAGACCAATAATGTCCCACAGGATTTGATAAAACTCACATGGGAAACTGTCAATACCTAGAGCATTATCCACTGCCATCTGTTTAATAGTTTCATGAAGGTCACTAAGAGATAAAGGCCTATCACAATCAATTCTTTGAGAATTGGAGACTTTATGGGGCACAACTTGGAGACATTGAAGGAGAGCCACCTCTCTTTTTGTAGAAGAATCTTGTGCTAGGAAAAGACCATGATAATTATGTAAAAAGGCTAGAAAAATGTCAAAAAGTTTGGTAAGTCTTTCATTTCCTTTCTTGACAGCTTTGATTCTATCAACAACTCTCCTAGAGTGAAGGAAGGAAAAAAGTCCTTGGACACTTTATCACCAATTTTTAGCCAGTGCATATGAGCTCACAACTAAGATCCTGTAGATTTGTGTGCTTCCTCAATTTGGAGCTTGTGTCTCCATTATGCCACTTGAGTTTGAAGGTGGACATTAAATGGTGCCTGCTCTAGTTCCTATGAGGCATAGATGAACTTATGATTTCTAGCATTATGCAGATGCCATCTAAAAATAATTGCCTTCTTATCATAGATCTGAAGGAATGTGGAAGTGTGAGCAAGATCCTCAGACCACCACTGAATCCAACTAGTATCTCCTTCTGGTCGAGGAACTAAGTTCCAAATTCTAACAATGTGCTCCACCATTCTTTCATGTTTGAGGTGGGTAATATTGAGATATAATTGCATGGAAGATGGCTTGAATTGAGGATAAGTCCATTCAAATTTAAATTAAATGGGGTGATGATTTGAGAGAAAAGCATTAGGAATGATAGAAATAGGCTTGTCCTTGACTAGAGCAAAATAGAAAATATCTTGCTCAGCTAGCAGAGCTCTATCAAGATGCTAAATCACCCTATCATTGCTCTAATGGAAATTAGACCAGGTGAACCATAGAGAGTATAAATCCTTCTTTTAATGATGGTTAAGATAAAAAAACCCTGAGTTTATTATGCATATAGAACCATGCTTTACGCTCCCCTGTACACCATCGCATCAGAAGGTGCCCTTCTTTGTCCTCAGCTGACTCTACCATGTTAAAGTCACCATAGAGGATCTAATAAGCATCTAGGAGAGTTAGCCAACCATCTCCATAAGGCTTCCCATTACATAAAATAATTGGAGTTATATAAATTGACTAGCCCAATGATGCAGTTGTTAAAAACAAAAAGGGTCCACACCACTCGATGGGTGGGGTCTGAACCCCAAGAAATAATATTTTGAGCAAGCTCTAGAGCCAAAAACGTGATGGCCCCACTATGCCCAATGTCATGCCCAATGGCTTGATAGATGGCCCCAGACCAAATGATCCATGTTGTATTATGTAGCAAAAAGCCAAAAATCTTGACCTCTTGTAGAAAAAGAATTGTCATGTTACTAAAAAACTAGCAACTATTACTAATTACATACTTATGTGGTGAATCAGTAAGACCTCAAACATTCTAGGAATACACAATCATTGGATAGGATAGAAACGCATGCCATTATCCTTAGAGAGTCCTTCCAGTGCATCAAACTTGTTATACATAAGATTTTTGGGCATGTAATCATTCATTCTAAATGGTTGTTACTTGTGTACCATATATTTCTCCTCTTCAAGAGATGGAGAGGGGTTGTGAGAGCACCATAAAACTAATTGTTTATCCAAAGTGACCAGGATCTTTTCCTCTTCAGGGGCACTCACCCTAGGAGAGGGTTATGACCATGGCACTAAGGGTGGCATCTCAACTAGCGAGGCCACTACATATGATGTACAAACAAGAAGAGGCACAACTTTGGTGGGTAAGGCAAATTTACCAGCAAAATTTGACATAAAATTCTTTCCAATAGGTTAGAATGATAAATTTTGTGGCTTGTCGTCACCTTTTGATGAGTTTTTGTTTTTATTGTTGGTGAAGGTAGTCCAACCATCATTATTGCCATTCTGAGATTTGGCTTCAAATCTACCTTTTTCTTGAGGAATAGGGAGCATGTGAACCATCAAAGGACACTATTAGATCATGTGATTTGAGGACTAACATTGAAAGCAAGTGTTCAGGAGGTTGATATACAAAACACACTATGAAAAATGTTTAGAGCCAATTTGTATATCAATATACTCTTTCAAATCATGGGACAAATCAACTTCCACACAAACCCTCTTCTGAAGATGAGCCATATAGAATTTAGACTACTCATGGCAAATGAAACGCCCTATGGGTTTTATGAGTTAGTCTATAAAACCCCAGAGATGGAGTGACAAACCAGGAAATTCATCCTAGATAGGTACTTTCAGTTTTGCATGCTCTAAGACTTGAAAGTCTTGAGTCTAGTGAGAAAACACCAACAAAGTGTTGCAGATGAACCAAGGCTTGTGATTAGCAATAACTTTGCAGTGTTTTGGATTAGAAAAACAAAACAAAAAAAAGCCCTTTGTAAGATTTTAGACTCCCTCAAGTTTCACACTATGGCCTTGCTAGTGGTTGTGAACCCATTGCTTCAGAAGGGTCTCTCGGGGGACTCAACTAACAAAATAAGCAATTAAAGTAAAATTTTCAAAGAAATGACAATCTTTATCAAATTGGGCACACCTAGAATAACATCAGGGAATGGAGAGTCAAAGTCATCAACATTACCTCATGGAAGACCTTCAAGACAAATTTCCTCACCTACTTCAGGGCCATGGTTGTGCTCGCTCGCTCTAGATTTCTATGCATCTATAGATGAAGAGATGGAGGCAACGATCATTAAATAAAGGGTACCCCCTTACTGCCCACATGGCAAATCATCAACCAGGATAAAAAATTGATACAAACAAAGTAATATTCTGCCTAGATCTATGGTAATCGACAATATGACATAAACCTAAAAGCTCATCAATGCAGAGCTAACATCCAAAGGTTTCCCTCGATCGAGTGTGAAATAATTAATATGTGCAAAAACCTATCATATATATTGTATTAATGATGTCTTTCATTATCTATTTATTTATTCTCATATATATATATATATATATATATATATATATATATATATATATATATATAATTAGTAAAATATAATATTAATACTAATACACTATATTATTGTAATATATATAAAATAAGATATTAACTATATAAACTATATAAATCTAATAACTATCATCAAATAATAATATATTATATATCACCATAAGAATATATTGTTATATTGTATTATAGTAATAACTAATGTATTAAATATATTTAATAATATAGTATATATATTATAAATTAATATTATTATATTATAATATAATATTATATCATATTATGTGTGTGTGTGTGAGATTAATAATATATATTAATATTCTTACAATAATAATAATGATATAGTCAATGAGATGTGGGTGAGTTGTTAAAGTGGTTTGGTTGTTTAAAGTCTCACTTAATTTTAAATTTCACTGAGCATGTGAGGTTGGTTATGGTTGTATATGGTGTATTTAAAACCTATTGATTGTAGATTTGATGATTGTATTATTGGTTGTGACCGTATGTAGTATATTCGAGACATGTTGATTTGAAAATCATATAAAAATGTAAACCCTTGTATGTTTCCCAAACCGATTCGTAACTCTAATAAAAAATGATGATTAATAAAAAATATTATATATATAATAATAATTTATAATATATATAATTATAATACTATTATAATAATATATATAAATAATACTATTATTATAATATTATATATTATTGCAATACTTTTGTAAATTATTATATATTTATGTCTATGTATATTATGTAAATAATAATAATAATATTATATTGAACTTAATATAATAATATATTAAATATCAAAATATATATATATATATATATATATATATATATATATATATATATATATATAATACAATAAATTATATATAGAGAGAGTAATAGTAATTTATATAATATTTATATTTATAATTATAATTAGTATATATAAATATAAAGTCTAAAAATTGAATGTTTTGTCCCCATGTCAATGATATTGCAATGTTGATTTAAATTGCGCATTGAATGTGGAGCCACGTTACAATAAAATCAATGATCATGACATTCTTGTCCATCTATGACAATAAATAATGACGAGTCAAAGATGTCTCCACCTTGCAAGCTGCATACTCTTTTGCAATGGGTGCAAGACATGTAAATCTATTAGTTGTCTTGAATCTGGGTCTAGTCTATTGGATGGGCCCTCTAGTGTACAATATCACTTGAAATACCTCATTACTCCTCACCATCATCGCTCAATCCACATTGAAATATTTCCCCACTTGCATATTCTATATAGCCTTTCCCTTCTCCACTACTTTGTCATTGCTCAAGCTCAGGGTGAAATGAAATACTACCTCCTCGTACAACGCAATATCATGTCGTATAAATAAACACACACACTCATTTTACAACGTCACCTCCACTATAAATGTAAGAGTATTGTTGCTTAATCATTCATGTACAAAAGATGAAATGAGGTAATGGGTTTCAAGTGAAGTACAACTACCGATTTACACACCTTCGCTTTACAAAACCCCGCTTTACCAAAACAGAAAATTACATCCCTTCCAATGTAACTTACACCTTTGGAGCAATTGATAATTATATAATGGGCATGTTAGGATAATATGAAATTCATCCTCTATATCATTTGAGTTACACAACTTACGAATTCTTTTTAAATTAAAAATCTTCAAAAAAAAAAATTGTGCGCCAAATTTTTTATCGATATTACAAATCACACTTCACGATTTTTCACCACAATAAAAATAATATTTTAAAAATCATCATTAATTCTATCAACTATATAAATCTCCATCGCTATGACAAAACATATATTTCTTCTTTGTATATAAAACCTAAAATTAAAAACACGGTAACCAAAACAAACCATTGTTGGTAACATGTTCCCCACCTTGTCAACTTTGATGTGGACACTTCAATAGATTGACAAGCCCTTTTTAGTAAAGGTTGAGGAGGTGGGAATTAGGTTATTTATTTAAAATATTTTGGCAAAAGTTAGTAAGCGAAAAGAGATTTCACAATATCCAATGACCTAAGGCGGGAGCAAGGGTGTCATGATGGTGGAGACCCTACCCTACCATTAGGGAAAGATACATAGAAAGATTTATGAACATAAAGTAGGGTCGAGACAATAAATCATCTTTATAATATAATTCTTATCGTATCATTTGGAACTTATGGCTTTTACATAGTTTGGATATCTTTGGAATCTAGGGTTCTTTTTTGCACATGTCAAACCTTAAGACATGGTACACTTCATATACAACATTTCTAATAATTGAAATGGCTTGATGGAACAAAGTTATATATATGAAAAATGGTAGATTAGGTTATTGTCTAAAGGTGAAGTTGACTTGCTTGTTATAATGTTTTTGACTCCTTTCATTTTTATATAATATTCTCGGACATTGATGTTGATATATGTAGATGAGACATTGATGATGGGTGTAGATTTGGATTATTTGAGTAGATAAAATACTTTTTAGAATCTGTGGATTATTTAAATAATTATGTGGTGGTGTATTTTTTTTAAAATTTATGGATTATATTGGGCTTGCAGTTTGATTGGTACAATTATCAGTGTTTAATTTAGAATAATAATTATCACTCTCAGTTAATTGGATATAATTAGTATTTTTTTGGGGTTAATCAAATATTTACAATCTGTTATAAGTTAAATGATTATAATTAGCAAGTGTTTTTTGAGATTTAACTTTGGATGAGTTAGAACATACTTAGTACTTTTTACCAACTCTTTTAAATCTCATTTGCTAATATCTTGTATATTACGATGGTAAGCAAACATTTAATTAAGAATAACATTCAATGACAAAAGTTTTTTTTCTTACCATACAATAAAATTTGAGGCTACTAGTTTTCTTATTAAGAAGTAATTGTCCTTTGAATGTTGTTGTATACATAAAAATATGCGTACCTCAAATTAGGTATTATAATACATGCAAAATATATTAAAAAAATAATTAATTGTACTTTGAGATATTTAAAATGTTTTGTTTTAGCCAATAAGTTTTTTAAAGTTGTTCCTCAGCATGTTTTTGAAATTTGAAATTGATTATATGAGTTATTAACTTTGTGAAATTGGCACTAACTAGATTTGTCCATGAAATGAAGCAATGTTGGGACTATATAGACAATCCTAGTTATATTTAGACCATATAAACAATCTTGGTTAGTGTCAGGTTCGTGCAAATGATCATGGTCAGGGCCTAGAATTTATAACACAAGTTTCCATTTATGTTCACATGCTTCCAATCTATCATCTTCTATCATGAATCTTTGCACTTTGACTTCCATATCTCTAAAATGAGGGTCACCACAAGGAAGTTGTATAAAAATGAAATTGTTGAGGGCTTGGTTTACACTTGTCTAAGTAGGCTAAGGATAGTATTTGCCCTTATGATCTTTTCAAACCCCTCAAAGTGTATACAAAAATCATTTGTCGCTAAATAAAAAATGCATTACAATGTATTGCCTTGAAGATTTTTTGATAAGTACTTGATCAATGCTTAATAATAAAATTAGCTAAATCACTTGTCTATTTATAGATAAATAAAGTCAAAATTTTAGAAAAATTGGCATACATTCAACTAAACTCCAATGACTAGAAATGGAAAAGATGAGGTAGACGAACAAGTCATCCCAATTTTAAAAGTGTCTAGGAAATTGTACCAAGAACATATAAATGATTTTGGTAATGGATCAAGATAAGCATGTAACATAATTGGGGGTTGTTTGGATATGCATGAAGGTGGTTCCAAGCCTTATATACCATCATAACAAATATATAACACCAAATTTGGACTATTCACTAATACACAATTTTTTTGCATTACCTATATGAAATAATACGAGCTACATGCCAAGAGGACTTTTTGAGTTTCTAAATTTTACATACTTTGAGGTGTATGCTTAACCACAAAGTAGGCGGTGTGGCCACATAGTTCAAAGTAGAACATATAAAAAAGATATGTATGTTACTACGGATTTGAGTTTATAAGTATCAAATGCTGGGTGTTGAACCCTGCAAATATACATTTGCCTTTCTTACACAAAAATGGGTGAGTGGATAAATTAAATTCTAAATACAAAGCTAGTTGTTATTGAGATACATCTTTTCTTCCAAGTATGCAGGGGAAGGCCCATGGGTCCATCATATTTGTCAAAAGAATTAGAAGGTGGATTGGAGTTGAAATCAATGTGTTATCAAGCGAGGGGGGCCTACATTAAAAAATGAATTTTAGTCATTGATTATGATGGGTCAAATGCTCCTTTGTCGCTAGTATGCAACAAAAATCCCTTGGATCCATCACACTATCAAAGAAAGCATGGTTGTAAAATGCAATGAGCAGTATATGCCCCCTTTAAAGTTTTGGGGTGAATATGTGAAGCTTGCATCTCAAAAAATATTATATGTATCATTGAAACAAAGCAATCAAGTCATCAAATGACATAGTGTGTGAAGATATAACAATGAATAACATGCATGGTTGTAAAATGTAATGAGTAGTATATGCCCCCTTTTAAGTTTTGGGGTGAATATGTGAAGCTCACATCTCAAAAGAATTTAGATGTATAATTAAAACAAAGCAATCAAGTCATCAAATAACATAGTGTGTGAGGATATAACAATGAAGAACATGCACAAGGAAACAAATCTTGTCCCTATGTTGCGCCAATATGTATGTATGATAATGAACATGAAAATATATAAAAGCATAATGAATATTAGCATGTATGTAGATTAAAAATTGAATATCATGAAAATCATGTAGCATGAAAACCATGTTAGAAATAAATTGATTTCAATGTAAATGCAACAAAAAAATGTCACTTTTTGGAATTTTAGTCGATCAATGATGTTGTGTCACACATTTTCAATGATTTTTAGCCTCATAAAAAGTTCATCAATTTTGTGCCTCAATAAGTCATATAATGCCAAGTATGTCAATATTATGCATCAACAAACCATCCAACTCTTGCATTAGTGCATTAGGAAATGTGAAAATATAATTTTTGACACAATTTCTGATGCAAGAGCGTCAAAATGCATAAGATGATGTGCTAAAATTAGGTGTTCCCTTGATTTGAGCCTCATATATCATTTTTTTTCAGATGCCTTTTGTTCTCAATAATAATAGAGATTTACAAAGAAGGCTTTTCTCTTATGCATAAAATTATATTACTTATTTGAAAATTGAATAATTGCAAAGAGAGTTATCTCACAAACAATTTCGTATTTTTCCTCATTTCTATTTGTCATTAAAATTTTATCAAATCAATTATATATTCACTGAAAATTTATGATCAAATATATTTAATATTTAAGTTGAGACAATGCCTATGGCATCAAAATATCTATTTTATGAGAGTCATATAATGATAAAAAACCATTTTATGCAAATTCATACTTCCATGTCACCCTTTTTCCTATAGATGTTAGGTGATTTAGGTAGTGTTTCATCATTAGACCCCTCTATGTGTTTATGGGGTTTCACCCCTAGTGATTCTAAAGAAGATGAGGTGGTAAGTACTCATACAAAAGGTAGTAAATTTGATTTAGTTAAAATATGTCCTAGGAAAGGATGAAATAAATAATATAGGGATTATAGTTTGGAAAGTGATGGAGATCATGAGCTTCCAGAGGATGTGAAACTCTTGTATAAGGGTGATTATAATAATAGGGATGCAAATCTTGGCCTTTGTATAATCCTCTTCCTAAATTTAAGGCATTGTTTTCTTTTTGAGGCCACAGATATGTGATACGTCCATGAAGCATATACAATGGAAATTTGAGTATTTTCATAATAAGCAGTGTAAAGGCTAGATCAAAGAGAGTAGTTGAGAATGAATTATACATTTTACCATTTTTTATTCTAGAGTATGCATTTGTTGAATGAAAATGTTTTGGGAAGTACAAGTTTAACATGTCCACAGACATAATAGGTGTAAGCTCAATGTCCCTTAAATATGATGTGGATATATAGAAACACATGAGAATAATGTTTGACCACATTCATATGGACGTTCATCCCTACACATTCAAGAACATAACTAGGTTTTAAAATAACTCTCATGGAAGTTGCATTACTCCTCCCAGCTATCAATTGATGATGTGCATTGATGATTGTGAATAATATAGGCCTAAGAAGTTGAAAAGATATATTTTGGTTGAAGCTATAAAATACCTGATAGTAAATGATGAGTTATTAATCGACTCTGGTTATAAAATACCTACTTCTGCTTGTATACAAGTTAAATAAAATAATTTACCTAAGTATGTTGGGTTTTTCAATCAAACAAATAATTATCGCCTAGGTTTTCAAATTGATGTGGTAATTAAAATTTGAAATTGTCAATCTCTAGATACTATCTGTATACACAATATTTTTGAACTTGATCATTTGTTAACACTTTATCTCTTACAAGAACCTATTGAGTTTTAATTTCTCTGAGTGCACGCCTTAAAATGTGCAGCAGAAAAGGGGTGGGTAGACCATTGGTGCTTCACAAGATTATTGTTTAAGCATATCATTCCTACTATTTATCCAACTTCCTTAGAGTGTCCATCCATTTACCTCCTATGATGTCCCCCTAAAACCCTGAAATATGGATATTTATGACATACTAAAATCCTGAAATATGGCTAATTTTGAAATCCAATAGGACCCTCCAAAACTTAGAAGTTGCATTATAGCTCCTAGAGGTCTGAAACCACTCTCAAACATCTGAAAGTATACATACATACATACATATAATATAACTTAAAGTATATGAAGTTATATGTCTATTTCAACACCTTTCATGCTTGAATCCCCTAAGACGTTTTAACTTAAAGTATTCAAGTTATACATAAATGTTTATTATATATATATACTACTTGTTTCAACATCTTTCATGACTTTATCCCTTAAGCAATATCCCTTCTCAATATCCCCTAACTAGGCCAACCACTTTTCCTACAAAGTCAACTTGGTCAAACCTATCACCTATTTTTTGCACTAATTCAGCCTGTCTGACCTTGTTGCAAAATTTGGACATACATTATAGAGCTAAGTTGGCCTAGCTAACTTAGTTTGAGGCCTAACGGTAACTTTTTATAAACATGGTTGTGATGGTCGACCTTGATAGCTAAAATTATGAAAGGGTTAGGACCTATCCATTATTATAAATACAACATTCACTTCAATCCAATAGAGAGGAACATTCATTTGCATATTATTATAGCTCATAATTTTGCTACTTATACATTTGAAGGAGTCATTACTTAGGGTTTGTCTTAGAGGGAAGATAACTTGTCTTATGGAAAGTCTTGGATACAAAGTAAGAGTATGTATCCTAGAGTTTATTTCTACATTGTGATCCTTACAAAGCCAAAAAAAATCTTGCAAAGCACCATTGGCCAAGGGGGAGATTGAGACTCGATAGGTTCGCTCAAAGATAAGTATCTCTAACTTTTGCTATTTCATTTGATAGATAGATATTGGACAAAATAATAGGTTTGGATGTTTGAATCCTTTCTTAAACTACCTCTATACTTAAACTTAGTATAGCTATAAGGTTTTCTTTGCTTTCCATCTTCCACCTTAGGTGATCTAGGCCCCCATTTGCCTACCATGACCACTTTATTATTTGTTTTAATCATCCCTATTTGTGTTATATGCTTTGATAAAATTATATTAGTTTTATTTCATGTATTTAGACTTAGCTAATTTTATTGCATAGTATTATTTTCCTATAGGCTATGGAACACACTCATGTAGTGTTGTAGTTAGGTTTGACGAAACTAATTTAGTCATGCTCTTGATATAAAATGTATTGCAATAGATGTTAGTTGATTAGTTTATCTGATCTTGGATTTACTAAGTAGGATACGTTTTAGATGTATCTTAATTTGTTGCATACACTATAAACAGACGTAAGTGTCTATCCTTTACTATATTCATTTGTGTGGATAGTTCTTCTTTGTTTTAGTATATGCCACTACACCTGCTTGTAATTTATCTCTATGTGCAACATTAGAGCTCACTATGTGGATAATAGCCATAAACATGTCTCTTTATCTTTGAAGCCCTAGGTCCACTTTCAACACTAGGTTTAGGCCTAAAAAGGGGAAGAGCAGTTGGTCGAGGTGACCCCAACTAATCTCCAATGAGTAGCTGAGCACTACTTACATATCTAATACTCCAAAGAGGGGATTCAAACCACATGTAGTTCTCCTTGGTAGGTACATCTGTGCAATAGTGATCCTTTAGTGAATACATGTGATCTAACTTTTGACACTTGACAAATGGCAAACTTATCTTAGCTTGAGTGTTTCAACCTCTGACCAAGACCTGTTCCTTGCAACTAATTATTGAATTGGAAAATTTAGGGTAGTCTCTTTAAATGTGTATAAATATATAAATGCATTTTTAATGAATGCTTTATTGGGAATAGTCTTAAACCTATTGTGTATTTATATGGGACCTTTAGGTACTTTATCATGGCACCAACATGCAAAATGTACATGCCGACCCATGAAGATAATTTAAATTTAAAAAATGATCGTTACTTGGCACGGGGATGAGTTCATCAGAGTTTGACACCTGTAAAATTTTGTAAGCATTTGAGTATGACAAATTTTTTTGAAAGGCAAGAATATTATTTTGATAATTGAGATATAGTCTGAGTATGATAATGCACAAGTTAGACACAAATTAGGAAAATACTGTAGGTGATTGATAGTAAATTGAGAAGGTTAGACATATAGAAAACATGTGGATGTGAGAGAAGGGAGTGTAAGAGCCATATGTGTATGCACAAGTCATATAAGGTGAATATATATCAAGAATGAAATTGCCATGTATATAATAACATATTTTAGTGTTTACAATATGTTGCCATAACCAGTCTTTAGAAACAATGCTTAAAACTTTATTTTCATGATATCAAACAAATCTTCACCTCTTTCACTCTCTTGTTACACCTACTCTTATTTATGGGGTTGAAATTTAGGGCCTTGCCTTAGGAAAGATGATCGAATTTGAATTGAAAAAGTGATTACCTCCATGTTATGCAAGTATCTGCATGTTAATGTATTGGTTCCTCAAGACATCATTCTCATTGAATTTGGTATAACACCACTTATTATTGTTGTGATATTTTAAATGGATGACCAACTATTTGGTTTATTTTTTCAAATTCCTATATCAAGCATTCAAATATTCTATGCAATTAGTACAATATGAGATCTATTGTAGATGGTATACCAAGGCTTTCATTTTACTAGGCCTTGTAGATATTGAAGTGGACAAACTTCCTTCACATATTTTTATAATTAATGAACTATATCTATCTAAAAGGGGGATAAATATTGGTGTTAAAGATGAAATCTATAGAGCCTAACTAAAATCCATTTTTTTAGAACTTCATGAATTTCTTTCTTCAAATCTTTAACACTATTATAATTCATATCTCTACTTTGAAGATGTAGTTTGATGGTTCTATTGGTACAATTGGAGATTGTTCACACCACCTCCACATAGATATAAATCACCTTATTACTTAGGTGCATCATATTTATTATTTTATTTCATGGAGCCAAAAAATGATGATCATTTTATATTTAAATGCTCTCCTCATTATGAGATTAGAGACAACTCTTATGTCTCTTCAGAGATTTGTATAACACTTTTCGGATCTTCATGGGTTATGAGGATCACATGTGCTTAGCTCTTTTATTTTAAAAGATGTTTGATCTTTACCAACATCTTTCCAAATAACTTTTTTCTATAAGGCTCTGTACCTAGAAGATTACTTCTTTCATTCACCCTATTTCTTATGCAAGATTGAGTAGGAAGGGAACTCACGATAACGTTGTAGATATAAAGAGATCTATTAGGCATTGAAAGATATGATTTATTGTCACATATTTCTTCTTGGGTATATTTTCTTTAGGAGAAATGACCCAATACCCGTGTACTCTATGTCTAGGGTCTAATAAGTACATCACATGACATTTGAATGTTGTGTTGAAAAAGTCTATCAATAAAATGACGTTGTTATTAATCTACCATTTTTGTTTCGCATGCTCAATTGGTGGGAAACATAGATTTTAAATTTATTTACTACAAAATAAATTGGTACTAAAACATGTGAATAATATTCGAATACGATACAACTTATGTGGTAAATTATGATTAACTCTTACATATTATTATTGGATACAAATTAAACAATTATTAGTTTAAGTTTATTATAAAATATGTACTTTTATAAACATGCCATATTACATCTATTGAGTCCTATCACATGGAATGGGTCCTCTTCCCTATTAATTTCTATTGGTCCTCTTCCCTATTAATTTATATTCTCTTTTGGGTTTGGGAGAATAAGGCACGCACTCTCTATTCCCTATATATATATATATATATATATATATATATATATATATATATATATATATATATTTCACTTATGTATGCTAATTTTGACTTTTGTAAAAATTAAGATCATTATCTCATTTTATTTGGAAGAGATTAAAATCCCCTTTAACTAAAAATATTTTCAATAATAATTTAGATCATTATCTCATTTTATTTGGAAGAGATTAAAATCCCCTTTAACTAAAAATATTTTCGATAATAATTTAAACCATATGACCTAGTGACCTTTTAGGCTGAAAAAATTAGGTGTATACATCATTAAATTCATGTTCTTGGAAATTAGCTTTTTTTCAAATACATAGAACATAGACTATTATGAGATCTTCTCTTAGGATATAAACTTTTAGACAAGTTTCTTTGGGTTGATTTGTGTTATCCTTTATTCTTGTAAAATGATATACACTAATTAATAATCCTATTGTTGTTACATTATAAACACATTGAGAATAAAAGACGACAATTAAAATCATAAACACATAAAACAACGACCACAAAAGCCCAATCTTAAGATTCGATCTATAACATTTCTATACTTCAACAATTGAAACTCAAAACTCTATAAACTAACTTAACCAAGCATATTATCAACCTACATTTAAATATTATTTATTGTCAAAAATATCTATATAAATATTTGACATTGTAAATAGAATTAAAAAATACATTTATTCCCTATTCTAGTAACGATTATTCATTCCCCAACTAACATTGATGCAACCCTTGTAAAAGATTGACAAACCCCTTTACCAAAATGTTTTTAAAAACAATTAAAAAACATTAGTGCTTTTTTCAAAAAATTCTCCATCGAATAATATAATTATCATTTTTAAATATAAAAGTCAAAATATTTAGAGTGGAAAGGGGTTACGTGAGCTTTCACAATATCCAATAATTGAAGGCGGGAACAAATTTCATGATGTGAAGTCCCTACCATTATTTTTAAACTTACATAGTTTTACTGACTAAAAACAACACAAGGGATAAAGGTATTATCTAGCTAGTCATGCATTGTGTAAACGACAAGAAGTACTAATCAAATTTAATAAAATCATGGGTATGATATTACATAATATGAGAAGAAGATTTTTTTGGGATTGATTTGATTTTTCATTTGTAAGTAATGTTTTGAATAATAAAATGTTATTCAATGTTAATGTAAAATATATTATATATTGAGTTTTTAAGGTTATATTTTAATAGTAAGTCATTATAGCGATGATCATTAAGTTATGAGTTCAAGTTTTAATTGAATCGTGAGCGTTGGGTGGGGTATTGGGGTAAGTTCATGGAATTAGTCTGTTGGACTCGGTTTGCGATAGCACGCTTAAGTGTATGTCAAATTGTTGGGTCCAACACGATGATAATATTGTGCCATAAAAGTTGCGAGACACCCTCGATTATTAAAAAAAATATATTATATTTATGATTTCATTTTTTTAGATAGATAAATTGAATTAATATTGTTTTTCTTAGATGTATATAAATTGGAAAAGTTTTAATTTTTAAATGATTGTAAATTGTGTTTGTTTGTTATTTATTAAAGAATAATTTTCAAGTGATAAAAAGAGATGATGTTGGGTAATGAGTTTGATGGAATGGATATTCTTCAATATTTGGTACTAAGTTTGAGTTTCAAGTGAATTTGACAAAACGTATATCTCTCAATTCTTGAAATTAGATTTAAATCCTAAATAAATTTGACATAATAAATAACAATACACTGAAATCTTTAATACTAAATTAAAGATTATTGATTATTCATACACTTAATTTCAATGATTACAAAATTATCAAATTAAAGATATTTATCTTCTAATTATATATATATATATATAGATTATTTATGCATATTATATATATATATATATATAATCACTTTTCTTCAAATTAATTAATGTTAAAGAAGTGAAAATATTTAATCTTCCAAATTCTTTTATTTAAAAAATAAAATAAAATTAAAACTAATAATAATAAATTAATTTAATAAATAAAAATATTAAAAAATATATGAAAAAGAAAACGCTTGAAAACGTGATGATCTATGAAAAGACTCAAAGTTACAAAAGAAACATTAAGTGTGTTTGGGTCTTCATTGAATCAACATCAATAATTATTATGGTAAACTTAGAAAGAGATACAATGGCACATGTTTCACCTAGATGAAGAGTTAAGCACACCCTTCTTGAATTGAAAGGTTTTTGAGATTTGTAAGCATGCTCAAAATTTAAATAGGGATGATGGTTTATGTTTTAGTTATATTTAGAGATTTATTATTACTAATAAAATGATTTAATATATATATATATGATTAATATATATTTTTAGTATAAATTTATAATAGTTATTTTTTTGTTATATTAGTTTTATGTATGTTTTTTTAAATGATAAATTATAAGGTGATATGAAATGGCAATTAAAAATTTGAATACAATATACTCAATTTTTTTTAAAAATATTTTTCTTAAATAATGTGTTATGAAATGATGGATTATAAGGTGATATAACATGGTAATTAAACATAATATACTCATAAATTTATTATTAGAATGCCTTATAATATCATAAATTATAAAAAAATAATAACAATATATGAAGATTATATAGCAAAGCAGTTGATTGGAATGCCCAACTCTTACTCCATGTCGGAGGACAAACCTTGGCTTAAAATATAGGCAGAAAATGTGAAATAAAAAAGGTTGGAAAAAGTATGACACATAGAATCAAATTATATCACATAATTTAAGCACAAACTGTAACTGCAGAAGGAGGTGACGAAGGATCATCCTTGGGTGACAGAGTTGCTCGAGCAGAAGGTTCTATAAAACGAGGATCTGGTGCTACCCAACCATCCAAGAGGTCTATAGTCATATCAATAATCTAACCATCAACGAGATGCATCTAAGTAACAGTGCTAGTAGGAGAGCCCTTCTGAGAAGGAACTATATCATTTTTACAACATGGCGACGGTGAACCCCACCCCTCGAGTGAAATTGAGGGGAGAAGTGGCCATGACTGTGTGACCAAATTCTACACCTCTTAAGAGGTGGCGGTGGCAGCCCCTGGAATAGTCTATCTGGACACATAATTCAAAGTATAGGGAGCACTCCCCTAGTGGTCTGTCAACTCTTACAGATGGCAGACTTTCATCACAACCTTATTCATTTTGGTTTGAATCCATATGCAGGCTAAGAGAAGGCCTTTGAAGTTTGAATCATCATTATTAAATACATTATTATTTCTATCCTTCCATAATTGGAAAAAAATAATGGATCTTAAAAAATTCCATGAAAAAATAATAAAGATGGACCAATTGGTCGAGTCCCCAAGAATAACAATTAAGAGAAGGGCTCAGGGTGATAAGGGTAGAATAAACTATGGATCCATTTCCATGTAGATTAGGCTCGTGGGTAGAACCAGATAAGGCATTTGAAGGATTTAGGACATTTTCAGGGAGGATACTTGGGTGGAAATTTTTTCAAATGAGAGAGCCACTCCCCGAGCAGTAGGCCTTGGTAGGCTAAGCACCACAAGAAGTGGGCTAGCTTAGGTTCCATACCACCCTTCCAAATTCTATCAAGTCTGGCAAGCCAAGTTTTGGGGAGGATTTAATACGCTAATGCCTATTGAGCTTATAAAGAGTAGGAGAAAAGAGACTCATGATGTGACAAAGAAGGCCTGGAGAATAATTTTTAAAGTGGGTGTCATAATCCCACCTCTAGTCCTTCCACCATGCTCAGGACAGATACAATCCCAATGTATGAAGCATAACATCTGGCAAAATTTTTGAATGTGAAGAATAAAAGGTAAGTTTACATTATTTTATTGAGATTTTAATTTCAAATTAAGCCAGGGAATCCAATCCCTACTAGAAACCAAATCATGAATGGTATGGACACCTTTTTGAAAGAGCCTAAGGGCTTTTATTCCAGGCAATTCAACCAACAAAACATTATAACATGTCAGAATAAGAGACTACCATATACTATGTTCATCAAAATATAATCCTATATGAAAACCATCACCAATCGATTTCATGTGAGGCTTGACAACTTCAAAGGCCTTTCATATACTTTTGGAAACAAAAGAGCCTTTAATTTTGATAAGAGCCGTAGTGATGAGATGGGAGTGGAAGCCTATATTCTTCCAACTGGGTTTACCATAAAGCAACCCAACAGAGATACAATGCCTTAGCAAGATTTTCTATGCCTCATTACCTTCAATGGTTTGAACCACCCATTTGGCACACAAGGCTATGCTTTGTATGTAAAAGTTGACAATTCTCAAACCTCCTTTATCCTGAGGGAGGCAAAAAACATCCTAGACAACATGATGGAATCCCCTCATCTACCTGGAACTGGACCAAATAAATTCCCTAATAATTTTAGATAAACTATCATAAGAAGCCTTAGAGGGATCCCAACATGAGGAATAATAAACATTAGTAGCCAAGATTTTAGTGCAAATTTAGAATTTATTTGCTAAGGATAGTGGTTTGGTAATCCAATACTCAACCTTATTCTCCACTCTATTGATGACATACTACCATAGATCAACATAATAACTGTCAAAGGAAAAAAGGATGCCAAGAAATTTGAACCGCTCTCCTCATACAATCCATTTCCATTTAAATTGGATAAGTCAGGTATAGTAATCATGTTTTGCCTGAAACACCGTCTCTTACTCCATTGCAAACTAGAATCATATGCTAAACAGAATATATCAATACACTTCATAGCTTCTAAAAAGTTTCATTCTTGCTCTTCGAGTGTAAGGAAGGGGTCATACATAAAGTAACCATTAATGATTTGAGATGAATGGTCAGGTAGAATAATACCCCAAACTAGATCACGTTCGGCTTGAGAGGTAAGAAGATATCTAATTTATCTTTTTAGGATTATGGAATGTAACCCTAAGTTAATAAAGAACTAATTAATAAATCAGAGAATAAAATACTATAGAAACAACAAACACTGATTTGCATAATAATTGATTTATTTGAATATTCTATAAATAGCAATGAATTAAAAAATGTGTACTTTGTTTGAAAATATGACTGAGACAGATAAGTGGTGGGATGTGAAGTGATGCAGGATTAGGGGAAAATGTCATCAACATAGAACAAGTGTCATAACCCTCTTTGGATAATAGTATGGCCCTCTTTTCTAATAACATATTAGACTACAGACCTTATGTGTTGTGATAATGACCCTGAGCAAGTGAAGTAGTGAATTTTTGGGCAAACATTCACTCTATTTTGGGAAGCATGTACATGTATGACCAAGACCTAGATCTTCATTTTTTTTTGCATTTTGACTAATTTCACTATGAAACCCTAAGCCTTCATGCTTTATAGGGTTTTGATGTTTACAAGTGGAAGGAGAGTGGTGTTAGTAGGGTAGGATAGGCATGACCTCAACACCTCATGTGCTGATTTCTACCTATATACCAATACCTCAAAAGGGGATCAAGCCCAATGTAGTTATCCCAATCTAAGTGTTGGTACAAGTGAGAGTGATGCTATTATGCCTAAGTATGAATTCCAATTTGAACACTTTGAGTGTGAATTAAGACTAAAAAACTGAGTAAAATTGAGCTTTGGGCTGATGTAGGTGGATGTATGCATAAATAGGGATCAATAACCTTAATTTGCATAATTATTTATGATCTTGTTCATGAGAATTGCCATCTATCTCATAAATGAATGAGAGTGGTCTTTATATAGTGCTCTGATGCTTGTTGAGACATGAAATGAGTCTAGGCCGACCCTAAGATGCTTCAGGTAGTGGAAATATATGTTGAAAGCATAACCACTAAGGGTGGGGGGTGAATCAGTGTACAAACTTTGATTTCAATTCCACTTATCATTCATCAAACATTCAAACTAATTTAGAGATATAAAAATGTATGATCAACCATTCATATGAGCATGAAGTAAGAACATTACATAAGAACACAAGACCTATGTGGGAAACCCTCAAGGGGGATAAAACCCACTAACACACCACTTAGAATATAGTCATATATTTAATGGATCAAGATTTAGTGAGGCACCAACCCACAAGGAGCTCCAAACCCTCACTAGTCAAGCACCAACTCAACTAATCCTTTAGCAAGATCCAACTTGAAAGGAGGCACCAACCCCCTAAGTGACTCAACACCAACACAGACACTTTAAGGACACTTATGAAAGCACAAACCTATAAATCATTTCCCATTCCCTCTTGACAAAGCACCAACTTAGCCAAGATCAACTTGATCACCTCAAGACACCTTGTTGTTTTAATCAATAGATGGTGATCTCTTCTTTAGATATCTATCTATATTATCCTCTATCATAAATCAAGAACATATCTATGATGTAAATCTTATGGTATCTCAATCAACACAATATCAACCATTCAACACTCTCAAAATACCTCTTCAAACAAGCGATCTGCCCTTCTTCTACTTCACTCAAACAACCTCTTACTAGGCTCATTAGGTCAACTGACCTTGTCATTCACACTTAGACCTCTTGTTTGATATTCAAGACTGATCCTATAATCCCCTTTGATGGTCTAAATGACCTAATTCTTCTCTTCAAATATCTCTTTCTTTTGCTTACTCTCACATTCCTTAACTTGCCTAAATATGCCTATTATGCCTTGTACTTATACCAGTCACTAGAACACTCACACTCTTGGTCAACAAGAAATTAATCCATTAGGTTCAGACCCAAAACATGTTTAAGAACACATTACACAATTTAAACACTCACTACATAGGTTATTTAATTCCATTAGGGTCAAAACCATAATTAGGCTTAATAGAGACCTAATTAAATTAGGCCTTCTCAAGGCACACGTTTCACCTTGACCACATTAGAACACTTTAAGGCTCCTCACAGGATGAAACACTTCAAACATGTCTCAAATATACCATTGATATCATCCATATAGGTCTATACCACCTGTTAGTCCAATTCACTACTTGAACCACACCATTAGGCTTACTTACAATTAGGTCTTCACACACCTATAAAGTCTATATCACACAATTGAAACATATAACCAATTTTTAAACATAACCATAACATCAAATCACATGGATATAAACTACATGAGATTAGGGTCATCACTATGTGCTTGATACATTTCAATTTAGGGCTTAAATCCTCAAACTTACTCTTGTAACATGACCACTTAGAACTGCACACAAGCTCCAAAAACCCAGTCAAGAGTCTTTGACTTCTCACACCTTCATAGGAGTTTCTCATGAATAAAAATAAATTAAAATGAACCTATGAGACATATATAAAAACTTCATGTACATTATATCTTTCAAATCTATCCAGATCACCCCAAATTCATCTCTTCTAAATGACTACTCAGAATTGCTTGAATGCTCCAAAACATAGTCATGTAGAATGTTATCTTTAGCACTTGTAAGGGTACTTAAAAGAATTATAATTAACATGAATAGTTTATATTTTATATTTATAACATTATACAATAGGTATATAATTGTTTATAGTGTCAATCATTGGTCTTGCATACCAATTTGTTAACTCTCTTTTTCATAGTGCTTACATAGCCATATAAGCCATTTTGGATTTCATATCTCAACTCCTTAAAGTGAATTTGAACCTTATATTGAGAATTTATATATGATATAAATCTAAAAATTTAATTTAAAGTGCATTGGATACATTTAATCCTATCAAAGAGTCTCAAACTCTTCACTCCACCTTGCATACCCAAAATTGTCATTCTATCTTGAGAACTAGTCATGGTGAACATGCATTATGACACCTGCGTATACACTATAAGTAAGTCATAATTAATGATTATTATATTTATAATTATTTATAACATATTCAATCATATAGATATAGAGGTATAATAGCAATTATGGAATATATAAACCAATCTCTAAAACTTACACCTTCACTATCCATCTTCACTAGATATGACATCTTGTGATCAATATTTGCAACATTTTCAATGAGCTCCAAGACATATAACCAATATGGACATGTTTTATAGGTATTTTAAAACATAATAAAATAATTATATTAATTACTAATCCACTGCAACATATCCCTAAACTCAATCTCACTCCTGCGTGGTTTTTCTCACTATCTTTACTATTTGACCTTTTAGCGATAGGCCTAATTCCATCATCATTTTAGAAATTTTGACTTATATAAAATTATAATAAATCATTATGGGCATGAATTAAAATTATCAAACTTTGTCCTCCAATGATTTACATTCTTTGGCCTGGTCAACCCTTCTTGGTATACCAAATTTTTGAGAAACAAGAGTTTTTATGTAGCTTCTACTCACTCAACTAAACACTCAATGCCACCTGTAGGTACCTATAAGAGTATTCTACATGATATAGTCATCAAACTATCCTTAACAATCCATTATGGGCACACAAAAACAAAATCTTCACTTTCGGGTCACTATAAGGATTTTATGAGGGTTTTAGACCAGTTTTCATTTTTAACGTTTGTTCATAAAAATCTACCACTAAAACTAAATCCTAATTATTGTAAAAAAAATTTAGGATCCTTTTCCATCTCTTCCTAATATCTCAACTTCCCATGCAATAGTCGCATGATCCAACAAGCATCAAAATTTCTTTCTCGGGTCTGTAACTCTTCCTTTTAGCACTAAAGAGATCTAAAGACCCACTTTTCATGCTTTCTCCTTTGAATCAAGACCTAAAAATTCATGAAAAATATTGAAACAATATTTCACACCTATGGTAAATCTCACATGATCTCTATCACCTTAGAAATTGACTTTGAACCCTCATGATGCCACACTAGGTCTCTTTGTATACTAGACTTATACCTGTAAGCCACACTTAAACCTTGAAAATACTTAGAAACATATTTCATTACTCTCAAAACATCATACCATGCTTACACAAGTTCATAAGCCTCCAAACTTGATCATGATGCCTTATCATGCCATATCCATGCTCAAGAACAAGTCCTTTCACACAGACCTACTAGGCACCATACCACTTTGAGACCTTCTTGCTGCTGTAGATGTACTCTAAGAACACATTATTATGCCAAACAACCTTATTCCATAATCAAATAATGACACACATTTTCTCATAATCTTGTCATATCACAACATTGTACCAAGACGTTATGTAGAACTCAAGAACCTACTAGACCATGCTTAAGCCATCATGAATACTTACCATGTATCTTCATAAGATCACTTCTATGACATCAAGGATACTTGATTACCTTTGAAATCAATGAAAAAATTAATGCTTCAATAGGATCATACCTCAACAATCTCCTCTTTTGTCATTGATGGCAAACATTGTAAAACAAAAGATCATTCTCATCTCCTCAAGCTGGATCTCTCTCAAACTAATATTTCTCCAAATCTAGTCTTTCTCCCCCTTTGACATTAATGACAAATGGTAATATATACTCTCATAAGGTCATCCACACATTGTCCACTGATCCATAGACCTGACCACTTATAAAACCAACAAGATCCCCCTTTATCCATATATACTTCTCTTCAAGCTTCTCAAGAGACCTAAGTTAGCTCCCCCAAACTCCATGCTCCACCTAGATCATGTAATTTGAAACCACAAACCAACTTTTTATAAGAAATACATATCTCACAAGAATACCATACTTTGAATGAAGATAACTTCACCCATACATAGGTTGTCAATGATGACCAAAACATTTTATGTAACAATTATCCTTCTATGTCCCACATGGTTGTCTCCAAAGATCATCAATCCTTCTCACATGAAGCTAACAACCATTACTAACTTCTGAAGCAAAAATGAGATCTTATGAAGTCTAGAATCTATCTCTAACTATGCTCATAAGAGTGCACAAGTCTTGACAACATAGTTATTCAGAGCAATTGAGGACAAACCTCTAACTAAACATAAAGAACTACCTTTCAATGATCTGAACAACAATAACACACTCAATACAACTTGTCTCACTCTTATTTACTTGATATCTGGTAACACATAAATAAGGAACTCCCTTTATTTTTTACAAAGCATCTTCTTGGAACCATCTTCAATCAAATATTATAGAGACCTACACACATTAGGCCTATCTTCTAACAATATCATTGTTCCAAAAAACAATCTTAGTCATCTCTACACAAACATATTCATTGTCTATATGTCATATCAAAAGGTTCTTCATGAAACAGTCTATTAATTTTATGTTTCATAAAACATTATGGCTCAGATTAGCACAAAATAACTTCCATGTAACAAAATTCTAGTTAGGTCTATGAGACCTCAATCTTTGTGGCATACCTATGTCAAATAATCATCAAATTTTGTCAAGACTATTATGGCATATCAGACCTCTGAGTAAGAGTATTATTGATTAGTCTTGTACTTTACCTAATTTTTCAAGGCACTCATATACTATTCATATGCATTATATGATCCTAGTGACACCTTTGACATTCACCAAGATCACTTGACTTAATATGGTAAAGACTCAAAGCAATCAACTTTGTAGACACCTTACATTGACTGGATTATCATGGTTTTATTGTGTTTTTCAAACTCAAACCTCTGTGATCTCAAGAATACCTTCAAAATATCTTCCCATTGTCTCATTGAATCATGCTCACAAGGTGCAATCACCTTCTTAGATGTTCTATCTACCCTTCCTTAAAATGTATCACTTGATCGTGGCCTCATCAACATACCTTTGCTAATCTATGATAACTTCATAGATTCAACTTAGCTCCTCTAGATTAATGATCAACTCCTTCTTCACTCACAAACCTCTACCTTTATAGATACTTATGACTTACTTCTGGATCTCTTTGTGATGTTTCATTATTGATATAGATCACATGAACATATTTCATGGCTTAGATCACTTCATAACATCTTCATGATAACACAAGGTCAAACATACTATTTAGATCATCTTCAGTCCTTAAATCTTATGGATAATAATTTTACCAAGAATGTCATTGGTCTTATAGACTAGTCAACAACTCTCATGAATCTCTGCTTACTTACTTCACCAAGATATCTACACATACTTTCTTACAAGGCCTAAAACAAGGTTCTACAAGACACCTTGATGCTTTGACCTATTATGTACTTTTGACATGTCTTCAGAGTCCTTCTAGACTATCAACTTAGGTTTGATCTTTGACTTAGCTTCTGAAAAATCCTTCTAAGATGGTAAATAACATTTTTGACATTCTTTTAAATTTGATTGATGTCCTAAAAAAACATATAACTCACCTTGGTTTAAGTGTTGATCAAGCCTCATATTTTCATCCTTATTCTCCTTAGTCAACTTTATTAGTATCATCATACTTTAATAGACCATCATTACAAATAAAATAAACACTGTCATCATCATACTTCAATCTTGTGCTTCTAAGGATCACTTTTAGGCTATTAGACCTCTCCAAAGGATTGAATTTGATACCAATTATTGGAATTAAAACCAATAAGAGGGTTGGGGGGTGTGAATAAATGTAAAAATGTTTTATATCAATTCAACTAATCATTCATCAAACATTCAAACTAATCTAGAGATATATCAATGCATGATCAACCATTCATATGAGCATGAAGCAAAAACATAACAAAAGGACATAAGAGCTATATGGGAAACCATCATGGGGGATAAAATGCATTGACACACCACTTGGACTATAGTCCTATAAGTAATGGTTCAAGATTTAGTGAGGCACCAACCCCAAAAGGAGCACTAACCCCTCATTAGTAAAACACCAACTCAACTAGTCCTTTATCAAGCTCCAACTTGCAAAGAGGTACCAACCCCCTAAGTGACTTTTAAATAAATAATACACTTCAAGGACACTTTTTAAAGCACCAACATACAAATTGGCTCCCATTCCCTCTTGATAAAGTACTGACTTAGCCAAGATCAACTTGATCACCTCAAGACACCTTGTGACTTCAATAAAAAAATGGTGATCTCTTCTTCAAATATCTATCTGCATCATCCTATTGCATACATAAGGAATTTATCTATAATATCAATATCAATGGACACAATATCAACCCTTTAACACTCTCAAACTGCCTCTTCAAACAAGCAACCCTGCCCTTCTTCTACTTCACTCAAATAACCTCTTACTAGGCTTATTAGGTAAATGGACATTTTCATCCACACTCAAAACTCCTATTTAATATTCATGACTTATCTTATGCTCCAATTTTATTGTCTACATGACCTATTTCTTCTCCTCAAAGAGATATTTTCTTCGATTGCTCTCACATTCCTTAACTTGCCCAAATAGACCTATTATGCCTTGCACTTATACCAATCACTAGATAACTCACACTCTTGGTCGAAAAAGACATTAATACATTAGGTTCATACCAAAAATATGTTTAAAAACATGTTACATAAGTGAAACACTCACTACATAGGTCGTTCAATACCCATAAGGGCTAAAATCACTATTAGGCATAATAGAGACCTAATGTAATAGGCCTTCTCAAGGCACACATTTCACCTTGACCACCTTGGAAAAATTTGAGAATCATCACATGAATGAAACATTTCAAAAATGTCTCAAATATACCATTTATAACATACATATAGGTCCATACCAACTATTATTCCAATTCAAGCTTACTCACAATTAGGTCTTCACACACCCAAAAAGTCTGTCTCACACAAATAAAACATACAACCAATGTTGACACATAAAAATAAAATAAAATCACATGGATAGAAAATAAATTACATCAGTGTCATCACCATGTTCTTGAGACACTATAAATCATGGCTTAAAGCTTCAAACTTACTCTTGTAACATGACCACTCAGAACTACACACAGGCTCCAAAAACCCAGTCAAGAGTCTTTGAATTTTCACACCTTCATAGATGTTTCTCATGAATAAAAATACAATAAAAATAAAATATGAGACATATATAAAAACTTAATGTGTATTATATCCTTCAACTCTATCCAAATCACCCCAAATTAATCTCTTCTAGATGACTACTCATAACTGCTTGAATGCTCCAAAAGATAGTCATGTAGAATGTTATCTTTAGAACTTATAAGGGTAATTAAAACAATTATAATTTACATGAATAGTTTATATGTAATATTAATAACATTATAATATATATATATATATATATATATATATATATATATATATATATATATATATATATATATATATATATATATATATATATATATATATATATATATCATTGGTTCTAGTGTTAATCATTGGTATTGCAAACCAATTTGTTAACTCTCTCTTTCATAGTGCTTACACAACCAAATAAACCATTTTATATTTCATATGTCAAATCCTTAAAGTGACCTTAAAATTTATATAAATTATGTATATATTATATATATATCAAAAAAAAATTCAATTTCATTTGATACATTTAATCCTATCAAATATTCTCAAACTCTTTACTCCACCTTGTATACACAGAACTGTCATTTTGTCTTGAGAACTAGTCATGGTGAACATGTATTCTGACACCTGTGTATACATAATAAGGAATTAATGATGAATTATTATGATATTTAGACACATTTATAACATTTTAAATCACATATATATAGATTTATAATATTAAATATGGAATATATAAATCAATCTCTGAAACATACACCTTCGCTGTCCATCTTCACTAGACAAGACATCTTGGGATCAACATTTGAAACATTTTTAATGGCCTCCAAGACATATGAAAAATATGGAAATGTTTTATAGGTATTTAAAAAAACCTCAAGTAATTTTATTCATTCCTAATACATTGCAACATATTCCTAAACTCATTCTCACTCCTCCCTAGTTTTTCTCACTGTCTTCTCTATTTGACCTTTTAGTGATAGGCCAAATTCCATGATCATTTATGTAATTTTGAATTATATAATATGATCATAAATAATTATGTGAATTAATTACAATTCTCAAACTTTTTCCTCTAATTATTTTCATTCTTTGACCTGGTCAACCCTTCATGATATACCAAATTTCTAAGAAACAAGAGTTTTAATATAACTTCCACTCACTCTCCTGAACACTCAATGCCACTTATAGGTAATTTTAAGAGTATTGTAACATTATCCAATGATCAAAATATCCTTACCAATCCATTTTGGGCACACAATTTTTTTTTTTTCACCATCGGGTCACTATAAGGGTTTTAAACTAGTTTTCATTCTTAACATTTGTTCGTAAAACTCTACCCCTAAAACCAAATATTAATGATTGGAAAACATTTTTAGTAACATTTTAAATCTTTCCCTAAGATATCAACTTACCATGCAATAGTTACACATGCCAACAAGCATCAAAAGTTCATTTTTAGGTCTGTAACTCTTGCTTTTATCACTTGAGAGACCTAAATACCCACTTTTCATGTTTTATCCTTTGACTCAAGACCTAAAACTTTGTGATAAATATTTAAACAACCTCACACCTTTGATAAATCTCACATAAGGTATAGTACCTTAGAAACTAACATTGATCCCTCATCAAGCCACACTAAGTCTCTTTGCATACTAGGCTTATACTTGTAAGCCACACTTAGACCTTAAAAATAATTTAAAACCTATTTAAATACTCTCAAAATCTCATACCCATGTCAAAAATACTCATACCAGGCTTACACAATCTCATAAGCCTCCAAACCTGATCATGATGCCTTATCATGGCATATCCATGCTCAAGAACAAGTCCATTCACACAAACCTACTAGGCACCATACCACTTTGAGACCTTCATGACACTATAAATGTAATCTAAGAACACATCCTTATGCCAAAAAACCTTATTCTATGCTAAAATAATGCCACACATCTTCTCATAATATTTTCACATCATAACATTGTACCAAGACCTTATGCAGAACTCAAGAACCTACTAGACCATGCTTAGGCCATCATGAATACTTACCATGTATCTTCACAAGATTCTTATGGGACATCAAGGACACTCAATTACCTTTGACATCAATGACAACATTAATACCTCAATAAGAACATACCTCAACAAGATATCCATTAGGGGCAAGGGAAGCTGAGGTTCAATATCATTTCCCCCTTTGCCGACATTACATTACACTATAAATTAATGGGGTTATGCTATAGTCCAGGTAGCTAGCACATGTAAACAGGGATTGGAGATGCCTAGGTGATGGATCAATGTGGCTCTTGGTATATATGGGCATGGGCTAGATGTGCATAAAAGCTGAAAAAGGATAAAAAAGGCCCTAAGATGGGTCTAGGGCTAAGCTAAGGATAGGGTGGTCTCAAGTAACACTCATTTCATTAAAATGACATTTTATATGAATACATTTTACATTTCCCCCCTATTTTTAGAAATGTAAGAAAGAAAAATGACTAGGATAAAGGAAAGAGAAATGTACCCAGACTTACCTATGAAGTGAAGCCCGTGAATGTGGGTCTGAGTCTATGAACTATGCTATATTGAATTTCCTATAAATGAAATGTATATGAATAATTCCTTACTTAATAAATATCAAAACCAAAGACAAAACTAAGTAAAGTGATGTGAGAGAGAAGAAAGGAATGAATACACCTCATTGGGTATGTGAAACAATGCAAAAACCTAGTAAAATATTGTGTGTGGATGTAGATGTTGATCAAATAATGAATAGCTTAGACAACGTTGATGGCTTGCCCAATCCCAATGTATGGGTGACTTCATAACTAAAGTTGGCCTTGAATCCATCATTGTCCACCCCTATTCAATGGATCATAATCTATGAATAAATTGGATTGGAATGATGGCTTGTCCATCTCTCTTATGTAAGTAGCTCAAGAACTCAAGTAGGTCATGACTCCATCATTGCCTACCCATGTGTAGTAGAAGAAGCTGAAAATAAAAATGTGTGGTGTCATGAATTTTTAAAATATGGCTCTCAGCCACTTAGAACTTTGAATTTTAAAATGGCTTAGGGGCCACTCAGGAATTTTGAAATGTAAAATGGCTCAAGGGCCACTCGAGAACTTAGAAATGCTAACCACTATAAACAAAATGAGGAATTAATCTAGTGTAATCCTTGTGCATATGGTGTTTGAAGTATATAACATGGAGAATGACGTGAAATTATTATTCCATCTGAGAGAACTAGTGCAAAACTAAGTATATGGAAATAATATGCCTGCACATGCCCCCAATTCTGATATTTGTGCATATAGATATGGACTGAGTTATAGTAATTGTGTTTGTACATATCTAAAAATGAAATGGGAGTAATCATGTCATGTATGATTCCCCCAATCTAAGCAAACCTATGTAATTTTGTGTGAAAACTGAATATATACTGAGCATATCTGATAATTTGTGATTGAGATTGTGGAAATCTAAATTATACCTGCTTTACCTTTCTGACAATTCTAGAGTTTTCAATTTTTGAGGATACTAGACAAGCATGGTGGGTGGACTTTAGTACACTGCAATATTGGTAGTGTATTGTGTTATTATTCAAAATTTTTGTTTCTAATAAAACTGAGAAGGCTACTAGATAATAGCATGGTGGGTGGACTATAACACACTATGCTCTTGGTAATGTACTGTGTTATTATCTAAAAGTGCTATTTCTAAGAAAACTAAGACTGATTTGTGTATGACTGTATTTCACTATATTTTCTTAAGTATGAGCTCTGTAATCTATTTTTGTATGCTAAAACTTATGTTTTGAGTGCATTAGGATGGTCTGATCTCTGTGACAAACCCTTGTGAATGCCCACTCTTTTGAGGGGAGTTGTTAAACCTCTAAAATAACTATCCAAAAATTTATGCATCATGTGTGTTAGAATAAAAATATATGATATCTACATGATGAACTAATATAATATGTATACATGACATTAAAATGTAAAATAAATTGAGCATAAGTTGGCAATATATGATGCATGTTAGATCGAACATTCACAAGGTTATCAAGATAGATATAATAATGTAAGCATATATATGAATGACAAATTTGAACATAATCTAAGTAAACTAATTGGGGGGATGGGGCATGATGTCCATCAAGGCACCCAAGAAGTAAGGGGAGCTATATGAGGTCCCTCATGACATCACAAACTATATGTCAAAGTAACAAGCAAGAGATAAGGGTCATGGCCATGATATATATGAAAGCATAAAAATAAACACATGAGGCATGAAAAGTAGACCAAGGGGACATAATACAAGGGACATGGGCACATGTCACTAAGTCTAAGAAAAAGAACACATATAAGGACATGTTCAAATGTCTGCATACACAAAAGAACACATAAGTTTGGATTAGAGCCACATGGAAGGACATGTTCAAATATCTACATACACAATCAAGAATCATAGATAAGGGCATGGGCACATGTCCAAAGTATAAAAGTAATGAAAGGACAATGACATTCAAATTACATCAATTAGATGTACAATCAAAGAGACATAATCAAATCTAGACTAGTAAAGCTAGAAAAGATAGTATGAATAATCATGTGGTACATATTTGTATAAAATCAAATATGTACATAAACTAAGTCTATAGTAGTAGTCGACAAAAAAATAGTGTAGTATAATATGATCAATATCAATATATAATTAATGCTAAATATGTGATATGTAGTATAGAAAGATATAACCTGACAAATCAGAAGTTGTGTGTATGATGTCCCCAATGGGCTAATATATCAATGCTGAATCGATGTATATATGTATATGCCATTGATGTGTGTATAATATCAAATATAGATCTGTATAGAGTACTGAAGTCTTGTAACAACCTATAAACACTCGAAGGGAACAAGTGAATCATGTATGTATGATAAAACTGACTACACCAAAATATATAACATTAGTAGTACCTAGAAAATATAAGGAATGTAAACATGGAAATGCATACAATCTAAAATTTGTATTTTTTGATAAATATTTGATTATTTTTGTCTTTTTAAACATGATATATATATATATATATATATATAATGTTTTTTGAGTATAATCTATGTGCAAGCAACATGAAAAATGAAACTGTGTACAAGGAACAAGATAAAGGAAACTATGTAAAAGTAAATTGAAATAATGAAACTATGTATAAGTAATAAGGGAACATACTAATCGATGAGTCTTTCAAGAGACTCACTATCAAGATGACCTATATAAAATAAAGTAAGAGTGATCACACATGATGTGTGAGGAAGTATCTAATATCTAGGAACTAGATGTACTAGATAATATGTAGTTAAAACTGACTATAGAGCATGGCAATGAATTTGTGGAGTTGATTGAACTAGTCTATGAACTATAGGGCTCTTACGGACACATCTGGTATAAGAAGATATAATTGGCTTATATGCTCTATATGGAGTGGTTTGGGGAATTAGTAACATTAATTGAGGTGGGAATGGGGTAGAGAGAGGATATCTCTAATCCGCATGTCTCTAATGTAAGGGTCTCTCTAATAAAGGTATCTATGAGAGAGTGTGTATATATGGTAATGTTTTAGAAGTAGACCTCACCGGTAATGGTGGCTCAACTGATATTTGAGGTGTGCTAATGGAATATATGTTTAGAGCTATCAATGGTGACTAATATATAAGTAGTTGTGGAGTAGGTAAAGGATACTCATATGGAAGATTGCCAACTATAACAACCTGATTAACATGTATATACTTAAGACATCTATGTACGGTGGAGTGAATGGATCAAAGCTACTATATCCAATGCTTACCCAATAATATATCAAATGTTTTGGCACTAGTAAAACTATGAATTTGGTGGACACATGTACATGCCCAACCTATAATGGAAGTATAATCTTCCCAATGGAGATTTGGACATGGCCACTAAAGCCACAAATAACTATATCTATTAGAGAAATATCCTAATCTGAATAGCCCAAGTGATGTATAAGTGTAATAAAACACATATTGATCTTTGACCCATTTTCAACCATGACACTCTAAATAGGATGATGATCAATGTAAGATTGTACAAAGAGTGCACATAAATATAAGTCATCATCAATGATATATTATTCCAAGAAAGTGATAAGAGACCTAATTGGCACTATAGTATGATACACAGTAATGATATTATGTATAGGGTGTGTGTTCATTGTAAGAGTATGATAATATGCTGGTGGTGGATGTGCTTGATAAGTATAATGAACACCTAAAGTGTTTGTTGTCTCATTAGCCATGTGGATGTGTATGATAAATATAATGAACACATGAAGTGTTTGTTGTCTCATTATCCATATGTTATAGAAAGAGATCAAAAAATACTTTCATTACTTTTGATTTAGTTGGTTGTGCTTTAAGTGTTTCTATAGTGTTTTCATATCAATGATATTAGCATTTATCAAATCTTGGATCTTATGTTGTAAGCTAATGCATTTACTCGTAGTATAGTCAGGGGCCCTATGATAATTGAAAAATGCATTGCGTTCATAATTATTTGTAAGAGGTCCAGTTGTATCAACCTCTTTGATGGAAGGGAGAGATATGACATTGCATTCTAAAAGTTATTGGAGAATGCAAGCCAATAATTTAAAAAGATTCGTAAAAGGTCTTCTTGAAGGAGCTGATAAAACCACATAAGGAATTGGGTCTGAGGCTACGTTAACTATTGTATTTTATTCATTTTTATTTTCATTGGGCCTCACCTTATATGGGAGCTTATTTGAAATCTTATTAGTGGAATCCAATATGGTTGTGTACTTTAACTTTCCCATGGAGAGAAGTTTAACTTCACATTCCTTCACTATATAGCATAGATCTATAAATGATGGATTTTTTTTGAATAATTTAGATTCATGTAATGCTGGTAATAAAATTTACTTAAATATGTCTTGGAGTTCTCTATCTACCATGGTGATAGTCATATTTTTTAATATGGTTTTATATCGCAAGAAATATTCAGCTATTGGCTCATTAGATTTTTACTTTAGTTGAGTGACTTGAACATCAAAAAATTTGTCACTAATGTTGATAAAAAAATGTACCAAAAACATATCTACGAGTGGATTAAATATTTTAACAAATTGATTAGGGAGATCATAGAAACATTATAATGCATAGTCATTTAAATTGTGAGGGAACAACTTAGTCAAGAGCTAATCATTACACACATAATCCAAACATGGTATGTGAAAAACATGTAGATGATGATTTGGGTAACCCTTACCATCATACAAAGTAAGATTGGGTGGCACAAATATGTATGTTAAAGGAGCTACCACTATATGTTGTGTTAATGGTGCATGTAGGAGAACATGAGAGTCCAAGGCATGAGATGGTTTAGTGGCACCCTAATCAAGATGTAACACTGTGGCATGTAGAGAAATGATCTCATGCATAAGGGATTATACATTAGGAGAAGAGGAATACGTACTAGCCATAGGAGGTTTTGCCACTAGTGAGAGTTGCCTAGTTATAGTAGGTTATTATAAAATCTAAGTTATTAAATGTAAACTCAACCAATGAAAGATAATCTTCCCAATTATATTATTGATCCATGAAATACATATGAAGAAGATCCTTTAGCACTTAGTTAACTCACCTAGTTTGACCATCAGTCTCTAGGTGATATGCAGTGCTAAAATCTAGTTATGTATCCAAAGCTAAATTCAGTGTTACCCAAAATCTATAAGTCATCTTCAGATCATGATCTAAAATGATCTTATCAAGAAATCCATTCAACCTATACACTTCCTTTATAAATCTCTTTGCAAGAATACGTGCATCATCTATCAAATTTATTGGTATAAAATGAGCCACCTTGGTTAGTTTGTCAACTTTTATAAAGATCATATCATGCCTATTTCATGACATCGATAAACCTTGGACAAAGTCCATATTGATCACATGCCACTTCCATTCTAGTATATCTTGCATATATAATAACTCAGTTAGATGCACATGTTCATATTTCACTCACTGACATTCCAAATAATGTAACACATAGTCTACTACATCTTTCTTGATTCCCTTCTAGAAATACAATGGTCTAATCTCTATCATGATCTTGGTTACTCCTAGATGTCTTGAATATGGGGTATTGTGTAGTTCCTTTAGCATTGTGCTTCACATATTCTCTCAATTTGGAACATATATCCTTCCATTGTAACATAAAAGACCATAATTATCTAATTTGAATCCTTTATATTAAGGATTCTAAGCATTTTTAGATAATGCCTTTCTAACCTGATCATATAATTCATCTCCTAGCAAGAATATGATCACTCAATCCCTGAAAGTATTCCTGATAGTATCCATAATTTCTATGTACCTTCTATGACTTATGGAATTGGCTACTCTATTTTCCTTGCCTTTGATATAGTTGATATTGAAATCATAATCAAACAAAAACTTTATCCAACGCCTTTGATGAACATTTAAATTTAGTTGGGTGAAGATGTACTTGAGTCCCAAAATTATCCATCTTGAGCTCAAATGTTTTTCTAACAAGTAATGGCACCAAAATTATAAAGCATGCATAATTAATGTAAGTTATAGGTCATGAAGGGCATAATTCACGTCTTAGGGATTTAACTTCTTTGATTCATAAGCCACCATTGCACCATATTTCATAAGGACTCATCCTAGTCCATCCCCTGATGCATCTATGATCACTAAAAATTGACCATTGGGGTCAGGAACTCTTAACACTGGTGTTGAAGTAAGGCTTATTTTCAATTCCTAGAAATCTCTTCACACTTCTCTGACTAGACAAAAATTTGGTTCTTACATTTCAAAGAGGTAATGGGTTTAGCTATCTTAAAAAAATTCAAAATGAACTTCCTATAATATCCTACTAATCCCATGAAACTTCTTACCTCATGCAAATTCTTTGGTTTCATCCATTCTTTAATGGCTCTTATCTTTAATGGATCTACTAAGATACTATCCGTAGAAATAATATGTCCCAGATATTACACTCTCTCTTGGAAAAATGCACACTTAGATAGATTGTCATATAACTTGTGTTTTTGTAACCATTGTATAACCAGTTCTAGATGTTGAAGGTGATCCTCTTCACTCTTTGAGTATATAATAATGCCATTAAGAAATACCAAAATAAAATTATCAAGATAATATTTGAACACACTATTCATGAGAGTCATGAATTCTATTGGAGCATTAGTCAACCCAAATGGTAGCACTTTGAACTCATAATGCCTGTAATGAGTTCTAAATGCTATCTTCAAAATATCTTCATCCCTTATCCTTAGTTGATAGTATCTTGATCTAAAATCAATCTTAAAAGAGATCATTAGTCTCCATATTTGATCAAAAATATCATCTATATGAGGTAGTGGATACCTATTTTTTAGAGCTACCTTGTACAACATTCTATAGTCAATATAAAGTCAAAGAGTACCATCCTTCTTCTTGATAAAGACAATTGGTGCACCCCATGATGACATACTTCACTGATCAACCCTTTAAACAACAATTCCTAGAGTTGAGCCTTTAATTCAATCAACTCAATGGTTTTCATCCTGTATGGTGCCTTAGACTGTGGTTTCAATCCAAGTATGATATCAATAGAGAAATCAAACAGGAGTCTAGGAGGCAAACTTGCCAATTCTTCCAGAAACACATCATGAAAATTTCTACGAAATGGCTAATATTCAAGAGATGGTTCCTTAGGTTCCTTTACTTAATTTATTTTGATGATAAATACTTAGCACCATTTTCCTTGAGCCCTCTTGAGTTGCATAACATAAATCTACCTATGCCTCAACTCTCTTTTCTCGTCTTGAATTTATGTTTGATTTCTAAAATCATCTAGATGCTCAACCTTATTTAGGTATAATTCAACCTTGGCCTTATATTTATCAATCTAGTTGACTCCTAAAATCACATCATATGACCCTAGTGGTGCTACATATAGATCCACTACTATTGTGAATTTGGGTAACCTAATTTCTACTTTAACTAAACACTTGCCAACCATGACTTTTGAATCATTCCTATATTCTACTGACCATGCATATACCATTACTCCAACTCTTTTAGTTAACTTAATAAGAATTTTAGGAGATATAAAACATTTTATAGCCCCTATATCTATCTAAATATAATTTGGATGTTCAAACAAAGTACCTGACATTTCTATGGGTGATGCTTGAAATTTGGCTTACCGATTATCAACTATGGCATGAATATGCTACTAAAAACTGACCTACTAAAGAGTAATAACTTTTTTATTTAACTTGTCCAGAGTATCATCATGAGCATAATGGTCATCTTCATAAATGAAACAACCTCTAGGTGATCCTTTCTTGTCAGCTTGTTAATTTCTCTTAAAAATACATTTGAAACCATTTCCCTATTTCTTATTGCCTGACCCATTATTAAATTTGGCATTCTAACTTTTGAAATACTTCTTGGAGTCTCCACTCCTCTAATTATAGTTATTCTTTTTAAAATTTGACTTAGAATTTCCAAACTTTTTCTTAAACTTATCCTGACTTGTGCAAGAAACTTCAACTTCTGTTCTTGTTTGACTACTGTTGATGCTTGAATATGTATCATAGGTGCCCAAAATGTTCAAAAAAACTTCTCATTTTATAATTATAAGAATTCAATTCATGAGTTGTAAGTTATGATAATATTGTTATCTATTTAAAGAATAGAGGCAAAGCAAGTGGACTATTTCACAATATTTATAATGTTTGGTGGTTGGGAGTCACCATGGGCAAATAGTTAATCTATGCAAAATATGAAGTATGCTATGATAATAACTATGGATTATGATCAAGAACTAATCTAAAGAATAATATAAGATGGATATTTACAATGAAATTTAACATAGAGTGATCTGGTTAAAAAAGGAGCAAAAGGAAAAGTAAGGTAAAGAAGAGATATTGTTGATATCCATTCCAAACATTATGACAATGTTCAAATATCATCTAGGCTTGCACTTAACCAATGTATGACATGAAGTAGCATAAGCTCAAATACTATCTCACATCAAGAAAACACCTAATTAATGTGGTAAATAATGCAAATAAGAACCAATTTCACTTTAAATATTTACCCCTGCAAGCAAACAACATTAGCTCAAATGCATAAGAGTAAGAAAATGAAATGAACCTAAGAACTTTCAATTAACTTAGAATTAACATAAGTTAACAGCTTTGCATTCAAATGTACACACCAAGAATTTATAAGAACCATTAAAATCTAGAATTCCAAACAAATAAGTAAGAGAGAATCTACGATAACAAAAGACACAAGAAAATTTGGACAAACTTTGCAAAATTCTTTACTTATATTAATTGCTCAAAATTTACAAAGTAATTTTATATCTAAGAACTCCCTCCCCCTTTTTTACAATTGAAAATTTACCTTTTATAGAATGCAAGGAAGTATGTTGGTTAATCCCATCCAATTATAAAAGTACAAGTGTTAGGACAATTGTCCTTTCTATAAATGTTTTAGAATACACTAGACTTTCCTTAATGGACTGATCTATAGGCAATGTATTTTACACATTGCACATGCCTTCACAAATAGAATATTCCATTTTAAAAATGTATAATGCCTAGATACAAGAAGAATAATCTTGATTTAACTAATATTTAGGACCCTTGTGTTACTGAAGTCCCTTGTTGCTGATGTAGGGTCATCATTGCTCTCTGATGCTGCTCCTTAATTAACACAAGGTCAACAATTGGTTTCATGAAGATCTCCTTCATTTGATTTGATAACCTCTTGTGTTATTTATCTATCCTTATTAATGCCTTTTGATGTTTTTGGCTTTACTTAATATTTTCCTTTATAGTTAAAATCATATCCATGATCCGATTATTATCACTAATAGCTTTATTTATGCTTTTGTTCTTCATCAAAAATGAGGCCCAAGGAACTAGGTGTAGTAAGATCAATGATCATGGTTCCAAGTAAGTGATCCATCCTATCTTGCAGTTGTTTGTCATACTCAAGGAGGTTTTCCAAGTTCTTAGATTAGGTGCTCAAACCCTTGATTTTGTCCACAAACAATCCCATGACTATGTTTAAATGAGCCAGGCTAATTGTTTTAAAATTAGGAATTTGATCTTCAATAAAGATTTTGATCAAATATTTTGTTCTATCCCTTGAGTACTACCATTGGTCATGTATTTTTAAAATTTTTTCACTAGTGGTCTTTAGTTCAATCCTAGATCAAATTACCCTTATGAAGATGACAATTCAAATTCTCTGGCATGATTATGGTGTATATAGGGCCAAACTAGGGATCCTATATGTGCTTAGGGATTTTTGAAGGTTTTTATAGTGCTCTAATGGTGGTAGTTATCTAAACTTGCATGAGCTTCATTACTTGGATCCCAATTGGACTGCATACTTATGCCCTTATATTTCTCAGGTCTATAAGATCTTCCACTTAGCACATTATACTTACGTGGCTCTGATGTGGCGTCACCATGGCATCGATGTGGTATTTTCATAGTATTCATATTTAAAAAATGACCATTTCCTTTTTAAAAATTCTTTCTTGATTTCACATTGTTGGATCATCCTTTCACTAATCAATGTAGACCATCAATCTCAATCTGAGAACTTGAATGCCATTGGCTGCTCATTACATTCCCTATTTTTATGACCCTTGTCACTTTCATATTTGATTAGAGATTTTTTGAAATGTCAACATTGATATTGTACCATTGATCTTGATTTCATGGATCAATCATGCTCTATTGATCTTGATCTTCTTATTTGTACCTTTTATTATATATACCGTTGATCTAAATGTATATGATCATCTACATACCATTGATATTTAAAAGATGATTGAGATTTAATTTTTGGCCCACAACTATGCCATATGTCATCTCTATGTTCATCTTGACTTTTTAACGTTCATCATGCACCATCTGATCATCCTCATTTAATCAAATGTGCTCCATTAGATCTTGAGCCATTAGGTTGAATGTCATTGGCTATTGAATGTTTTTTGGCTGAGATTGTGACACTTGTCACCTTCTTGCTTATCTTTGGGATCCATTGAATTTTTGACTTGATATGTGTCATTCAATCAATCTGGCCTAAGTAAACATGTATGGTTGATCTCTGAAAGATGCTCGAGCTTTAGCTTAGGCTCAGGGTCTTGACCTTTCAACTTTAATCCTACACTATTTATCTTGTTCATTCTGGAAAACATGGATTGTTGATCCTATGAATGAAAATGACATTTGAGTTAGTGCTTGAGGAAATAAACAACTTAGCATAATGTTTTGGGCCATGGTTTTATTTCATGTTAATAAACATGGGCAAGACCTTAGAAAAAACATTTTAAGCTAGGTTTTGAGACATAATAAAAGGGACCTCATGAATAATCAAAGACATAGTAGATATATTTTAGCCTAAGGTTTGTTGTATTAATAAATAAAACAAACTTTAGGGTAAGGCTTTTAGTCTAAGTCTATAGTAAGAGGGACCTTTTTTTTAGTTAGACCATGCTAAGATAAAAGGGAACAAAGGGGGCTCAGAATGTGAAAAACTTAGGATAAAGATTTTAGACTAAGTCTTGGTCATGTTAATAAACACATGTAGGACCTTAGGATAAAATATAAACTAAGTCAAATTAAAGATTTCTAATGAAAATTTAAATAAAAGCTCTCACTAAATTTGAATTCAAAAGGAGTTCTTAGACTAAATCAAGACTAAGGGTTTTAGAAATTTAAATATGAATTCAATTAATCATTTATAAACCAAAGGCTAGTAAAATAGGTAATTTGACATTTAACATAAAACCCTGAGTATTGCCTATTTCAAATGAACTCCATTAAACTCGCAACCAAAAACACAAATATCTAATGTTAGCAATTTTAGATAAGATCAAACCAGAGCCATGAACAAATAAGCCAACTAGACAATGGTGTGGATGATCTTCAAATAAATATAAAGTGCAAAACACTCTAGTGGTACTCTGATCAGATGAATTTTCAAATTTATGATAAAAATTTACACAATTTAAGACAAGGGTCCCCATTTTTCAGAAATGGAGGTATGTTGACCTCAACAAATGGTGGCTTCTAGGGGAAACATATAAATATGTTAGAATTCAGAGACTCTGGTTTAGACTAATAATTAAGCTACTTATTCCATTTGATCAAGCACCATTATTAAGATCAGTTCATGGTTAACAAATATTTCACATGCAAAATTAGGATCAAACATCAAGACATAGTTGTGTTGTGTGTGTGTTTTTATTCCACTTACTGATTTCCATAAGATTTATAGAATAAATTTTAGGTTCATGACTTTAACCATTAAAATTGACTTTCAACATGTTTGGATAATCATTAAAAACCATGCTTTAGCTTAGGGAAGGCTTGGGCATTGCTCTACTCCCAACCAAACATCTATAGCCCTAATAGAGATGCTTTTAGCTCCACTCAAGGCCTTGCTCCATTTCCAGCTAGGTGTCCATATCCTTGGTGGAGATTACCAGAATCACCTTTGCTTAGAAAGCTCTTAAATTTTGTAATAAGCCTCTTATTTTTTGTATTTTTCAAGTCATTTTGACTTTTTATCAAAGATTGGGAACCAGATTAGCTAGGTTTTGGGATTTGGTCAAGTGTTTGATCTTCAAATAATCATCCTTTCTTGTAAACTTTGTCTTAGGCAATTAATGTTTTTTAAGTGCAAACATGATTGTATCCCAATAATCCAAGCTTTCACTCTACATGTAAAATCTTTGTTATAATCAAGCTTAGATCAGAACAAATCTTAAAATCTCAAGGAATAATTAACCTATCCATTAGTCTTTGCTAGATTCTCTGAACTATAACATTAAGCTCATACTTTAATAATCCATGGTCAATCAATGTTGAGGACACATACCTGCATTCCTAAATTATGGAGTTCCTTTTGAGCATCATATGAATCTTGAGCTGAGGGTTGTCTGGAATAGGCTTATTAAAAGTAGGGAACAAAGCAGAGAAAGCAAACACACCAAACATAAAATAAATAAATAAAAAGCAAAGAAAACAAGTAAACGAATATATATAAACACTATGTACAAACAAGGGACAAGAAGGAAAGAACAAAATGAAACTAATCTATCCCTACCTACACTAACTCTAACTAGTCTTATAATTTATTCCATGAAAAATCTAGGTGGGACAATAGAGAAGTAGTTCTTAAGGTACTACCCATTGGTGGGTAGTGTGAACTCTGCTCCTTAAAAGTCTATCATATTGAAGGTGTTTACTCCAAGTATCCTAGTAATTTGATAAGGACCTATCCAAAAAGGTGTGAATTTCCCATGTTTACCCTTAGGTTCAAATGCCTTGTCCCAAAGAAAAACTAAGTCTCCTTGCCTGAACACCTTTATCTTTGAATGTTTATCAAACCACCTTTTCACTGTAGTCTAGTACTTGATAAAATTAGAAAAATCCTCTTCTCTTGCATCCTCCATCTATATGATGTCTAGCAACCTTGAACTTGAAAATTATTGGTCCTCCTCCATGTATTTTTACATGAACTTGTACGTTGGCAGCTTGAGTATGATGGGAAATATGGGTTCTTGACCATATACCAATAAGAATGGTGATGCCTTGAGATATTTCTTAGCTCTTGTTATATCCACCCAAAGGGAATAATTAAGTACCTTGTGCCATGTTCTTGGGTTATTAGCTGTAGACTTCTTTATGGTTTTTACCAAGTTTTTATTTGTTGACTTAGACACTCCATTACCTTAAGGGTAATGGTTGGATGAGAACTTGAGAATTTTTTTGTTGTCATATGCCCATTAAATCATTTTAATGGATACAAAGGTAAATCCATTAACACATACTAGAGATACAAGTGTCCTAAACCTTGTGCATATGTTTTCTTCTAAAAAATTGATCACCTCTTCAGTTTTGCACTGTTTGGTTGTCACTACTTCAGTCCATTGGTGTAGTATTCAGTAACAGTCAAAACATACTTGTGAGCATTAGAGGAATTGGGGTTAATGACCCTCATAAAATATAGTCCCTATTGGGCAAAGGGTTTATCAATCATTCCTAAATTTAGTGGCATGGTTGCCTTAGGATCTTTAGTGTTGAAGACTTGACATGAGTGTCACTCTCTCATATGCTTGTGAGCATCCTTGAAGATAGTAGGCTAGTAGTAACTAGTTATAATGATATTGTGAGCTATAGTCCTTCCAGATGGATGCCCACTTCCTAGCTTTTCATGGAAGGTGTTCATGATCTCAACTACTTCACTCTTGGAGACACATATCAAGTATATGTCTTCAAAGTTTCTTCTATACAACACTTTATCTTTGATCAAGAAATGGGCTGCTTTGAGCCTTAAATCTCTTATTTTTTCTTTACTTAAACCTATAAGACAATAACCATTGATCAGTAAGTGGACAATGGGATCATACCAATCATTGGGTCTGAAACTTTGTTGTTCTACCTGCATGACACAGTTTGGGATTAGTATTAACAATCAACTAAATTAAACCCTAACACCTTACCAATTTGTTAGTCTTCATCTCAATGTCATATTCTTAGAGCATAGACATCCACTTACCTCTCCTTTCTCCTAGTTCATTTTGACTTATCATGAGTTTAGTGATAGACTATGGAAGGATTGCATGCACCTTATTCCTAAGAATATAATGCTTGAACTTTTTTGCTTCCTTAACCAAAACACATGCTTGTTTATCAATCAAAGAGTAGTTTAACTCAACATTTTAAAGGTTCATTATCATAAAATCTACTGTATTGTCACATCCATCTATCTTCTGAGTTAGAACTATAGCTATTGTATGATCTAAAGCAAAAGAGTAAAGATAAAAATCTTTAGTAAAGTCTGGACTTATCAGTAGATGGTCTTGTCTAATTTACTCTTTGATGTCTTTCAAAGCCTTATTGGTCTCTTCATTCTAAGTAATCTTAGCCTATTTATTAAACATATCGTTCAAAGGTCTCACTATTTCTATAAAACTAGAAATGAACTTTCATACAATGTTTATTTTACCAAAGAATGACTTCAATTCCTTCCTACTATTAGGGGGTTCTATAATAGATATTACGTTTAATCTATCAAGGTATATAGAGATTCCCTCCTTAGTGATAACATGTCTTAATAGTTTTCCCTTAGTAACATAGAAAATACTTTTCTTTGGGTTGAGAGAAATCCCATACCTTCTGCATCATTCAAATACCTATTATAAGTGTATAATATGATCCTCCTTATTTTTAGAAAATATAGTCAGATCATCCATGTATATGATAATGTAATTACCCAAAAGACATTGGAAATCATGATCCATAACCCTTTGAAAAGTGGCTCCTACATTTACAAGTCCAATTGACATTCTTTTGTATATAAAAGTGCCCAACTTAGTAGTGAAAGTAGTTTTCATCTTGTCTTCTTGGTTCACCAGCACCTAGTTATACCCTAAAAATCCATCAAGAAAAGACATCATAGAAAAATTAAAAATAATTTGGATTACTTGGTCAAGAGAAGGCAAAGGATAGTTATCTTTTTTAGATGATTTATTCAAATTCCTAAAATCAATGCACAGTTTGATTTCACCATTTTTCTTCTTGATTGGTACTAAGTTAGCTACCTAAGTGGAGTGCCTAATGGGAAACACAATATTGACATCTAAGAAATTCTTGACCTCTTTGTATATCAGTGGTTTTAAGACTAGGTTGACATGCCTTTGATTTTGTCTAAAAGGTTTACAATTTTCCTTTAAATGTATGGTATGTGTTATGACTTTTGGTCAAAGATATTTAGGTCATCATAAGACCATGCTATGACATATTTGTATTTGGTTAGCAATTATTTGGCTCTTTTGGACTCAATGCTTGTACAGGCTGTACCAATATTAACCAACTAAGGTTGACCTTGAAGTCCAAGATCAATTACATTATAGTATTTCTCACTTTGGGAATCTTGACAGTCTCAGCTAGTCTATCTGTGTCAAATAGTCTCTCTAAGGTTATCATCCCTTTGGGGATCTTATTGTCACTTGATTGAATGACCTTATCATCAAGTTTTCCATCAAATTTGTCATCATCAAGGGTATTTTCATTGACTTCATTTATGACATGATATTCAAATACTCCTAAACTAGTCATGAAGAGTAGGATCTGTTGGTCATCACTAAATACCTACAGATGGTTTACATTATTAGGAATTGAAGGGCATGAAACCAACTCAATAATAAGGTTCTGGGAGTCTTTCCCTAACATAAGATTAGTAACTGTTGAGGCAAGCTCATTAGCATCCTTGTTCTCTTCCCTAGGGATGAAAATAATGTTAAAAGCATCAAAAGATTCAATCAAATTCTAGAATCTAAACTTGTATTTATTAAGATAAGACAACTTGTATTGATATTTACTCTTGACCTAAGTAACTATTAGTTCAGAATCACCAAAAATTAATAGTTCCTTGGCCTCATACTTGATTGAAAATTATAATCCAAGAATAAGTGCTTCATATTTAGCTAAATTATTGTTGCACGAGAACTAAGGTTTGAAGAGGCATTGTATTCTTTCATAATGGGATTGATTAACACCACTCTTACTCTAGAACCTAATTTTCATCTATCACCATCAAAATATAGCTTCCATAATCTAGACATAGTATTAGAAGTTGTAGAGTTACATACCTTTGTGGTGTCAAGAGTGTAAACACCCAAATTTGAGTTAACCATTCTGACCTTCTCATTGATTAAATTGTACTTAGTGATCATATGTTTCATTTTAGGTTTCTTTTCTATCCTAATATAATTGATAACTCATTTCCAAGGTAATCACATGTGGGAACAATTTGTAGATATGTAGTTGTTTAATGATCTGGTCTAGTCTCTGCTTTACAACATCCCATAAGCATCAGAGATGTCCACCATTTGGATATAAATGAACTATTGGATTCTTGTCTCTGAGGCAATTTGAATGTGAACATTCAATAATTCACCAATCACTTTGACTCTTGATTTATCTAATTGATTTACAACTCTATTAGACTTAATGGGAGTCAAACCTAATTGCTCACCAATACCTTAGGTATAATATTTGTAGATGCACCAGAGTCTAACAAATAATTATGAAAATTCTTACCAAAGATCCTGACTGTAAGTAGGAAAAGGGGAACATCTACTTTAATTTTGTGTATTGCAACATTAGCATGTGCATACTTTTAGACTTACCAAGCTTCTTAGACAAATATTCCAATAATAGATCCCTTTGTTTTGTGATTTGAGTCAACTTATGCAAGGTAATATTAGCTTTGATATTTTTCATATCCTTTAACATATTATATCTAGTCTTATTAGATGTATTAACATTAGGTTTAGAGGTAATTCCCTTAGTAGGCTCTAGATTGTTATCTGATGTATTATCATGAGTGTCAAAGTTATTTGGAGGAGTTGAGGGAGTCAAAGGTTGTTTCTACTCCCTATTCCTTAAAGGATAGGTCTTCTTCAGATATTGCTAAAAGGCATGGATCTCTTCAGGAATATCTTCAAGCTCATTCTCTTCTTGGAATGGAAACTCAAATGTTTCCACCATGAGAGTTGAGTCAGTAGATTTAGATGACCTTAAAGAATTTGAGGTATCTGTACCATTGTATTTATTAGGGATAACTTCAAAAGTGTCTAACTCTTCTTGAAAAGATTCAAAAGCATTAAATTTTTTTATATAATCTAAGTCACCATGTTTGGAAGTATAATACACTACAATAATCAAGCAAAGCCACATCACCAAGATTATATTAGACACATTCTTATTAGAGGATGACTCATTGTTATGTCTATTTTGATATTAGTTGGGAATCTATTTAAAGGACTATTGAACCTTTGGAAAGAGAATTTTCTATTAGAGCTTTCTCCAATATTGCCAACTTGCTTTTGTAGCTGAATGAACTCAACACATAGAGTCTGAACCATCTTCAAGATAGAATCATTCTCATTCTAGGGTGCTTTAGAATTATGAACTTGAATATTTCTACTGGATGCGGGCATCAAAGATCTCTAGTTTTGTGGACAAGTTCTACTGGCAGCATTGTTCAAGAATCTTAGGTTTTAGATAGGAAGTGCATGGTTCAAAGGTAAGTGGTTCAGAACTAGAATTTGATTTAAGGCTGGCATATTTTGATTGGTATTGGGGATGATATTTAGAATAGGCACATTTGGATTAATGTATTCCACTTGGCCCTGGGGTTGCATTTGATCATTAATGATCATAACTTTAACATAAGCGAAGGATAATATATTAATAATGAAGAAGGTCATGTACCACACCTGGCACATTAATTGAATAACTATCTAGCTAAACCATATCTTGATAGGGATTGAATATAAGAGCACCATGAATTGGTAAAGTTGGAAAAGACTTTGAAAGTGTGCGGTTACATTTATCTCACCTAGTTCTCCTATAAACATCTAATGAAATTAGAGGTTTTCTAGTCTATGAACGTGACCTTGTCCTGATTTTTGGTAATTCTAGCTTATGGGCTTTGAATCTTGTTTGAAATATGATGTGTCAATCTTATCTTTGTAGGGAATAACAATCAGACTTGTACATTAAGCAAAATTTACAAATTTTTATATAAAGGATGATAAAGGACATCAATATTTAACTAAGTTATCTCAAAGATGTATCCAAACATGTAAGTATGATTGATATTTACACATTTAAGCTCAAATAGACTCAAATTTGCAAAGGATTTATCAATGTTTGATTAAAACAATGATTACTAACCTCAAACCTATTGAATTGACAAAGCTTAATCCATATTTACCATAATTAAGCATATACCTTCAAAGAACATCGATCCTTGTCTAAAATAAGCACAAAGATTGGTCTAAGACCATAAAGATCAATGCTCATTACATAATTGAGTAAATAATGACACAATTATGCATATATTACACCAACCTTTGAACATAATTCACAAGAATGAGTAAAAATACATTAAATCTATAAATATCTAACTAGGCCCTCCTTCTAGAGACATTGAAGCCCCTCTTGTTGATTCTTGAATATGTATGACAACTACCTAGAATGTTAAAAAACATTTCTCATTTTAGAATTATAAGAATTCAGTACATGAGTTGTAGGTTGTGATAATCCTATTATCTGTTGATAATAGAGGCAAAGCAAGTGGACTATTTTATAATATTTATAACGTTTGGTGGTTGGAAGCGATTATGGCCAAATAGTTAATATATGCAAAATATGAAGTATATTATGATAAGAATAGTGAATCATGATAAAAAACTAATCTAAGATGGATATTTACAATGAAAATTAAGCTAGAATAATATATGGTTAAAAAGGGAGTAAAAGGAAAGGTAAGGTAGAGAAGAGATTTTACTGATCTTGATTCTAAACATTATGGCAAAGTTCAAATATCATCCAAGCATGTACTTAACCAATGTATTATGTGAAGTAGCATAAGCTCAAATCCTATCACACATCAAGCAAAAATCTAAGGAATGTGGAAAATAATGCAAATAAGAACCAAGTTCACTTTAAATATTTACTCCTACAAGCAAACAACATTAGCCCAAATGTAAGAAGAGTAAGAAAATGAAATGAACCTAAGAAATTTAAATTAACCTAGCATTGACACAAGTTAATAGATCTACATTCAAATGTACACATTGAGAATTTATAAGAACCATTCAAATCTAGGAGTTCAAACAAATAAGTGAGAGAGAAGCCAGGATAACAAAAGATATAAGAGAATTTGGACAAACTTTGCAAAATTCTTTGCTTATATTAATTACTCAAAATTTAAAAAGTAATTTTAGCTCTAAGAACTCCCTCCCCCTTTTTTACAATTGAAAATGATCCTTTTATAGGATGCAAGGAAGTATGTTGGTCAGTCCCATCTAATTAAAAAAGTACAAGTGTTAGGACAATTGTCATTTCTACAAATGTTCTAGAATACACTAGACTTTTCCCTATGGACTGATCTATAGGTAATGTGTTTTACAAGCTGCACATGCCTTCAAAAATAGAATATTCCATATTAGAAATGTATAATGCTTAACTACAAGAAGAATATTCTTGATTTAACTACTCTTTGGAACCCTTGTGCTGCTGAAGTCCCCTATTGCTGCTATAGGGTCTTCATTACTCTCTAATGTTGCTTCTCAATTAACACAAGGTTGATAATTGGTTTCATGAAGATCTCCTTCATTTGACCTGATAAGATCTTATGGTATTTATCTAACCTTATTAATACCTTTTGATGTTTCTAGCTTTACTTAATCTTTTTATTTATAGTTACAATCATATCTATGATCTTATTATTATCAATAACAGTCTTAACTATGCTTTTATTCTTTATTAGGGATGAGGCCCAAGGAACTAAGTGCAGTAAGATTGGTGATCATGGTTTTAAGTAAGTGATCCATCCTATCTTGCAGTTGTTTGTCATCCTCAAGGAGGTTTTCTAAGTTCCTAGACTAGGTGCTCAAACCCTTTATTTTATCTACAAGCAATTTATTTTATTCTTTTTAGCAATCAAGTGTTTAATTCCTAAGTAAATAAAGGTTTGAGTAAATATAAATCAGTAAATAAATGTGTCTCAATTATCCTTCTAATTTGTGTAAATAGATGTGTATTTTAATTTTTCTAAAAATAGTAAGAAGTGTAAATAAATCAAACTCAGCTTATTCTAGGTTGAAATTGATGAGGTAGGGTCTAAAAATTATTGTGCAAGAATGGCAGACTGTCATAAACAAGACCCAAAACTCTATTTCTAGATTAAACAGGAGCACCAAACTTAGGACACCCTACTACTTGGTACTGTAGTCCACTTTCTAGCATTGTTGTCCACTTTTGATGTTATTGCCCACTTTTAGAGATTGTCCTAGTGGGCTAGATTTTCTAGGTTCTATTCGGTAGGCCTATGACACCTTGGCAGTTAAGTATTGAAACTTGGGTCTATACAGAGTTCATTGTGTGTCTGATTCAATATTCAAAACCCTTAGGAACTCTTGGTACTTAAACTCAAGTATAAAACTTGGGAAAGAGAGAAGGGGTTAGTGTGTAAAGGATATGCTGGATATACTTCACACATATGTGTGGGCATGTTGCCTACATACCAATACTTTGAAGAGGGATCAAGCTAATGTAGTTCTCCCATTTGAAGTTCTTAGTGAAATTGTGCGATGTATATAACTATAATGTGAAATTGGAATGTACTTTGGATGACTACAGACTGGTATGAGTGCTATAATAGGCTTGAATTGGTTTTTGAAGGCTGTATGTAGAGAATAGGGATGAGTGCTTGAGTGTACTTGATTGTATTCTTGATTCTTTCTTGTGAATGAGTGTCAACCCTTATAAATGGATATTGAATGGACTTTTATATGGAAACTAATGATCATGGATTATATGAGCTTGTATTAGGCCGATAGGGTAAAATTTAAGTTTAGGAAGTTATGACTGACTGGGAATCAATGAAAGTCTAACCAAGAAGGGTTGAGTGAGCAAGAAAGAGGATCTATAGGTTGGGTGCTATTAGCCATGCCTAAGTCATCCAATTTTTACTTTTATACGATTACATTTGCCCCCCCTTTATTCTATTGATGTAACAAAGCAAAATATTAGGATAAAGGAAAAATAGAAAGCATAATTGAACTTACCTATAAGGGAAAATCTCATGAAGCTATGTGATGCTAGATGTGCATAGAGAGTACATGATATGATATGTGAATCCTTAAATAAAAACATGAAGTAGATCAATTCTTACTAGATGCACTATATCTAAAATAAGAATATAAATAAGTTAAGGAAGAGAGAGGAATGAATACACCTTACTGGGTATGTGGACCAATACAAATCCGTTATGATGTTGGATTGTGATGAGTATGCAATGAATCAAGAGTAATATTGTGAATAGAGTTAAGTTCTCAATTCATCAGAATGTGGCTCAAGAATGTAAAGGCTAGCCTTTTAGCTCCATCATCACCAACTAAGTGAAGTTATCGAATCATGCATGTGCTAATTGATGTCTAGACTTTGTGTCCAATCCCTCTAAATAGGTGGCTCAAGAATACAAAGGCTGGTCCTTTGGATCTATCATTATCCCATGAAATGAGGCTATGAAGTGATATAAATATAAAATAGATGTCATATGAAATGGCTCATGGATCCCATGAATGTGCTATAAATTTGACACTATGGCGTAGATAGTTGAATGTGTGCTAGAAACTAGGCCACTCTTGGTCATTTTGAAAGATGGATATTAGGATTATATGAAAGCCACTCTGAAACTAATATAATAGGCTTATATGAAAGATAAATTAGGAACTTGAGTACTCAAAAATGTAAACTTGTATGAAATTTTAACTTGAATGTGATGCCAATCACCTACAGATGGAGTAAGGCATGCAACTACTAAGAATGCCTGGAATAAACTGAACTCAAAAACAAAAGAAGATCAATGTGCCACACACATTGCCCATAATCACTGATGTCTAGAACATGGATTCTGATTTGGAAGTTATGCCAATTTCCCAATCTGAATTGAAAGTGGGAACCATCATATCGTGCTTGATAACTCTTGTATCTATGAAAACTATGCTAAAACTACTGAAACTAAAGGATCTAAAAGTGCAAAAACTACCCCTAAACTAGTTTTTTTGCCTGTTTATAGAAACCTTATGTGTTTTTCTACTTGGACAAGAGTGCCAAACTATAGACACCCCTATTTTTGGTACTACTATCCATTTATGACACTACTATCCATTTTTGGCATTACTATCCATTTATGGTGCTACTATCCATTTCTAGCACTACTATCCATTTTTGGCACTATTGTCCATTTTTGGTGGTGCTATCCATTGGTGGTACTACCCATTTTTTGTGGTGGTCTTATGTGAAAATTGGTTACTGATCTAGAACTATCACTACTTTTGTGCTCTATTTTGATCGATTTGACCTTTGAATACTGAACTGAGTGATTTCAATGCTGATGTTTTGACTATTAAGATCTTTTGATCTTTGTGATAAAACCCCTATTTCTTGCCTGCTCTTTTGAGGGTAGGAATGATTAACCTACAATGACTACCCTAAAAAAAAAAGAGTCCTATAAGTGTGTTAAGATGTATAGATGCAAGATATAACATTGAATATTTGATAAGATATTTCAAGATATAACAATGTTTGTATTGATAGATTGTTAGAGCAATAGGGGTATGCCTAGATAGATATAATAATGTAAGAACATGTGCATGATACTAAACTAGACTGGTAATGTTAGATATTAGTGGTTAGTTGTTAGTTTGTTAGTAAGGAGGGATGGAACATGATGTCCATCATGACATCTAAGAAAGTAAGGTAAATACATGATTGTAATCATGGCATTGCACACAGTAAGGAGCAAACAAGCAAAAAATCATATAAAGTAAGAAGTAAGAAGCATACAAGGGTGGCCAAGGGACCACACAAATAAGGGACATGGACACATGTCACTCAAATTGGAAGACAAGTATGGAAGGCATGTTAAAATGCCACATACACATATAAGTGAACAAGCAAAGTTGGCACAAGGGCCACATGCACATAGAAGAGTAAAAATAGAGGACATTGGAAAATGTCCTAAGGCATACACATGAATAGAAACATAGGACATTGGTAGATGTCCTAAGGCATAAACATAAGACAAACAAGAACTGGAAATGCAATTACATAAGCTATGCTAAACAAGCAGAGGAAACATGTAATAAATGGAAAGATATAAAACCATCTAACTAATGAAAGAAATTGTGAAAGTATGCAAAACATGTGTAGTACAAGACTAGGTATATGCTAATAAATACTCAAGTGCTAGATACTAGTGAAATGTCGATGTAGTAATTTATGTAATCTATAGAGTAATGTACATTAGCATGAGAACTTAGAGTGTGTAGTGTAGGAATGACATAACTTGGATGGTGTAGTCATGTGGAAGATGCCCTAGTGGGTATGTATATTGATGTATGTCTCAAATTCAAAAGTAAAAATGCCCCCTTGATGGGTACAGTGAAGCAATCAAAGAGCTAGATGTCACTGCACACACTCAAAAGAGATCAAGTGAATCATGGTAATATAGATATATCGACATAAAATAGCATGAAATAACAAATATAAGTCCTAGCATGATAGTAGTAATGTAGACATGGATGATGCATATAAAAAATATTTTTGGTGTTTTTGAATTATTTGAATGTTTTTGGAAATATTTTAACTATGTACAATCAAACATGAGACACTATGTACAAGAAATTGAAAATTAACTATGTACACTCAAGCAAAAGGAAGATATATATAAGTAAATACTATGAATAAATGATACTAATCGATGAGTCTCATGGGAGACTCCCTATCATATTGTCTTGTATCAATAAGAAGGATCATGCATGATCATGAAGCATGATGGAAATTCTAAGACTGTGGATTTGAAAGTTATATATGTAGAAATTACTCTAAAATATCTATATTGGAAACCAACTGTGGGGTCCCCTTATACCTTTGAGAAGTGGAGGCAAATTTAGGGCTCTTGGGGACCCATCTATTAGTAGGAGAAGCTCTCTAAATATATGCTCTATGTGTAGATGCATGAGATATCAATGGGATTGCCCTAAGTGTGAATATGGTAACTAAAAGCTATCTAGAATCCTGAAGCTATGGAGGTGTATGAACTCTCTATGCTAGCGATGAAGGTCTCGACTATAACTAAATTTGGACTAGAGGAAGAAATGTAATAGGTGGAAAAGTTAAAACTAGATCGAAAGGGGTGTTAACCTAAGTGAAAAATCTATAAACATGGGTGTAATCAACTTGCCTATCTTTGTAAACATGGGTGATAACATGTACCACATAATCTACTATAGGCATAGAGCTAGTAGTAGGTGCTGGATAAAAGTTAGATGAACCAAGTGTGAAGAGAGGAGGGATAGATATAACCACTAGTGTTGGCTTGTGTCTAGTAGTGATAGGGAGATACTTAAAAGTAGCCAAAGAGAAAGATAAATCTAAGTAGAAACCATGTATAGCAATATGTTTATAAAGAACATTCCATATGATAGATAGCAAACAAGGGATAAAGAGCATGGAATTGTGCATTAATGCATTTAGAACTTTGATATGAATCATGACATTTCTAATATTTTAACATGATAAACTTGAAATTTTTTCCACATAAGAGATTGAGATAAATTGATAGAAAACATGAATTTGAGCATGAATGTATTATAAATTTTGGCATGTGTTGTGACATTTTTGATGTGTTTAGCATGATAAGCTTGAAATTTTTTCCAAATGAGGAATAGAAAGAAAAGGATAGAGAACATGCATTTTTGCATAAAGGCATATAAAATTTTGATATGAAACATGACATTTCAAATGCATTTAGCCAAATGTAGTTGGTAATTGTTCCATGAGCGAAAGAGAATATGCAAAAAGAATTATGAAATCTTGTGCATGTTTGGCAATGAATTTTGTAATATCATCCCATATTATGAAACATAAACATGAAATGCAAAGGATGGATCTTTGTAATAACATATTATAAACTTCATCATTCATGTACATGATAGATCCCATTATGGATTCTTTATTATTTGCAAAAAATGTAAAAAAATTTTATAGATAAAAGAACATCATTTTTGTAATTTGGCTATGGATGTAAGGTGATACCTAAAAAAGCAAAGTAGGAGATAGTACATGCAACTAGGGATTTTTAAAAAATATTTATGCAAAATAATATGAATTTTTAAATTTGAAATTGATTTTCTAAGTTAGGTTTTCAACTAAAAATGCAAAAAATGATTAGAAAAAACTTGAAAATAATAATTGGGAACTAGTTGATGTAACTGGGGTTGAAAAGATTTTTTTTTCAAAGTTAGTATGATAATTTGAATTTTTTTTATGAATTTGTAGAATTTAACTTGAAAAATATAGGAAAAATCTAAAAATATTTCTAAAATTAGCAATATATTTTTCCTAGTTGTTTGAAAGTGTTTGTATGCAAATAGGACCTAGTATGTGCAAACTAGGGTTTGAGTGAATTTATTGAAAAAATTTAAATTAATTTGTATTTTTTTATTTTTAAATTTAGGAAAATTCAAGAAAATATTTCTAAAAATCAGAGATAATTATCCCTAGGGTTTTTAGGGCTTTTGTGTATAAATTTAAAGCCAAGTTCACCAAATGTTTTATTATTTTTAGGAATCAAGTGTTTAATTCACAAGTAAATAAAGGTTTGAATAAATGTAAATCACTAAATAAATGTGTCTCAATTAGCCTAATAATTTTTGTAAATATATGTGTATTTTACTTTTTCTAAAAATAGTAAGAAGTATAAAGAAATCAAACTTAGCTTATTCTAGGCTAAAACATATGAGGCAGGGTGTAGAAATTACTATGCAGGGATGACAAACTATCATAAATAGGACTTAAAAATATATTTTTGGATTGTATAGGATCACTAAACTCAAGACACCACGCTACTTGGTGTTGTAGTCTACTTTCTAGCACTATTGTCCACTTCTAGTGCTATTGTCTTACTGGTCTGACTTTTTTGGGGTCTATTCGATAGGCCTGTGACACCTTGTAGTGAAATATCAAAACCTAGGTCTATGAATTTTTTTTTATGTGTCTGATTTAATCTTCAAAACCCTTAAGAACTCCTGGTACTTGAACTTGAGTAGCAAACTTGGGAAAGAGAGAAGGGGTTAGTGTGTAAAGGATACACTAGATGCACATCACACCCTATATGTGGGCATGCTGCCTACATAACAATACTTTTAAGAGGGATAAAGCTAATGTGTTTCTCCTATTTTAAGTGCTTGGTGCAATTATGTGATGTATACAACTATAATGCAAAATTGGAATGTACTTTGGATGACTAGGGACTGGTATGAGTGCTTGAATAGGTTTGAATTAGTTTTGGAAGGCTGTATGTAGAGAATAGGGATGAGTGCTTGAGTGTATTTGCTTGTATTCTTGCTTCTTTCCTATGAATGAGTGCTAACCCTTCTAAATTGACATTGAATGGACTTTTATATAGTAACTAATGATTATGGGTTAGATGAGCTTGTATTAGGTTGATACAGAAAAGCTAGGTCTAGGAAGATATGGGTGACTAGGAATTAGTGAAAGTCTAGCTAAGAAGGGTTAAGTGAGCAAGAAAGAGGACCTATAGGTTGGGTGATATTAGCCATGCCTAAGTCATCCAATTTCTCATTTTATATTGTTACACAATCCCATGACTATGTTTAGATGAGCTAGGCTATTTTTTTTAAACTTGGAATTTGATCTTAATTCAATATTTTGATAAAATATTTTGTTCTATCCCTTGAGTTATACCATTGGCCATGGATTTGTTCAAATTTCTCACTAGTGGTTTATAGTTCAATCCTAGATCGAGTTAACTTCACAGAGATGATAATTCAACTTCTCTAGTTTGATTATGGTGAATACAAGGCTGAACTAGGGTTCATGTATGTGCTTAAGGATTTTTGAATGTTTTTATAGTGGTTTAATGGTGACATCTATCTAAACTTGCATGAGATTAGTTACTTAGATCCCAATTGGACTGCGTGCTTATGCCCTTGTATTTCTTGGGTCTACAAGATCTTCCACTTGACACATTATAATTACATGGATTCGATGTGGCATCATCATAGCATTCATGTGGTATTTTCATGGCATTTTGCTCATTCATATTTAAAAAATGACCATTACCTTTTAAAAAATTACCAATTTATTTTGCACCATTATATCATCCTTGTGTCGATCAATATAGACGATCGATATCAATTTGAGAACTTAAACACCATTGGCTACTTGATACATTCCATGTAGTTATGACACTTTTCATTTCCACATTCACTCATGAGCTTTGTTGAAATGTCAACATTGATCTCACACCATTGATCTTGATTGTGCAGATCAATTGCATTTCGTTGATCTTAATTTTTTTACTTATACCTTCTTTTCCATAGACTGTTGATCTAAATGTGTACACTCATCTACATATCATTGATATTTAAAAGATGTTAGATCTTTAATTTATGGCTTGTAACTATGCCATGTGTCATCATTAAATTCATCTTGAATTTTAAACATTCAACACACACCATATGATCAAACCTGCTCCATTGGATCTTAATCTACCAGGTTGAATGCCATTGGCTATTGAGTGTTTTTTGGCTGAGATTGTGACACTTCACCTTATCTCTTGCCCCAAGGATTCATTAAATTTTTGACTTGATACACACCATCTAATCAATCTAGCCTAAGCAAAAACATATCATGGATGCTAGAGCTTTAGCTTAGGGTTAGGGTCTTGACCTTTCAACTTTAATCCTACACCATTGATCTCATTCATCTAGGAAAACATAGATCATTGATCTTGCAAATAAAAATGACATTTAATTTAGTGCTTGAGGAAAATAAAGAACTTAGCATAATGTTTTGGGCCATGGTTTTATTTCATGTTAATAAACATGGGTAAGACCTTATAAAAAAACATTTTAAGCTAATTTTTAAGACATAATAAAAGGGACCCTACAAATAATCAAAGACATAGCATATAGTTTTTAGCCTACGATTTATTGTATTAATAAATACAATGAACTTTAGGGTAAGGATTTTAGGCTAAGTCTATAGTAAAAGGGACTTTTTTTTAGTTAGACCATGCTAAGATAAAAGGGAACAAAGGAGGATTGGGATGTGAATAAATTAGGATCAATATTTTAGACTAAGGTCTTTGTCATGTTAATAAACATGACTAGGACACTAGGATAAAATATAAACTAAGTCAAATTAAAGTGTTCCCATGAAAATTTAAATAAAATATCCTACCAAATTTGAATTCAAAAGGAGTTCTTAGACTAAATGGATACTAAAGGTTTTAACAATTCAAATATGAATTCAAAGAATAATTTATAGACCAAAGGCTAGTAAAAGGGGAAATTTGACATTTAACACAAAAGCTTGAGTATTGGCTATTTCAAATGAACTCTATTAAACCTGTAACCTAAAACATAGATATCCAATGTTAGTAATTTTAGATAAGATCAAACTATATCCATGAACACATAAGACAACCAGACCATGGTGTGGATGATCTTCAAATAAACATAAAGTGTAAAACACTCTAATGGTACTCTGATTGGATGAATTTTCAAATTTAGGGTATAAATTTGCACAACTTAAGACAAGGGTCCCCATTTTTATAAATGGGGGTTTATTGACCTCAACAACTTCATTCTCGAAGACTTAGTCCAAGGTAGAAGGTCCAGGCATGTCTGCCTCTCCACCGATCTGGGGTTTCAATCCCATGATAAAATTTCTAATCTTGAACCTCTCATCCACCTGGTATTGAGGTATATACTTTAAATATTTGATGAAATTATCCTAGTACTTATTCATTGATAATTCTCACTACTTTATATTTTGTAAATTTATGAGCTTATAATCAAAATAAGGTTGTGGAAGCCATCATGACTTGATCAAAGTCACAAACTGATCCCAAGTAGTGGTTTTCAAGTTAAGATTCATTTCTAACTTCTTGTTGGCTTACCACGTATCTGCCTCACTAGCCAACTAATATGATCTCTATACTACTTAGTGATCTTTAATTAGTTTCAAATCTCAAAATACTTATCTATCTTAGTTAGCCATGTTTTAGCTCCATCACACATAACAATTCCATTAAACTTTAGTGGATTCACCTTTTTCATATCTCTAGCTAACTCTACAGCTACCTGAGCTCTCGCATCCTAAGGGTTTTCCTAGTTAGTGGGATGTTTTTTAGGTTCATCCTAATGTTATTCCTCTTCATAACCATGAAGTACCTATTCCAAGGCTATAATCTAGTCCCTAGTCTCATTCATGGTTGTGAGAATCTGATCCAACTTTGTTGCTTGTTTAATGACAAGTTGGTTAAGATCACATGGAGGGTTACTATCATTAAAATTCTCAAGTTTTTATCAATGATGGATGGTAAATCTCCTCCATCATCTCTTATGCACCAATGAACCTAGGCTCATGATATTTGAATCAATGTTATGCCTATCTTCAAGCTATCCTATTACAAATTAAGCATTATAACACTACACACAAATGAGTTGTGGAGAGAATTTTGTATGATAAGTTTACACAAATGAAGCTTAAAAATGTGAGTGAGAGGCCTCCTATTTATAGATTTTTGAGAATTGATCAAAATAAACCATGATCATCCATCTTGAGAACAATATGTGTGGCCATAAATTAATCTAATTTTATATAATTAATCCATAAATACCCTCATAAATATTTAAAAAGAAGGGGCATTAAAGAGGTATGAGAGGCCTTAAACCTGATATATGTTACATTTATGGATTATGGATGACACCCCATAGATGATGTCATTTGATGATGTAAATATTAAGAATCATATTACAACTAAATGATAATAATTTCCATGGGTTTTCCACTTAATCTCTTAATTTAGATTAATTTGGCTAAGTGAGATTAATCAAATTATATGTAATTATTTGGAAATTAGTTGCACACTATTAATCAAACTGGTCAGAATGTCATATTACTAGGTCATAATTTGATTGGAATCAAATTAGAAGAAGATTTTAGTTGTGTACAGACCAATACCCCATTTAGGACATCATCGACATGAAATAACACATGCACATGTTGTATGCCTCCAAATTAGAGGAATTCAGTGATTCAAAAGGTCAAATTATATTTTCATCATTTTGACTTGATATGATTTGATAAAAGTTAATAATCACATAAAATCCATTACCCCATTTAGGGATACATTAACCTAAATTGATACTTTTAAATGACAAGATCAAACCATTTAGTGCATTTTATGGATTTTGGCCCAAATTATGCATTTTCACAATTTTTTGAGTAAGATTGACAATTTCAATATAATGGTGTTAGGAATTGGATGTCTAAATTTTACCCCTATTTGAGAAGGCATAGCGAGACATTCAGGTGAAGTAATATCTTTTCAATGAAAAGGGTTATTAAGAAGTTGGAATTAAATGACCCATGATGTCCCCTCAAGAGGACATACGAGGATGAAAGAAAAGGACAGACTCTCAAAAAAGAGAGAGAAATAGTGAAATTAACTTGTGGGATAGATTAAATCCATAAGAGCTAAGGCCTGCATGCATTGATTCTCAATGATCAAAATATAATTAGAATTTAATGGGCCCCAAGGTGGGGGGAAGTGGGAAGGATACAATCCAAAAATATAAGCAACATACTTTGAACACACCCAAAGCCAGGGTGTAAGTTGTGCACTTAGGGAATGATCAATCCTGAGACAAGTTGCACACTATGAAATTTCTAGAACAAGGGCAAAAGTCCACAGACCTTGGAATGAAAAAAAATATGGAGAGCATTGCTCTCAGAAAAATTTAAAAATAATGTTCTCTAATAGAGTGGATTTGATCACTTGACAATTCAATTTTACCCCAATATTGATGATTTTGATCACTGATAATTAATTGTGCCACTATAGGGCTGATTTGATTCGATGATTAGTCAAAAAGTTGCAATCCATTAGGAAAAATTAACAAGCATAGTTTAAGGATATGACCTAATGCATAGATTAAAATATGATCAGACACAAACATAGATGCAATGGTCTAATGACTAAAAGAAGCCACAAACAACTAAGCATACAAGGATGCACAAAGTGATGAAAGAGATGAAAAGAACAAAGGTGGCTGAGCTAACCTGAGATTCAACATGTATCTAAGTGTTGCCTACATAGTCCAAATAGACCTCAAGCTAATGTAGTTTACCTAGAAGTGGGAGAGAATGGAATGAGGAATGAAGAATAAAAGAAAAATGGACCACTATTTGATTAAATTCATAATGTATGCCAATATATGTACATATTGCATAGAGTCTAGTGCATAATTAATTGGTATTTAGTTTCGTTGGTGCACTTGAGAGCTAATATTCATAGCTACATTATTTTTTATACTTGGATCCAAAACACATAGTGGTTTCTATATCAAAAAGAATGCATCATAAGTATGAATAACTTATAATGACATTGTATTTCAACTGTGATGAGTTGGTTCACATGTGAATATTTATAACTAAGGATAATGATAAGAACTACCAATACCAGAGTTACAACTATTAACATTTAAATAAAAACAAAGACAAAGATAAAAACAAAACATAAATGAACCTAATTCAAAATCAAGATATGAACAATCAAGACTTAAATAGGAATAAGAATTTATAAAAACAAAGCAAGAACAACTTAATAAATAACATGAAATCAAGATATGAATAATTGAGCTCCATGTAAACTATCAAGATGTTCCTAAAAAAGGAAATAAAAGAAAAAGAGAAAATAAGAACACAAAAGACCAAGAAGAAAAAATAAAAGAAAGAGAAATAACAACATAAAAATAAATGAAGAGATAACGAAGCACAATAAAAAACTAATAAAAATCAAATAAACACACACAAATAAGAGTTAGTCATAATGTTAGTGTGGTTTGAAAACAATTGTTCATACAAGTGTAGTAGAGATGTTACTTTCAAAAATAGTGTAACAAGAACAAGGACACAAAGTTGCCTTCAAGTGATAGGGAAACAACATAGAAGAAATGGTGAAAAGAGAAGAAAAGGAAAGGGGTGGCTGAGTTGACTCCATATTTACAAGACAAGTGGATTCTGCCTACATAGTTCCATAGATGTAAGGTCCAACATGAACTTCAAGCCAAATGTAGTTCTCCCTGGAAACCAGATAGAATAAAAGTAATGATAAGAATACATGATTAATGTTGTATAGAAAATAATAAAAATAGGATTGTAAAATGGTGAGAGTGTTCAAATTAGTGCTTTTAAAATGGTGAGAGTGTTCAAATTAGTGCTTTTAAAATGGTGAGAGTGTGGAGACCAAAATATAAAAAAATACAAAATATTGTTTTTGGTTGTTTTGTCAATCATTTTCTAATGTTTTTGTGATAAGTAAAAAAAATGAAATATTAAAGAACGGTCCAGGGAACTACCTAATTGAGGAGATGCACATCCACAGGTAAGATTTCAAATAACAACTAAACTGACTATAATGGCCATGCTCATAAATAAAAAAAAGTGAGATCTTATTAAGGTAATAATGCCTACCAAACTTTAGCAAAATAATAAGAGAATAATATGCAGTGCTAGCTAAAGAACCATCCAATAGGAAAAAACCATGTGTTGATGTACTCATGTTCACTTGTCTGTAAGAATAAGCTACCAAATACTATCCAAGCTACTCTACTTTGTATAACTGGCATTGAATGTGTCTAGAATGCCTATGAGTCATAATTAAGATCATAATTTGTCAAGGGATAAAATATGTCTAGGTTGCAATGGCCCAGGGTATGAAAATAATATAGTTCTAAATAGAATGGTCCAGAATGAATAGGGTCCAAATAACACAGTCTAGGGTGGGATAAAATGAGCAAAGATGGAATATAAATAATTCATAGTGTCAATGGTCCAGAGATTCAACTATCTAGAGTCATAAAAGAATATGGTTCTCAAAATAATAGTTTAGGATAAGTCAAAACACAAAGAATATGGTCCAAGATATAATGGTAAGATAAAATAACTTCAACACAAGTTGCGCCCAAGTAAGGGGTCTTGTAGACAATGGTTCAAATGGCTATCAAGTGTATAACCACTTGAGATGCACAAGATTCATGGGCTTTAGAAGTTCTTCACCACTTGGAGTAGCTAGCCGGTATGCCCCTGATCCATAATTTTTTATGATCACATATAGGGCCTAGCCAATTGGGTTAGAATTTTCCCTGTTTCTTGTGTTCAACATTTGTGTTCTTCTGATTATCTTTCAAGACAAAATCACCAATCTCAAAATCCCATGGGAGAATATTCTTGTTGTAGATTGTACATAATCTATTCTAATAGGATTTTAAGTTTTCTAGGGAAACCAAACACTTACCATCAAGGAGTTATAGTTCTTACAACTTGAAAACTCTATAATCTTCATCATCTTCAATGTTCTCCAAAGATACTCGCAATGAAGGTAGTTCAATATCAATCTGGATAATAGATTTTTTGCCATAAACAAGGGAGTATGGAGTGGCTCCTATGGGGGTTTGATTACTAATGCAGTAATCCCAAAGAGTAGGAAAAATTTACAAGTGTCAATTACAACCAAAATCATTAACAATCTTCTTTAGTATGGCTACAATGGTTTTGTTTGATGCCTCAATTTATATGTTGCCTTGTGGGTTATATGGTGTGATTTATTATGCTTGATTTTGAATTCTGTACAAAGTTTTTTTAACATCTATACTTACAAAGGATCCATCATTATCATATATAATGCATGCTAGGATGCTATATTGATAGATGATATGGTAATGTCTAAACTTGGTAATCTGCCTACTGGTGATGTAAGTGAAAATAATGACCTTTATCCACTTAGTAAAATACTTTGTAGTAGTTAAAATATGTTTATTACCATTTGAAGATGTTGGGTTTATTTTACCAATGATATTGAGGCCCCAAGTAGAAAATGACCATGGTGTAGTGATTGATTGCAGTGGCAAGGAAGGTGTGTGTATCAAATTTCCATGTTGTTGACAAGGAACACACTTATTTACATAATTTAAAGCATTTGTCTCCATTTTGGGCCAATAATAACTTGTTCTAAGGATATTTTGAGCCAAGACTACACCATTTCTATGGACCCCACACATTCCTCATGAACATCCTTAAGCACTATCTTGGATTATCTCAAAGATAAATAATGAAGTAGTGTTCCATCATAGCCTTTATGATAAAACATGTTTCTAAGGAGGGTATAATAGGTTATGCAGTCAAATAATTTTTTTTTGATGATTATTGGAAAGGCTAGGTGGAAAAACATGATCATGGAAATAATTATAAAAGTCTTAAAACTAAGGTAGTTTAGGAAGGGTATTGGCACCAACAATAGCACATACCCTTTCTAAATCTGGCAAGACATGTGTAGGTTGTAGAATATTTTTAATGAAAAATTGATACTCTTTAACACTGCTATAATCTGTATCATGGACCCAATCATTTCCATTGCATCCATTAATTTGTTGTTGGCCCTTGGTACTTGTTCAGACTTAGAGAATTAAAAGAATCTTTGAGATGATCCAAAATATGCTTTTAGGGTACAAGCTTATCATCTCTAGTTTGATACTGATCAATGGTTTGATTGATAATCATTTAGGAATCACCATAGACCATTAAGTGTTAGAGATCCCACTATACTACAAGATGAAGTCCTATAATAAATGCCTCATACTTGGCTATATTATTGGTACAAAGAAAATATATATGAAATGCTTTCAAAATAAAATCCCCTTATGATGTAATCAATAATATGCCAGATTTAAATCCTCAAAAAGTGAAGGAACCATCAAAATATAGCTTTCATTATTCGGGTTCATGCTACACTTCTAATATCATGATAGAATCATATGAAAAGTTGAATTTGAATGGTTGAGTGTCTAAAATAGGGGCTTCTACAAGTCGATCAGTAATAACCTACCCCTTGATAGATTTTTGATTTTCATAATCAACATCAAACTTGTTTAAGAACATGACCCATTTGGCCATCCATCCTGTGATAACTGCTTTGGATAATAAAAACTTGAGAGGATCCACTTTATCAATAACAATTGTTTTATTGTTAAACATGTTGTGTTGCAACTTTTGGGAAGCCAACACCATGGTTAAATACGACTTCTCAATAGGTGTATAATTATGTTCATAAGACACCAATTGTGAAACTTAAATAATAAATTGCATGTTCTTTAACTTGACCATCATGTTGGGCCAAAAGTGTGCCCAATGCATGCTCAGTCTTTGATATGTAAAGAACCAATGGTTATCCAATTGTTGAAGGTATCAAAATTGGTAGAATGGCCAAATATGTTATGAGATTCACAAATATTAATTTACACTTCTAATCCCATTTAAATGTGACTCCTTTCTTCAAGAGAAGTGTAAATGGGTGGCACTTATCTACCAATTGAGAAATGAACCTGAAAATAGATTAGATCTTTATTTGCAGGCTTCAAAGATGTTTAAGATTTGAAGGTGGAAGAATTTCAATAATGGCCTTAACCTTAGCAGGGTCAACATCAATCCCTCTTTATGATATAATAAAACCTATCAATTTTCTTGAAGTGATGCCAGAAACATACTTCTTAGGGTTTAAGTAGACTTTATAATCACAAAGTCTCTAAAGGATTCTTCATAGAATGTTAGGATATATGACACATGTTATTGATTTAGATAGAATGTCATTAACATATTCTTCAACAATATCATGCATCATGTCATGGAAGATGACAGTCATAATACACTAATAAATGGATCCAGTGTTCTTTAAGTCAAATGGAATGACTTGATAATATAATGTTACCCATGGGGTAGATAACATAGTCTTGTGTTGGTCTTCTTGAGCTATCTTGATTTGATTTTATCTAGAAAATTTATCCATGAGGGACAACATATCATACCTAACATTAGAATCGATAATCATGTCAATGTTGGGTAGAGTAAAATCATCTTTGGGGTATGCTTTGTTGATATCTCTAAATTTAGTAAAAAGACATACATCCTATGGATTTTTACTAACTCGAACTATGCTTGATATCTAGTCAGAATAGTCTAGTGGTTTGATAAATCCTAATCCTAATAACTTCTCCAATTTGTATTTTACCAAAAGGGCGATGTGTGGATGCATCTTCCTTAGTTTTTGTTTGACTATCTTAGAATTTGGATGGATAACACGTTAATGCACAACTAAGTCAGGGTATAAGCTTGGCATGTTAGAATATACTGATGCAAAATATCAATAAAATACTTTAAAATAGATATAATGTATTCTCATTCTTCCTAAGTGAGAGAAAATCCAAGGTAAACACTTTTGGGATCATCAGATGTTCCTAGGTTCACTTCAACAATTTTCTCTACAAGAAATGTAGAACCATCTTCTAGAATAGTAGGTATCGTGTGATCATGATCAAATTATGATTTTACCATTTATTATTCCTATTAAATCTATGAATAATGTGATGAATCTAAATCCACCAAATCAGGTAATGGCTAACTAGAAAAAATCTTAGGAAAGCCAAGAGTGAGATGCTCAAAGGCTTGTTGTTCTGACATGATGATAGTATTATCTATGGATCTAGGACTTGATGGACCTTGTGCATCCTTTGGGTTTGAACAAACTTTCTCATCAAAGAGTGCATAAAATAGGTTTTCCTCAAGGGCTTGTCTTTTTGTTTACTTTTTCCCTGACCAATGAGTGCCTCAAATAGGTTTTCACCTGAAGATCTTGATGTTTTATGTTATTCATGACAAAGAAAGATTGATTGCTCTCAAAATTAGGTAGAAGGATCCAATGAAAAATAAAAGGCTTGTTTATAATTGCTAATGGACAATCTATCTCTGAGGTTCATATACTCTTTAATAGATTCTTCATTCTAGAATTCATCAAGGTGTATGACCAAATTTTGCTGGTCCTAATCAATGAATTCAAGATGGAAAATGTATAGGGAACAATGGGGTGCTAAGGTGATAATGGCATTGGAATTAAATAAGTTTATGTCAACGAGCTTGTCAAAAAGGTTATAATGGGATGCTACATCACTACCAAGAGTCTCATCGCTAGTCAATTTGGAATAATCACTATCAAAAGTCACGAGGTCACCCACAGGTGGTATAAATCTGAGATCTTAATTCAAATTATATTTACTAGCTTATAAAGGTTCTAGGATTCCTTATGCTCATGGGCCAAGGCCTTTTCTTATATAATTAAAATTATCCATGATCTGATTAGGGATAGGATATTTTAGATTCTAAAAAAAATAGCAATGCCATCAGAATATAACCAATCTCCGTTAGTGAAAGCCTCTCGATCTTATTTTGGTGAAGTAGTAGGTACAAATACCATCAGTGGTTTTTGTGTTTATTTATTTTGTTTCCAAATCATGTTAGGTATGTTAGGTATTTTAGAAGGTTTGGGTTTGTCAAATGATTTAGGAGACTTGAGAAACTTAGTAATATGGAAGGCTTCCTTAAGACAGTATGTGAAAATGCCCATGTCTTCTATAATAACCTATTTTACAAGAGTTGTGGGAAATGTATTAGCCAAAGTGGAAGTAAAGTCACTTGGGTTGATATAATTAGATTTTGGCAGATGCAAAACTATTTCCTTGTTCTTCTTTATAATGAATTCAGAACCAAGATAATAGTTATAGTATGATATTAAACCTCTAGATGTTTACAATACTGATAAGGATATAGATCGATAAGAATGGTGACCTCGATCCCATCATGGGAAAACTTAAGGCACTAATATAAAGTGGATGGAATGGCCTATACTTCATGGATCTAAAGATAACCAAGAAGTATGCTATAAGGCAACTTAATATCCATAATATGTAACAATGTGTGATGGGACACAAACCCAACAATGATTGGAAAACTAATAGTACCACAATACTCCCTTTCAACATTATCATAAACCTTTATAGTGATTGTTTCTGGCTGAATATCCTTCATAGTGTAGCCCAATCTCTGTACCAATTTGAGGGACACTATATTCAGCCATGAACCATTGTCTATAAGAACCCACTTTATTTTATGGTTTTCAATGATGACCTAAATATACAAGGGGTTATTATGGCTTAGACCAAGAGTGAACATGTCTTTTTTATCAAAGGCAACTTGTCAAAATGAAGACAAATGTTCCACAAGTGTTTGGTACTGTTCAAGATTTATATTTTGGGGAATAATAGATTGTTTTAAAACATCATTTAGAATAGTTATATGGACTTTAGATGTATACAAAATATCTAAAATAGAAATATGTGAAAGAGTTTTACTTAGTTGGTTCGATAGACTATAAGGCTTTTCAATAGTAGGATAAGACGGTTTAACCTTGGCTGGCATAGTGTTTAAATTTGGATCTAAAGACACAATGTTCACATTGAGTCTAGTGGTAGAAGAAGAGGGAAAAAGGACCTGAAGAGTAACTTGTGAGTATATAGTTGCAATTTCACAATCTAGAGGTGGCAAGGAGTCATTATAATTAGAAGATGAAGGCAAAGGGCCTTGGAGGGTGATTCACGAGCATCTAGTTACATTTGAGCAATTTTGATTCAATGAGGAGCCATTATAATTAGAGGATGGGGTCCATAAATTATAACCCATAAAAATGGAGGTGAAACAAAATTACATGAACTTGATGTAATGTTACTTGAAAGAGAGGGTGTTGACCCTATAACAATGGGTCTTGTACTTTGAGAAGTATGGGATGGTTCATGAGATTTAACAATGATAGTGGCAATATGGTTTGGATAAATGCATCCCACAATATTATTGTAGTCATAAGGCATATTGTTTTAACCCAAGTTATTATCATGGGTATTATGATCTTAATTATGATCACGTTGATTACAATTTTGATGCTGATTCTATCCTTGGTTTTGATTGTTCCTTGGTAGTTGTTGATTATGTCAAGGGAATGGATCTTTGTAGATTTCAATATCCTAATTAGTGTCATGTGGAGCAATTTTGATATCAAATTCACCACTTTCAATAAAATATTAAATGAGATGGTACAATTGGATGCATCTATAATCACTATGACCAAAAATGTGATGAAATTTACAAAATTCATTTACATGATACCAATCAAGTTTTGGCTGATCTTCAAGAAATGGCCTCGGGATAGGCCATACAATCAAACTAGCTACTACGAGATTTTAGAACACTACCTCAATAGGCTCTCCTAACTTAATAAAGACTCTAAAGTTGTTATTGAATACCCTTCATGGAGGGAATCTTTACAAAGTGTTTGGTGGATTAGGTGAAGCTAATTATGCATTTAGAGCTGATGAAGCCTGTATCATTTATACATGTCTTGAATTAGTTACTCCATTTTTGACCATGTTCTTATTGAACCCCTTAGGTTTATCTATTGTAGTAATTTGACTAGGATATTGGGTTTGATTTGACATTTGACCTTGTGAATAAATCTTGATAAGGCCTTTTTCAATAAGTGCCTTCTCAATCTGTACACCCTTGTCTATAATTTATTCAAATGTGTTTACACAAGCAAGCCATATATTATGCACCACCTCAAGGTGTAGCATTTATGTAAAAATGTCAACCAACTATTTGTTTGGAAAATTATTTTGAAAGCATTTAGTTGATGTTCTCCACCACTATAGATATCCTATGAAGATTTCTCCATCTCACTATTTGGCTTTGCACAAGTCAGCAATGGTCAATTCATGTTCAATATTGTAAGAGAAATGGTTGAATTTTTTTTAGATAGATCATTCCAATCTACAACCGATCCCTTGGGTAACTTAAGAATCTAGTCTAAAGCTTATCCCTCTAAACTTTATGAAAATAAATGAATCAAATAAATTCTACTGTAAGCTACCTCTTGGGATAATATAATAAATGATTGAATGTGTTCACAAGGGTCACCATTCCATTTATATTTTTTGAATTTGGGTGTCTCAAAATGATGTGGAAAGTGGATTTGGAGAATACTCAAATCGAATAGATATGGACATATCTCATCAAATTTGTACTTTTTGATCCTATTTCTTGTCTCCAATCATGACACAATTTCTTTCATCAAATTACATTCTTTCATTTTAAGTACATTGGTAGGTGGAATATAACTCTATTGGGGTGGTATATACCTTTGTTGTGTGGACTTGTTAGGAATATACACCCTACAATCTATAGCTTTATTTTGATTCACTCCTTGAGTCAAGTAAGTGAACAATTGATTTTTGGGTTAATTAACATTCCCTAAAGTTGGATACCTTGAATTATAAGTGTTCTATTGATTTTGGTGAGTTCTTGGTATATTAACTAAAGTAAATGTTGGTTGAGAAGGACTTTCCATTATTATTTTGCATAATCTCCTCAATACACGACAAATGTTTTGGTCCTTGATTTTGTGAAGGAATAAGAAGTTCTTGATGATTGAAAAATGTATGCTCCATGTCTAGTGAAGCATGTTACAAAACTTTTTGGGACTTAGGTTGTTCAATTAAGACATCATGATCCATCATAGGTTTATTCTCAACTAAAGTGTGTTGCATTGGTTCTACCACATTCCCCTACTCCTTGGAAGCATTGTTGTGTATAGAAGTGCCAACTACAGAGTCTATCAAATTTGTGATAAGTTGGTCTACATATCATTGACTTATCTTCTTGATCTTGGTGACAAGATCTTGATTGTTATGTTTTGACTCTATGAACACGTCCTTTCCTTTGCTATAATACACAATTTTTATTTTTACAATGAGGGATTGTTCTCATTATTATTCTTCTTCCCTAACCAAGGTATGTAACTATTCCATAGGAAAGTCTAATGGAAATCTAGCACTGGAATTAATCAACCTTAGTAGTGTTTCATCTTTATCCTCTATGGGTTGATGTTCAAAGTAATCTTCTTCAGATCCTACAGTTATGAGAATGTCTTCAAATACCATAAAATTGTCTTATCAATCATAAAAGTGTTCTTCCTCATAACTAGGGCTATAAAAGACCTCACTATGAGTGTATGTTTGCATCATATCTAAAAAGTTTTTATTTACATTTTCTAAGATTTGGAATGTGTTGTGTAAATGTTAACAAGATGTGTTTTGATTTTATCCAAACATGTAACAAGGTAAAAGAGACTAATAAAATAAAAGGGGACATAGTACCACACAATTATAAGGAATAATTCACAAAATTACTCAACTTTGGTGGGTTAAAATCGTCAAATTAGAAGAGGGTATGATAACTATAAAACCTATAGTGTAAACTAGTACACAAAACATAGGTTTAAAAGTATGTTAATACTGTAAAATCTAGGGATAACTCTGATGATTTATTACTATAAAATTAGAAGAGATTCTTTTTGAATAGGAAAGTAACAATGCAAACTAAGAAACTCAAGATGTGAAAACATGCAAGAATTCTTGAGTATAAAACTAAAACCAAATGAGCATCACAATGCCACCAAATGGTAATGAGAAGTATGAAATTAGTTCTAGAACTTAGAGCATGAGCGATACACTAGATAACCTAAGTTTACAATGATCAAATGATGATAATGAGTCTATAAAAAGGCCTTCAACCTAAATGAGAAATTGTACCCAAGTTAACTCAAACCAAGTGAAAATGGTAAACTAATTAACACATTGGTTTAGAACTTAGAAAGGTGAAATTATGAATTTGAATTAAAAATGGACTTAAATATTTTTGGAAAATTGTTTAGACTCAAATAGACAACAATACAATGCTATTTAGATAAGATAAACACAACGTTTCAAATGATGATTTGAACAAGGCAAAAGATGATTTAGATTTAGTCAGTATAACACCTCCTTGTTCAAATAAAATGGTGGAAAAAAAATTTGTTTGGTTGATGTGTTTTGGTTTACAAAAAAAATTTAGACTAATATAAGGACCAAGAAAGTAAAGGAAAAGACAAATACAACTAAGTATAACATCTAAGGCCTTAAACTAACAAGGTTGCTTTATATCACTAAATTCCATCTATATAGTGCTATTGGGAGGATTTTAAGTGTTAATCCAAAATTAAAAGTGCATGAATTAGTAGGCTTTTTACACCCCCTTCTCCTAAGATATTGTATGATGACATGAAACTTTAGGTTACTTGCCTTGCATCAACAATATATCTGTAGCATGTGGGGTTGTTCTAAAATTAAGTTTAAGATCATTTAGATGGTCTCAAGTATGATTAATACTAGATATGCCTCATGTTAATTGAGTTCATACTGATTAACTTACTATGCAAGGTTTTATCCCTTTTCATAGTGATTCCATCTGTGTATTACTTAGTATAATCCCTTGGTTAAGCAGACTCGACTTAAGTTTTTGTTATGATTAGAGAGGTTAGCTGATCAACCCCCTAGAAATCATAGTATACATGCCCTAATTTATATACCCTAGCATGGATCAGGGTTGAAATAATGTTGGGAGATGAAACCCCAAGTCAAAGCTTCCTTAAAGAACTTGTGAGGAGGCTGTGAACTCCTTCTCACAAGCCAAGTTACATAAAATAAATGACCAAGTGAAAAGACTTTAGAGGTTGTGTTTAGATCACCCAAACCATACATATTTTTGGGAGAGCCTTAACAACATTCTTTTCATGCCTTGGATAAGGCACAATTGCAAGGAAGAAACACTTTTGGTTACCTGAGTTCCTTAAATTGGATGGGGGGAGAACATACATGCATTCTTCATTTGCAAAAAACAAACAAGTATAAAATGATCTAGCATAAAAAAAAATGCTTCAAAGAATTTTCAATTTAAGTGAATGTTTATTTTATGCACCAAATTGAGATGTTTGTGAAGTTTTTGGCCCCTTGGCCTTAGTTGTAAACTTAAAAAACTTTCAAAAAGCAATCTAAGTATAAACCATCTAAATTCATTTTAAGCACCAAATGGAAATTTTCAAGACTTAAACATGTTAAAATTTGGCACTTTTACATGAGTGACCTATAATTTTTAGAGGGTTTCCTTCTATTTTTAATCATAATTATCAATGAAACAAGTAAGATTTGAAAATGTGCTCTCGAGTTCTCTATTTTTATTACATAGAGACTAAAATCAGTTAACAGTGATTGATGTTGATTACAACAAGATTGATGACAGTCATAAAATAACCGATGTCAGTTATAAAAATTGATGTCAGTCACTTGTGAACCCTTTAGGTTCAAATTTTTGTCAAAAAACTTTTATTAGCCTAAGTTAGTATAAAATCTCTAGAAAAAACTTCTAGATCATGTAATAAAATATTCAAACAAATACTTAAAATTAAAAATAATAACTTTTAACATTAAAAAATAAAAAAAAACCTAATTTTTCTAACGTATTCTACCCTACACAGTAATCAATGTCAATTAGACATGACCGATGTCAGTTACACAGAACTAATACCAATCATTATGTAAACTGTGTCAATATAAACATAGGAAAAATAATGTTAAAACTTGATTTTTGTGGTTTTTAAGAAATTTTTAGAAAATATAAGAATGATAAGTTGGTAGCCTTGCTTGAATGGGATGCATGGTTCCACCGGGTATGCCAAGATGTAGAGATGGAATCTAAAGTGGTCAAATCAAATATTAGTCAAGAAAACTCAATAAAATGCATAAGAACATAACTAACAAAGCTAACTCTTTCGATGGGGTTTTGTAAATGATAATTAAGAGATATTTAAAGAAATAACATACACAATACCTTCCCAAGAGCATCCCATCACCCAAAAGTGGCTCAAAATGTGATTTTTCCCTAGTGCTCAAGTTTTCATCAATGATGATGGCAAAACTCCTCCATCATCTCTTATGCACCAATGAAACTAGGATCATGATATTTGAATCAATGTTATGCCTATATTGAATTTATCCTATTGCAAATCAAGCATTATAACACTATACATAAATGCATTATGGAGATAATTGTGCATAATAAATGTAGGTAATTTTTGAGCTCTATGAATTAAATCATGCAATTCAATCAACCCAAATAATCAACTACCTAGTTAAAGTGATAGAGCCATTAAGACCAAAATGAAAATAGATGAACATAACCAATTTAAAACAACATTAGAATCTTAAAACTAAGTGATCTACACCATGACCAAATAGAATGCAAAATAAAAAGAGATTGAGATTAGGATTACATTTGATTAAGAATATTGACATCAAGATGTTGCTTGATTAAAGATTGGTGGATGATTAGTGAGACATAGACTTTATATGGATTTATAAGTTACTAATTGGAAATGGATTTGTTATAAGCTTATTAGATGGATCCAATGGAGGAGTGGCTTTATTTAAATAGAAAAGGGAGGGAAACCAGGTTTGAAGTTAGTTGGAGGAGATTAAAGGATGGGGATTATCCAAAGAATTTAAAATTCTTTGGAAGACTCTAGATTTGTAGGCTTATAGAGAGGAATGATTAGAATAGAGAGGATTATATAATCCTCTTTAGGCTTAATTAGGCTCAGGGATGGGTTAGATAGGGATTAGGTGAGTGATTAGGGACTAACGGTGTAGGAAAACCTAGGGATAGACTAGTAGGTGGGTCATTGAGAATTTAAAATTACCAAATAATAGGTAAATGAGATTAGAATGGGATAATGGATATTTATGATAGATTAATTGATTGGTGGGGATGAATAAGGTTAGTGAATGAATAAATATTTAGGGAAGACATTAGATAAATGATTAGGAGGGGGATAAATTAGTAGGATAAAATAAGATGAACATAATTAGTGTAGACTAATAGGATTATTAGTGACAATAAATTAAGTGAGCAAATTTAGATGCATACAATAAGTTTACACAAATGAAGCTTAAAAATATGAGTGAGAGGCCTCCTATTTATAAATTTTTGAGATTGATCAAAATCAACCATGACCATCCATATTGAGATTAATATATGTGGCCATGAATTAATTTAATTTTATATAATTAATCCATAAATACCCTCATAAATATTTGGAAGGAAGGGGCATTGATGGGTGTCGTTATTACCCCTTCATTTAACCAACTTGTGTTGGTATCAGTTCTTACCAGGGTAATGTCCAAGGCTATCTATAGTAAGAAAATTATTAGTTTTAGGTTAACAATTCTATTTTGGGTTTTTATTTGATGTTGTTCTAATCTAAGTCTATTTCCAAAATCTAAACTAACGATGAAAGGAAACAATCTTGTAGGAAATATAAACAAACCAAACTATATTGAATTAAAGAATTTGGAAACAATCACACACTTCTGCAAAATAAACTCACTCAAACTAAGTTTCAAATTCACACTTGGAAAATAAAAGAAATCTCAAATTCACACTGGAGGAATTAAAGTTGTAGGAGTTTAAAAGAATAATTAAATGCTTATGCTACTATGAAAGTAACACATCAATTATCCAATCTATCTTGTAGGTTATAAATCTTAATTATGCCAATATATATATCAATATTAATTAAAATAAATAAGAAATAAATTTATAAATACCAAAATGAATATTCTTATCTCCTTGGGGAGTGGGCCCTTACTCATCCTCAAATTCAAGTTTGAATCAACTCAGCGTTAAGATGCTACTTTAACACATGAATTGAAAGAGTAAACTACTGCAATTCTTCTTGTATTTTAGAAAATAAGCAAAATTAAAATATCTTTGTATATCTATATATCTTAGAGTCAACATGGATTTGAAATTTTACTTTATATAAAAGAAATTGTCTATCCTTACAAACCAAATAACAACTTGACTGATTTGAAGCAAGAAGATATTCTAGATAGACTGGGAGATATATCTAAAATAGAATAATGTTGCAATAAGATCTACGAGGAATCAAAAGATCCACATGAGATAAAAAATATAATGTTTAACTATATCTATTGACCAAATATATACATATATGATATTCATATCTTCTATCTTTAGATTTGCAACCTAGAACAATAACTTCCAAAAATGGAAGACCAAACAAAAATAGGAAACTATTTATATACATGAATAGAAATAGAAATATCAAAAGGAGTCTTCTAGATTATCTTGAAGAAGGTGGAAAGGCTATTTGAACAATTTAAAACATGATATTATCAATTTTGGAGTGAACTATGTCAATCCATAGTAAAACTATGAAAATCTATAGTTACCTATTGAAATTCATATCTTATTGGTGAAATCTATAACTGACTGGTGAAATCCATAGCTGACTGGTGAAATCCATAGTAGGCTAGTAGAATCCATAGATATGCTTTATATGATCATTTATATGTCTTGAAACATCCTTATCTTCATGAAATGTTTTCAAAATCCTTATTAGATGCTACTATTGCCTATACATATCAAAATGTGAAGAATAAAACATGAAAATGGTCAGAACATAATACAAAGAAGGTTGACTTAGACTTACATGAATTTATATAGATAAAAAGATCTACTTCCTACCTTATGATAGTTATAAATCCCAAGATTACATACAATTCTCAACCATTTGACATATTTAAAGTCATAAATTATAGCAATAATGAGTCATTTTATGGACTCATCATTTCCCTCACACCTTGCCTTTTACAAGTCCCTTTTGAAAACTAGTATTCTCAGTCTTCATAATTATGAAATATCTATTCTAGCTTGAGACTCAAGTCATAATTGGAATATAGATCCTAAAATATCCTCTGATGATGAGGAGTAAATCCCATATCTATTTACACAAAGTGGAGCCAAATAACAACTTGCTCATCAGACTGAGGTCCTATATTTTTCCATGGGGACATAGGGAAGAGTACTAAGGGAGGTATGAATCTTATCTCTATCCATGGTTTCTATCCATCCCATTAAATAAAATATAAAATTATCTAAATAATGAATTTATCCCTCCTCAGAGACCATTGGAAAATAATGGGAGACAAAACTTCTCTTCACCTCAAGGTGACTAGTAACATATGGTAGTGTTGTCTACAAACAATCACTCCCTGATCAAAGTTATGCTGAACAAATAATTTGAATTTGATGAGGCCATCTTGTAAGGTATAAATATAATGATCATGAAACCTAGGCTATTGATAAAGACTCTAGAAATTCTTTAATATATACTATACATCACTGAATTGAGGTCTAATACATAAACCAACATCCCTTGTAATGTTTGTGTAATCATCAATTGGTCCTACCAAGCAATCTAATTTCTATATGTAAAAAGAAGAACTCTCAATTAAATTTATCCCACAAATAAGTTCACTGAAAAAGTATTTGTATTACCCAAAATAATATCACATAAGTATAATTCACATAGCGAATCTTTCCTATCAAGAGTAATATTTTGAAACACTATCATGAATTCAGTACTTGTATTTATTTCATGGGGTAGACCACAAGAGATCTATAATATTTGTCATCTGAAAAATTGCTCATGTAAAAATAAACTATATGCAGATTAAGGAACCCTACAAGATAATAATTTTTCACTGAGTTGACATGTAAATTGAAGAGTTTGTTTAACTTGGTCTTCTTTTTACTTAGTTTGTGCCAACTCTTGCAAGTGTTGTTTCTCCTTCCTAAGAAGGTGGTTTTATCTCTTCAACTCCTCAAGTTCTGAGAAAATTTGCTCCCATTGATTTTTTATATCAGGAATAGACAAAATACTTTGATATCTTTGTTATACCATGACCTTAGGAGGGACATTAAAGGAGCTAGAACCTATTTGAGTCCTCAATCTAGCATTATCTTGTTCAGATTTGAGAAGATTTATTCTTAAATAAATATTATCTTTCTCAAATAATTTGATATGGATCCATAAATCAATGATTTCATTCTCTGAATCATCTAATTTCTTTAGAGACTGTATTTCCATATTTTCTATTCATTTCATTACAAAGGCAATCACAATTTTTTTATTTTGAGCTACAAAAATTAATTCAATAATATCTTCCACATTTTGTTTAACGGTGGCTTCTAGCTAAGAGAATGCTAGAGTATGTTGTATTTCCACATCATTTATCCCCCTATAAGGTTGACCTTACTCTTGATTCATTAGGGCCTTTCATTTATCCAGTGTTTTCTATGTAGAGGGAGTAAGAACCTCATCAAGGATGGTTTCAAGAAAATTATCTTGTGGAAGAGGGATTTCCTCTTCCTCTCTATTTTGGGCCTCACTAGCAGTGGCATTAGTGTCTTGTCTTAAGCTATCCAAGGTTTTTGAAGCTATAGTCTCATCATTGTCAATAACTAATATCAATTTCCTTATTTTCTTTTGAGGAGGAAGGGTTTATGTATGTGAGGTTTCTTGAGGTTTAAGCTATGAGGTAGGGTCTATAGATGACTCATATCCAATAATTTGGATAGGTTCTTAGACATCGGTAGCTTGAGAATTTTGTTTATGACTTCTAGTGGAAAATCTAAGCCTCAATTTTATGCTTGTTGGATTAGGTGGTGATACCATGTTAGGATGACTTGGGGGTTTTAGTGCAACAGTTCTGATCAAGGATCATGAATTGTGAATGGATTTAGGGATAATTTATTTGGAAGAAATTCTAGGTGGGGTTTTAGAACTTGAAGCATAGATGTCTAAAGGGATCTTCATAGCAAGTCTAGGGTTTTTTATTTTATTTCCTTCATAAAAGGTAGTTCAAGCTTCCATACTATCTTCCTATTATATAAAGTGGTGTTGGATGATTAGTTGAATTAACCTATGGTGGTGGATAACAGAGGAATTTTTGGAATATCTCATGGTTATGACCTAAATAGATCCTAGGAGGAATGAAGGCAAATTAATTTGGTACTGGGTTATTATACACCATATCTTAAGTGGATTAGCATTCTTAATACTATACAATTTAAGATACTACATTACCCTTCACATGTTAAATATTTTATAAGCCAAAAGGAAACTAACCTCCATGGTTCAGGTAAAGATTTTCTACTAAATTCCTTGATTCTTCCTTTGATGTCTTGGACATAAACTGGTACTGGTTCCCCCTCACTGCTAAAAATTTGAATAAGATCACTAAATAAATATTTCCCTATAATTCATGCACCCTCATTTGGAACTCTTGATAACTCACTGAAGACCTAAGTAGAAAATGGTATATAAACAACTTAAACCATGGAGAAGTCATATTTCAAATAGAGAATGAAATCAATCACTAATGCCTCATTGTAACCCTAAAATTTGAGAAAGAATCTAAGCCACCCAGCTATTTCCAGTATCTACTTTACTGGTTCATCCTTCAATAGATCACTCAATTTTTTTGGTTCAAACTTGTTTTTAAGCCCCATCTCGAGTTAAAAGTTTTCACATGACACAATCAATCCTTCACTCTTTTAACAAAGTAAAAACACTTTTCTAAAAAATTAATAGACAACAATAATATCTCTTTGGGGTTTTAGTTGTGGATAAAACTTGAAGCATGCCAATTAATTATGACAACATCAATTATAAATAATGATGGCATAATTTTTACCGTTTTATGTTTTTTGAAATTATTTTTCCATAAAGTCTTTAAACCCTTTGCATTTTATTTTTCATAAATGAAATATGATTACAAAGATGGGTTATAATAAATTACCTTGTGCTCTTGAAAGGACATTATCCATAACACATGATTGAGTGTTCAAAATATAACTTTTTGAAATGATCTTTTGCTAACATCATGGAATATTCTCCTTATATCACCCTATGGAATTTTTATGCCAAACTTTTGAGAAAATGTGTGCAACTTAGACATTTAAAACTATCATTTAGTAGAAAAGTAAATACTCTACCTTACAAATCATGATATTGTCCTTATCTGACTTCTTTACCTATTCTTACATAGAAAATTACATAAATTAGTTATGATGAATAGTAAAACAAATAATACCATCAAATTTATTGCTTTGAAACAAATAGAATCAATCATGATTCTTTAATTTTTGAGCTCACTTTTTTAATTTTTTTTTTGCCCTTGACCAAACATTTACTAGTTTTTTGGTCAAGGCTCATTGTTCAGTACATAAACAACCAACAAGCTAATTTTATGAACATGACTGTCAATAATGTCCTGAAGGATTTTCATTGTTGAATTTTATTATTATTATTATTATTATTTTATTATTTTTGGATTTTTAGAGAAGAGGTGGATCCTTTCCCTTTATTCAGGCCATTTTGTCTTTAAAAATCAATTACCATGGAAGATTTGAGTTCTTCCATGGTGGCAAACTCATTTTGTACTAACTAAATGAATTCTTCTTTACTAGAAGGCTTCTGATATAGTTTCAACTAATGTTCATTAACAATAAGTATTTTCTATTTTTCATCTATAGGCAATAACTATACTAAGCCATTATCAAAAATCTTTGCTATCTAAAATGGTCCTAACCATCTAGTTCTTAGATTACATTTTAAATGTTGATATTTGGAATCATATAAGAGTGCCCAGTCTCCTTTGAACTATCTTTATTTGATATGTAAGTCATGCCATTGCTTTATTTGATATTGTTGCATCTCTGTCTACTATAAAGCTTCTATTCTAATCTCATCCAACTCATTCAATTGTAACATTCTTTATTTGTGTGCTTCATCTAAATCAATTCCTACTTCTAGTGTAGTCCTCAAAGTTTGCATTTCAAATTTTATTAAAAGGAGAGGTTTCTTATCAAATACCAATTCATATGGTGAAAAACTAGTAGTGTATTCCATGTGGTGTTGTATGCCAGAACAACTTTTGGAAGTTTGGCTGCCCAATTCTTTCTGCTGCTATTGACTATCTTGTTAAGGATATTCTCTAATTATCTATTAGTAACTTTTACATGTTCATTTGATTTAGGATGGTATGAAGAAGATTTTATATGGTTGACTTGGTAGATCTTCATGAATACTTGGATCATATTAGACATGAACTATGGTCCCTAATCAGATATTATCTCCATTGGTACTCCAAAATACTACATGAGCTTAGAATAAATAAAGTTTTCTAATGACTCTTCTCTTACAGATGAAAAATCTTGTACTTTAGCTTATTTAATTACATAATCCATACATACCAACTAGTATTCTTTACCTTGTATAGGTGGATCTATGGGCCCAACAAAGTCCATACCCCACTTCTTAAAAGGTTCCATAAGTACTTATGTATGGAGAGGCATCTTAGAGGATAATGTGGGTTTCCCCATTCTCTGACATGGATCACATTTCCAAACATGTCTTTACCTACTTGTGAAGAGTTGGCCAAAAATATCTAGCTCCAAATATTTTATGTATCATTCTTTTAACTAAATAGTGTCCTCCTCTAGGTTCATCATGACATGCACAAATAATGTCATACATTTCATTCTCCTTTACACACCTTCAAAAAATATGATCAAGTCCAAGTTTAAATAATATACCATTAATCCATTTATAAGAATAACTAATTTTAATTAAACATTTCTTTTCCTTTTTGGTAAACTAAAAAGGAAACTTCCATATAGCTATAAAGTTTGCTATATCAACAAACTAAGGTGATTGTGCTGAAACAAAAAATAATTGTTCATCAAAAAAATTGTCTTCTACAGGTTCTTATTCATCTACATTGTTTAATATAGAAAGAATATTAGCAACCACATTGAATTTCCCTGGTTTATCAACAATTGTTATGTCAAATTACTGAAACAATAATAGCCACTTGATAAATCTTCTTCCTACTACTAGCTTATTCATTAGATACCTAATATCTACATGATCAATATATACAAAGATTTTGTAACCAGTAATATAGTGTCTAAATTTATGAATGACATAAATCACAGCAAGGAATTCCTTCTCAGTGGTTGTATAATTTTTTCAATTGAAGTTATGTTCTTATTTATGTAGTATATGGCATACATCTATCCATTTTCATCTTTTTGTGAAAAAATAACTCCCATAGAATGATTAGATGCATCAATATAAATATGGAAGGGTTATGACTAGTTAGGTCCTCTCAAGACTAGTGCAGTAATGAGCTTTTCCTTGATGGTTTCAAAGGCTTGTTGGCAAGCTAAATTTCAGACAAACTCACTCTCTTTTGTGAGCAAAGCAAATATTGGGGCAACAATCTTGCTAAAATATTCTATAATTTTTTTATATTATTTTGCATGGCCTAAGAAACTCTTAATATTAGTTTTATTTTGAGGAATAGACAAGTTTGAAAAGACTTTAATTTTCTTTGGATCTACCTTGATCCCTTTTGAAAAAAATATAATGTCCTAAAATTATACCTTCTTATACCATAATCAAACACTTTTCATGACTTAGAGACAAATGGTGATCCTCACATATTTGTATTAATTTTGTAATATTGATCAAACTTTCATCAAAGGATTCTTCATAAATAGTAAAATCATCTATATAAACCTCTACATAGTCATTGGTCAAGTCTAAAAATATGGTTACAACTACTCATTAGAAAGTGATAGGTGAATTGCATAAATGAAAGGGAAAAAATATATAGGCAAATGTCTCCCATAGACAATTAAAGGTCATTTTTTACTAATCCTCAGGTGCCACTTGTATTTGGTTATATCCACTAAAGCCATCTAGGAAAGAAAAATATCTTTTCCTAGCCAAGTTTTCAAGTACTTGATCAATGAAGGGTAAAGGGAAGTAATCTCTCATTGTTTCTTTGTTTAACTCCCTGTAATCCACACATAATCTATATTTACCATTTGTATTGGGAGCAATAACCAAAGGAGAGACCCATTGGCTGTCAAAAATAAGATAAATGAATCTCACTTCTAACAACTTTTTAATTTCAGTTTTCACAATGTCTCTCAAAGCAAGGTTAATTCATCTTTGATGTTACCTTATTGGTTTAATTTTTTCTATGTAAATTTAGTGTGTACATATACTTATATGGATTACCTTCATGTCTTGATATTCCCAAGAAAAATCTTGAGTATGATCTTTGAGTACATCAAAGACTTTTATTTCCTGATCATTTGTCAATCAACTATTTATATTGATTGTCTTCCCTGGTGCTACTGTGATTTGTTTAGTGCTTGGATGGAAAGAGTCTATATGTTTGAACTCACTCATAAATGATTTTATAAGAAAATGATGTGGTAATAATGTATGGAATGTAATAAAATCTTTGACAAATGTATCTTCTATGGTAATAATTCCAACTAAAAGACAACAAAAGGTTGTTAAGAAAGAGTTTTGGCCTTCATATACCTAATGCATCACACTATTTTGAATGCCCTTATGGTCACACAACATTTTGGAAGAGGTGGAAAAGGATGAATGATTAAAAAGATAGGAAGTGATACCATGAAAGGGTATTTTGTTCAAATCTATAGCTAGACTCTTTTAATCTATAGCTGAACTATCAAGATCCATAGATGGACTGTCAAAATTTGTAATAGTTCCAACACTTAATAACTCATCTTCTAATTCCTCTACATGATCAATGATTGTAACCATAGCAAGAGAGGAGATGCTATCATGTTTTTCATTAGGTTGGTCAAACCACAATTGCTTAACAATATTGATTGATGGTTGAGTAGGTAGATAGAAAGAAATCTATTTTACTTTAAGATCATTTGAGATGATCATATATCTTGATCTACAATTAATCAATGCTACTACAATTACTAACCAAGGTCTTCTTGGAATCAATGGGTATCCAATTGGTTTGTTCTTAGACTAGAGGATAATAAAGTCAACAGGATATCCCCATGACTCTATAGTCAATGTTATATCTTTAATGACACATTTTGGTTTGGTAGTGGAATGATCTACCATATATAGGATTGTGGTAGTTGGTTGCATGTATTTCAAAGATAGATTTTGCATGGTGTTCATAGTAATTAAATTAATAATAGCTCCTAAGTCTACCAATACATTTGGTATCTCCTACTATCCAATATTTATAGAAATGATAGGGCTTCTTGGGTCTCCATATTTAGGCAAAAGTAACTTACCTGCTAATAAATTAACAAGCTTACCATCTACCTATATGGTCTTAAGATATTGTATTTTTTTGCTAGGTGTCTTGATACACAAAATTTTTTATCACCTTAATTAATTCTGGTATGTCTCTAATGGATTTATAGCAATGGAATCCCTATGTTTAATTTTATAAGTTCTTGGATCAATTCAGATTCTTTGTTATTTTCCACTTCCTTCAATCTTTTGAGAAAAGGAATAGATGGAGGAGTTATGATGACTTATTCTATTTTTTTAGATTCATTTTTGGACCTTCTTCTTTCTCAGGTTGAGTCTATGGATTTATTTTTTCTTGTGGTACTTTTTCAATGATGATTGACATAAACCTATCTATTTTTTGGATTTGATACTGGCTAAGTAGTTAGATGAGGTTGGTTTACTTATTCTGTGGGGGTTGCTTGATTTTCTTAAGGATCTATTAATGCTTGTTATTTTGAGGATACCTTCTTTGTTGTTGGTTATAGTTTAGACTAGAATTCCAATGTTGATTTGTTCATGGTTGTTAATGACCTTGGGGTATCCATGTTTATTGAAAAGGTTGGGACATCACGTACTATTTTGGTATCTATTATTAGGTGTCCCATGGTGATACTTACCATATTTGTAGAGGTCCATGCCACTATGGAAAAGGAATCATTGAGCCAAACTATTGATTTTGTTGAAAGGTATTTCCTTGTCTCAAAAAATAATTGATTTCTTCTATAGTTTATGCAATTTGTTTGAACTAGTTCTTGAGAGTAGGAAGGTGACTAAAATTCTTTGTGTCATGATCCTTAACATCACATATTCCATAGACTTTAGTTTTATTTAGAGGACAAGCCCTATGTGCATGTTTCAATCTACACTTTGGACAATATATATCTAATGGTTTAATATTAGATTTAGCCTTAAATTTCAATCCATCTAATGTTGAATTTAGTTTAATCAATATGTTTATTTTGAAGTTTTTTAGTTTTTCTATGAGTTCACTTACATCATCATATTTTCCTAGTTTCCCTCTTCTGCTACTAGGTTTTGTTCTAGAGTAGTTAGTACATAACCATGTGATTTATTAAAACTCTTGTTTAGTAATATCTCCCTTACCCATAAGATTCAAGGAATCCCTAGAGGAGTCATCTAATCCCTTAAAGGAAAATAATTTTGATCACTTATTTAAGTAACTCATAACCACATTTGCTGAGGGCAAAATTAAATTGTTCTAAGTAATCCTCAAGGTTATCATCTTCATTTTATTTGATTTTGAAATTTTTTTCTTTCCTATCCTTGACCCTATAGTAATCTTGATATTTATCTAAGAATACTATTTTCATTTCTTTCCAAGTGTGAATAGTGTTCCCTACTAGTCCCATGAACCACCTCATTATTCCTTCCTTTAGATTAGAATGAAAGAGTTTCAAATTTTGTTTGTCTAAAGTGTAACCATAAGTTTGGTAGAGGACCTTAAAATCAAAAATAAATTGGTCTAGGTTCTCAATGGACATACCTCTAAAAGTAGGTAGATTGAATGGATAAACATTTTTCATTGTTATTCATTCATCATATTCAAACATAATAGGACAAGAGAAAGTTATCTCAAGAGCATTCCTGTGAGGAATTTCCACATGGTCTACATTTTTTCCCATGTCAAATAGATTTCTATTAAGAGGAGGGGATTCTGGTTGTTTAGTGTCTAAAATTTTAGCTTTTGTAGAGGAAGATTCTTCTGGTCCCCTAGAAATACTTCAGAAAGACTCATTTATTTATTTTTTCAAACTATCTTTCTTTTTTGAAGCAACTTTGATTCTTTTTTGTAAAAGATCATAATCTTTTTAAACAAACCTATCCTTTGAATCCCATTGCCTACTCATATACTTGATTTTGACAAGAGAGTGATTTTATTATATTTTTGTTTTTTTTATATATGGAATTTTATCCTAAGTATTTACCTTACTAACACTTGAAAGGGTTCTCAATAATGGAACCAAAAGTTATGGGTGTCATTATTATCCCTTCATTTAACCAACTTATGTTGTTGTCAATTCTTACCAGGGCAATGCCCAAGATTATCTGTAGTAAGACACTTATTAGTTATAGTTTAACAATATTGTTTTGTAGGGTTTTTGATGTTGTGATAATCTAAGTCTATTTATAAAATCTAAATTAATTCTTAAAGGAAACATTCTTGTAGGAAATATAAACAAACCAAACTATACTGAATTAAAGAATCTAAAAAAAATCACACACTAATACAAAATAAACTCACTTAAAATAATTTTTAAATTCACACTTGTATAATAAAAGAAATCTCAAATTCACACTTGAAGAATTAAATTTGTAAGAATTTAAAAGAATAATTAAATGCTTATGCTAAAATGAAAGTAACACATCAATTATCCAATCTACCCCACAAGTTATAAATCTTAATTATGCCAACATATATATATCAATGTTAATTAAAATAAATAATAAATAAATTTATAAATACCAAAATAAATATTCTTGTCTCCTTGGGGAGTGGGCCCTTTCTCACCCTTAGATTCAAGTTTGAATCAACTTAGCCTTAAGATGCTACTTTAACACATGAACTAAAAAAGTAAATTGCTATAATTCTTCTTGTATTTCAAAAAATAACTAAAATTATAATATCTCTATATATTTTTATATCTCAGATCCAACATGGATATATCCTTTTATTCTATGCAAAAGAAACTATCTATCCCTACAAAATAGGTAACAACTTGACTAATTTGAAACAAGAAGATATTCTAGATAGATTAGGAGATATAGCTAAAATAGAAGAGCATTGTAATGAAATCTACAAAGAATCAAAATATTCACATGAGATAAAAAATGCCACACTTAACTATATCTAGTGAATAAATATATACATATATGATATTCATATCTTTTATCTTTAGAGTTGCAACCTAGAACAACAACTTCCAAAAATGAAAGACCAAACTGAAATAAGAAACTATTTATATACATGAAAAAAATAGAAATATCAAAATGAGTCTTCTAGATTATCATGAAGAATGTGGAAAGGCTTTTTGAACACTTTGGAATATGTTATGATCAATTCTAGAGTGAACTGTGTCAATTCATAAAAAAACTGTGACAATCTATAACTACCTGTTGAAATCCATAGCTTCCTGGTGAAATCCATAGCTATCTAGTGAAATCCATAGCTGACTAGTGAAATCCATAGTAGGCTAACAAAATCTATAGCTATGCTTCAAATGATCTATTCTATGTATTATAACATCCTTATCTTCATGAAATCTTGTCAAAACCCTTATAAGACGCTACTATTACATGCACATATCAAAATGTGAAGACTAAAACATGTAAATGTTTATAACCTAATGGAAATAAGATTAACTTAGACTCAAATGCATTTATATAGATAAAAGCATCTACTTCCTACCTTATGCTAGTTCTAAATCCCAAAATCACATACAATGCTCAGCCATTTGACATATTTAAGGTCATAAACTATAGTAATAATGAGTCATTTTATAGACTTATTAGACACTAATGAGGCATGAGAGGCCTTAAAATTGATATTTTTTTCATTTATGGCTTATGGATGCCACCCCACAAATGATGTCATTTGATGATGTAGATATTAAGAATCAATTTCCAACTAAATGATATTCAATAAACTTCATGGATTTTCCACTTAAGCTCTTAATTTGGATTAATTTGCCTAAGTGGAATTAATCAAAATTTATGTAATTTTTTGGAAATTGATTGCACACCATTAATCAAACTGGTCAAAATATCATATTACTAGTTCATAATTTGACTAGAATGAAATTAGAAGAATATGTTAGTTGTGTATGAACCAATACCCCATTTAGGACATCATCAACATGAAATAACACATGTACATGTTGTGTGAAGGTCCAATTGTATTTTCATCATTTTGACTCAAGATGATTTGAGAAAAGTTAATAATCACATAAAATGTATTGCCCCGTTTAGGTATACATTATCCTAAATTGGCACTTACAAATGACAAGCTCAAACTATTTAGTACTTTTTATGGATTTTGGCCCAAATTGTGTATTTTCACAAATTTTGAGTAAGATTGACAATTTAAACACAATGATGTTAGGAATTGGATGTCTACACATGCATATAATCATTGCTATCAATATATAATAAGTAATTACATCTCATCAAGATAATGTTTCAATAATAAATTTAACACAACACACACACACACACACACACACACACACACACACACACACACACACACACACACATGGCTCCATGGAGCATAAGTTCTTTGGACTCTAATATCTATGACAATCTCAAGTGTCATCTCCAAAAAAGTACTCTTGTGGGGAGGGAGAGCATAATTCAAGCACTTTTATACATCAATCATATACCATCGATCCCTTACACAATTCCCATTAGGGAATGGCTCTCTCTTGATGGATGAGTAGATAGTGACGGTGCATGAATCTAGAGAGACAAGCTAATACCCGTGTGTTATATGATTTCTAAGACTAAACATGCAGTGTATTATAAAGAAACTTGTTCTAATCAAGATATCAAAAGAACATGTAAATCATACACATGAAATGATAATGTATCACTAACATTGCTTTGGCCAAAGTTTTCAATAATTAATGATCTATAGGATCAATCAAATTCATACGCACCACTTGATTGGATTACTTTCATCTAGCATTGTGATGCTAGTACGCTAGTGAAGTCCATTTTACTACTTAATCAGTACTAGTAATGTGAGACTTGGTTAACATATTATAATAAATAGATTCACATAGGTTACATCCTACTAGGCTAAGTACAAAAATAATCAAATGCATACATTTATTCCATCAAACGTATGAATGAATCTCACAAAATTATCTACACATAATAGGAATAACAACTACAATTTATACCATTTGGGTATAATATACATTTAAAATAAAATTTTATTATTACTTTAAATAATTTCCAATTATAATTCACCCTATGACATCCCTTAATATCATATCCCATTTTCTTGAATTCAGCTACTCTATACTAACAACCAATTATAACAAAGAAAATATTAGTTCTCATGAAACAAATAATCTTCCATTCTAGCATCTATTATACTTTCAGGGGGTTATATGCACACATGAATAAGGTTCTTCTAAAAAAAAATCTATAATATAATTTTGAATCTCCAATGGAACTTTAATTAGAGGTACACACCTCGATGTATATGTATAAGCTATTTAGGCATAGGTGTACCCATATACTCTTTAAACATACTATTAATTAATTTGTAGCATTTATAGTAATATACCCACAATACGTATTTTGTTTCATATGCTATATGTGATAAGTTATCTCATGTATATATTAAAGCTTGTCATAAGATAATGGAAGAAACGTTTGAACTTTATATGCTTCATATGCTTTATCAAAGGCTATTTTATGATTTTGATATGCTATAAATACCTATATGTGGGTATAATGAAACTTAACCATTTCATTAACTATATGATAAGTCATAAGTCACAATTCATATGCCATAAACTGAGTTCAAATCTAACTTTATGAGTTCTATAGATCAGAGAATATAAACAATCCCTTCTCATATATATAAGAATAGGTAATGATGGTGGTATATTTATTAAGCCTATATTTATTAACAATGATAATAGCCTTTGTTTTCCCTTTTTTTAGCATGATCTCCATTCTTATATTCTCATATTTTATTATATTAGAGAAAATGGACAATGTGTCAAATTATATCAAAACATTGGGAGATTATAAGGATCGTGAGTTCAAAACTTACCAACTGGGAATATCTTGATGCTTATCCATTGTCCTAGAGCGATCCACTAAGCTCTATTTTGTTCTGAGTTTGTTAAGATCACTATTAAAATAACACCTAATAATGTTTATGTTATATTAATGTTATTAATAACTGCCTACTATTAATAAGTCAAATCCCCATTATGAAATATATAATTATAAAATATATCATGATTCTATAGCACCTATGCGTACTTCTAGTTTTAAATTGAGAAAAGATGCTCTATTTATATGGTGAGGTAGGTATAGTGCTATTCATTAATGCATAACTATACTTGGATCACCCAAGTTACTTAGCAAGGATGATAACATAGTTCATTATTTGCATGAATATCAATGTATTTTCTGCATTATATTGACTTAATACATTGTAGCATATAATCACTATTTAAGATAAGTTATTTAAGTATATGGTGACTTAATTAGCTATAAGAATACCTCAGATATCACTGTTTAAAGTATAACTCAATTTATATAAATTTCCCTTCTCATATAGTCAACATATATTGAATACAACTTGTATAATTTGTTATATTTAAATGAATTGGTGTATAATATTCATAGATCGCTATTATAATCTCTCCTATACAAATCATCCTTCTCTCATAACTTGGTTTAATGGATCGCCATCTCCTCCAGTATGATAAAAGTAGCTTATGAATAAGACTATTACATCTATGCATATAGAAATGGTGTAGAGATAAGGCGTCTTAATATATTTTTGTATGTAATATGGTTGTAAATAACTATCAATTTTTCTAATTTCATTTTGGATTGTTTACTGTTGTACCTAGCTTTTATAAATTGAAATTTATACATCTTTCATAGATCGCTATGTTTATATAGTCCAATATATATTTATATAAATAGTTCACCATATATACAACATTTTATACCCCTATATATAAGTGTTAATAGATATATATCAATTTGATCAAATAATTATAATTATTATAATCATTGTACACCAATAGTATTTCATGGTGTATATGTTCATATTTGATTTTTATCCAGTATTCTCCTATATGTAATCTATTCTCAAATATGGTTCAACAATGAAAAATGATATGTTTATGAGAAATACAAAATAAAAATTATCATCAACATAGTAAATTTTTAGACTTCTAGATTAGCGCCTACCTTAAAAAATCTCCCTCTTGGTATCTGATAAAAATACCCTTTTACTCTGCTGTTGCCTTCCCTTCTTCTTTTTCTCATCTTCTATGTCTCCCCTTTTCTTTTGAATTTCCCCTTTTACCTTTCCTTCCTTTTTCATAAATAATGTGTAACTTTATTTAAAGCTACGCCCTTTTTTCCTTTTAATTATTATTCAATGATTTTTTTATCTTTTTATTTTTCTCTATATTTTATTTTATTTTCTTTCCTTTTTATTTATTTTAAGAATTTCTTCTCTTTTTTTTTTTTACTCTTAAATATTATTTATTACATTTTATTTAATTCATTTATAATTATAAGAATTCATAAATATAGTGGTCTAAGCTCTATCATGAGCTTGGTTACTCTTGAATGTCCTAAATATGGGGTATTGTGCAGTTTCTTTAGTAGTGTGCTCCATAGATCCTCTCGATTTAACACATATATCCTTCCATTGTAATGCAAAATACCATCACTCTCTAATCTAAATACTTTATACTAAGGATTTTGAGAATTTTTAGATAATGTTTTTCTAATGTGATCATATAATTCATCTCCTAGTGAGAATTTGTTCACTCAATCCCTAAACGTATTCTTGATAGTAGTCACGATTGTTATGTACCTTCTACAACTTAGGGTATTAGCTACTCTATTTTCCTTGCCTTTGATATAATTGATACCAAAATCATAACCAGATAAAAAATCTAGCTAGCATCTCTAATGAGCATTCAAATTAGGTTGGGTGGAGATGTACTTGAGTTCTAAGTTATCCATCTTGAGCTCAAATGATTTTCCCAATAAGTAATGCTACTAAACTTGTAAAATATGCATAATTTTTAAAAGTTATAGGTCATGAGGGGAATATTTCACCTCTTAAGTCTTTAGCTTCCTTGATTAATAAGCCATAACTATGCCATCTTGCATAAGGACTCCTCCTAGTCCATCCCCTGATACATATGTGATCACTAAAAATTGACCATTGGGGTCAAAAAATCTTAACATTGGTGCTGAAGTAAGCCTTATTTTCAATTCCTAAAAATATACATCACACTTCTCTGACTAGACATAACTTTAGTTTTTACATTTCAAATAGGTAATAGGATTAGCTATCTTGGAAAAATTTAAAATGAAATTCTTGTAATAGCTTATTAATCCTGTGAAACTTCTCACCTCGTGCACGTTCTTTGGCATTGACCATTCTATAATGACTCTTATCTTTGCCAGATCTAATGAGATACAGTCCACAAAAATAATATGTTCTAGATATTGCACTCACTTCTATAAAAATGTGAACTTAGACAAATCACCATAGAACTTATGCTTTTGCAACCATTATAGAACCAATTCTAAATGTTGAAGGTGCTCTACTTAATTCTTTGAGTATATAAGAATGTCATCAAGAAATACCAAAATAAAATGATCAAAATAATTTGTGAACACATTATTCATGAGATTCATGAATGTTGTCAGATCATTAGTCGACCCAAATGGTAATACTATGAATTCATAGTGCCCGTAATGAGTTCTGAATGCTATCTTCAAAATATCCTTATCCATTATCCTCAGTTGATGGTATCCTGCTCTACGATAAATACTAGAAAAGACCATTGATCCCTTCATTTGATCAAAAATATCATTTATAAGAGTGAACAAATACCTATTTTTGATAGTTGCCTTATTCAATATTCTATAATCAATGCAAAGTTGAAGAGTACCATCCTTATTCTTGACAAAGACAACTAGTGCACCCCATGGTGACACACTTGGCTTGATCAACCCCTTAGACAATAATTCCTAGAGTTGAGACTTATATTAAACTAACTCAATGGTTATCATCCTATATGGTGCCTTATACAGTGGTTCAAATCCAACTATGACATTGATAAATAATTCAAACTCACATCTAGGAGACAAACTTGGCAATTCTTCCAGAAACACATCATGAAAATTTCTAAGAAATGGGTAATCTTTAAGAGATGGTTCCTTAGGTTCCTTCATTTCATTCATCTATATGATAAATTATTGGCACCATTTTCCTTGATCCCTCTTGAGTTGCATAGCAAAAATATGCCTAAACTTCAACTCTCTTTTCTCACCTTGAATTTGTGTCTGATTTCTAAAATCATCTAGACACTCAACCTTCTTCAAGTAGCAGTCAACCTTGGCCTCATGTTTCACAATCTAGTTGAATTATAAGATGAAATCATATAACCCTAGTGGTTCTACATAAAAATACACTACTATTTTGAATTATAAAAACCTAATTTTTGCTTCAACTAAACACATGTGAACCATGACTTTTGAATCATTCCCATATTGTACTAACCATGCATTTGCCATTACTCTAGCTCTTCTAGTTAACTTAGCAAGCATTTTAGGATCTATAAAACATTATGTATCCCTTGGATTTATCAAAATGGAAACTAAATGTTCAAACAAAGTACCTAATATTTTTATGGGTGATGCTTGAAATTCAGCTTGTCAATTATCAATTACTACATGAATGTGATGCTGAAAACTACCCTATTAAGGAATATGACCTTTGTTTTTTAACTTATCTTGAGTAAAATAATGAGCATAATGGTCATATCTACAAAATAAACAACCTCTAGGTGGTCCTTTCTTGTCATCCTATTGATTTCCATTGAAAATGCCTTTAAAACCATTGCCTAATTTCTTATTGTCTAACCCATTATTGAATTTGGAATTATGATTTTTGAACTGCTTCCTAAAGTCTCGACTCCTTTGCTTCTAATTCTAATTTTTTAAAGTTGACTTAGAATTTATAAATTTTTTGTAAACTTGTCCCTGACCTATGTAAGAGACTTCAACTGTTGTTCCTGTTTGACTACCTTATTGAAGACTTAGTCCATAGTGGAAGGTCCATGCACGTCCACACCTCCACTAATCTAGGGTTTCAATCCCATGATGCACTTTTTAATCTTGAACCTCTTACCTATATGGTATTGAGGTATGCATTTTATAAGTTTGGTGAACTTCTCCTAATACTTATTCATTGATAAGTCTCCTTGCTTTAGATTTTAAAAATTTATGAGATTTTGATCAAAATAAATTTGTGGAAGCAAACTTAACCTAAAAAAAGTCATAAATTAATTCCAAGTAGTGGTGGTTGAGTTAATATTCATTTCCATCCTCTTATTAGCCCACCATGTAACTACCTCACCAACCAACCTATATGATTTACATACTAATTTAGTGACTTTGGAGTAGTTTTGAATCTTGAAATACTTCTTCATCTCAGTCAACCATGATTTAGATCTGTCACCCAAAATAGTTCCATCGAACTTCAGTGGATTCACCTTTTTTATATCTCTAGCCAACTCTACAACTAACTAAGATATCACATGCTGAGGGTTTTCTTGGTTAGTGGGATGATCTTTAGGTTAATATCAATTTTCTTCCTATTCATGACCATGAACTACCTTCTCCAAGGCTATAATATGATCCCTAGTTTCATTCATGGTTGAGAGAATTTGATCCAACTTTACTGCTCGCTCAATGGAAAATTGGTTAGGATCAAATGAAGGGTTACTGTCATTAACATTTGGTGGTCCCTCTTTAGATACTCTAGATTTCATCATCATCCTTTATATCAATATAAGGATATGAAAACATTGGTGGAATCATTAGGTCCTAGAGTTTGATCTGTAGGTCTGATACCACATATAATATCCCCATTGGGATCTACCTAGAAAATACGTATTTTTTAAATTTAAAACAACATATACTTTCATTAGATTACACTAAAAGAATCTAATTAGTGACCATATAAAATAATTTAAATATAATAATTATAAATGAATCATGTGACATCATATGCCATTGATCACTATCATCATAAAAAACACATCATAATTGATTATAGAATGTAATTATAGATATCCAGCCATGGTTGGTACAAGCTTAAATTCACTGATATCAATATACAATAAGTAATTATAGATCATCAAGAAAATGTTTCAATAATAAATTAAATATAATGTATATATATAAGATACATGAATCTATGGAGTAAAAGTTCCCCAGACTCTAGTATTTGTGGCAATCTCAAGTGTCATCTCTAAATAAGTACTACTATGGGGAGGGAAAACATCATCCAATTACTTTTCCACACCAACCATGGACCATAGATTCCCCCATAAAATTCTCATCAGGTAATGTCCCTCCCCTCATATATGAGTAGATAGTGATGGTACATAAATCTAGAGAGACAAGTTAGTACCCATGTATTGTATGATTTCTAAAACTAAACATACAATGTTTCATAAAGAAACTTGTTCTAATCATAATATCACATAAACATGTAAATCATACATAGAAAATGATAATGTCTTACTAACATTACTTTGGCCAAAGTTTTCAATAATTAATGATCTATAGGATCAGTCAAAATCATACACACCACTTGATCAGATTACCTTCATCTGGCATTGTGATGCTAGTAAGCTAGTGAAGTCTGTTTCACTACTTACTTAGTACTAGCAATGTGAGACTTGGTTAATATATTAAAACCAATATATTCATATGGGTTAAATCTTATTATAAATCATATAACATATTAAGCACAAGAATAATCAAATGCATACATTAATTCATCAAGCATATGAATGAATCTCACAATATTATCTACAAATAATAGGAATAACAACTATAGTTTATACCATCCGGATATAGTATACATTTAAACTAAAATTTTATTATTAATTTAAGTAGTTTTGAATTATAATGGACCCTTAAATATCCCATAATATCATTGCCCATTTTCTTGAATTCAATTACTTTATACTAATAACCAGTTATAACAAGGAAAGTCTCAGTTTTCATGAAACACATAATCTTCCATTCTAGCATTTGTTAAACTTTTAGGGGGTTGTATGCACACATGCATAAGGTTCTTATAAACAAAAATCTATAATATAGTTTTGAACTACCAATGGAACTATAATTAGATGTACACACTCTGATGTATATGTATAATCTATTTAGGCATAAATGTACCTATATACTCATTAAGCATACTATTAATTAGTTCATAGCATATTATAGTAACATACCTATACTACATATTTTGTTTCATATGCTATATATGATAGGTTATCTCATGTATATCATAAATATTGTCATAAGATAATGGAAGAATATGTTTGAACTTTATATGCTTCATATGCTTTATCATGGGCTATTTTATGATTTTGATATGCTACAACTACTTATATGCGGGTATAATGAAACTTAACCATTTCGATAACTATATGATAATTCATAAGTCATAATTCATATGCCATAAACTAATTTCAAAGCTAACATTATGAGTTCTATAAATCAAAGAATATAAATACTCCCTTCTCATATATATAAGAATAGGGAGTGACAATGGTATATTTATTAAGCTTATATTTATTAACAATGATAATAGCCTTCATTTTCCATTTTTTTTTAGCATAATATCCATTCTTATATTCTCATATTATATTATATTAGGGAAAATGGATAATTCATCGACTTATATCAAAATGTTGGGTGATTATAAGGATTGTGAGTTCTAAACTTAAAATCTGGGAATATCTTGATGTTTATCCATTATCCTAGAGTGATACACTAAGTTATGTTTTGTTTGAGTTTGTTAAGATTAATATTACAAAAAATCCTAATTTTTTTTATGTTATATTAATTTTATTAATAACTACCTTCTATTAATATAAGTCAGATCCCCTTTCTAAAATATATAGTTATAAAATATATCATGATGACATAACACCTCTACATACTTCTGGTTTTAAATTCAGAAAAGATTCTCTATTTATATGGTGACTCAAGTATAATGTTATTCATTAACGCATAACTATACTTAGATTTCCCAAAGTTGCTTATTAAGTATAATAACATAGTTCACCATTTGCATGAATATCAATGTATTCGCTATGTTATAGTGATTTACTTCATTGTAGCATATATTCACTATTTAAGGTAGGTTATTTGAATATACAGAGACTTAATTAGTTGTATGAATACCTCAGGAATCATTGTTTAAAGTATAAATCAGTTTATATAAATCACCCTTCTCATACAGTCAACATATATTGAATATAAATTGTATACTCTGTTATATTAAAATGAATTAGTGTATAATATTTGTAGATCACTGTTATAATCTCTCCTATACAAATCACCCTTCTCTCATAACTTAGTTTAATGGATCACCATCTCCTCCAAGTTTACACAAAAAATAGTTTGATAAAATTAGCTTATGAATAAGACTATTACATCGCTGCATATAGACATGGTGTAGAAACAAGATGTCTTAATATATTTTTGTATATAATAGGGTTGCAAATAAGCATCAAGTTTTCTGATTTCATTTTGGATTGTTTACTACTATACCTAGCTTTTGTAAATCATAGTTTATACATCTTTCATAAATCGCTATGTTTATATAGTCCAATATATATTTATATAAATAGTTCACCATATATATAATATTATATACCCCTATATATATATATCAATTTTTCAAAGAATTATTATTATTATAATCATTATACACCAATAATGATTTTCACAATATATATATATATATATTATTAGTATTTCATGGTGTATACATTTATATTCGATTTCTACACAATATTCTCCTGTATATAATATATTATCAAATATGGTTCAACAATGATAAATCTTATGTTTCTAAGCAATACAAAATAAACATTATCATATAAAATAAATTTTCAAACCTCCAAATTATCACCTACCTAAAAAAATCTCCCTCTTGATATCTAACAAAAATGCTCTTTTGCTCTGATGCTACCTTCCCTTCTTCTTTTTCTCCTCTTCTGTGTCTCCCCTTTTATTTTGAATTGCCCTTTTTATCTTTCCTTCCTCTTTCATGAATAAGGAACATCTTTATTTAAAGCTGGCCCCCTTTTTCCTTTTTAATTTTTATTCCATGATTTTCTTTTCTTTTTATTTCTCTCTCTCTCTCTCTCAATATATATATATATATATATATATATATATATATATATATATATATTCTTTCCTTTTTATTTATTTTAAGAATTTCTTCTCTTTTTGTTTTTTCCTATTAAATATTAATTATTATATTTTATTCAATTTATTTTTAATTACAAGAATACATAAATTTGTTGATTAAATTAGCATCTATAATATCATAATGACTTAGTAATAAATTCATTAATCAATAACTCCAAATTTACTCTAATTATACAAATAAAAAATATTAATGGTTATGAATATGATAAGAACATAATCACACAAGATGATTTTCATATAACCATTAAACTAAGCTATCAAACCATGTGTAAACAACTATCTAAATTCAAGCAACATCAAAACACATTATGCTAATCATTTTTTTATGCATCTAACATGTACTAATTAATGTAGTGTGTGTAGGGTTTTAGCTGATTTCTCTATCATCCCCCAATATCACCCTCTTTGATGATGATAAAAGTCTATCACACTTTGAGGGAAAAAACTCTCATGTATCCAACTCATGATAAGTAGGTAGTTAGTCCATAACACCATAAAATTTATACATCATAAAATACAACTGAAATAACAATTCATTATGATCATAATATAAGAACATACACTATAGATAACTCATAGTAATGTAATCATATAACTTGAGTAATATCCAACTATCCCATAATATATATATATATATATATATATATATATATATATATATAAAAGCTTAGTTAATAAATACAAAAAAAAATTGATAACTATAAATATCCATGGATAATTAGGTAAGTTTACTTAAAAAGGAATTGAGATGTAATAAGTGGTGGGTTAAGAAGTGATGCAAGAGCATGGCATAGTGTCATCAACAAAGAATAGGTGTTAGAACCCTATTTAGATAATAACATGACCCTTTTTTCTAGTAGCACACTATTCAATTTTTTTTTGTATTTATTAACTAAGCTTTGATACACACACACACACACACACACACACACACACACACACACACACATACATATAATATTTGTTAATAAATACAAAAATAAATTGATAACTATAAATATCCATGGATAATCAAGTAAGTTTGCTTAGCAAGGAATCGAGATGTAATAAGTGGTGGGCTAGGAAGTGATGCAAGATTAGGGTAGAGTGTCATCAATGAAAAATAGGTGTTATAAACCTATTTAGACAATAACATGACCCTTTTTTCTAGTAGCACACTATGCTATAGACCTTTTGTGCAATGTTAATGACCCTATGCAAGTGAAGCAATAAAATTTTGGGTAGACCTTCACTCTATTTTGGGAAGCCTATGACTATATGACTGAGACCTAGATAATCACTGCTTTGACTAATTTCACTATGAAACCTTAAGCCTCTATGCTTATTAGGGTTTTGATGAACACAAGTGGAAGAAGAGTGGTGTCAGTAGGGTAGGTTGGGCATGGCCTCAATAACCTATGTGTTGAGTGCTGCCTACATACCAATACCTTGAAAGGGGATCAAGCCCTTTGTAGTTGTCCCAATCTAAGTGTTGGTTCACGTGAGATTGATGTTAGTATGCCTGAGTATGAAATCCAATTTGAAAACTTTGCGTCTAAAATTAAGACTAGAAACTTGAGTAAAACTAAACTCTGGGATGTTGTAGATGGATCAATAACCTTAATTTTCATAAATTTTTTTGAGCTTATTCATGATAATTTCCATTTATCTCATAAATGAATAAGAGTGATCTTTATATAGTGCTATGATGCTCGATAAGACATGAAATGAGTCTAGGCCAACCCTAAGATGCTTTGGGAATTGGAAAGATATCCATTAGGGGTAAGTGAAGCTAAGGGTTAATAAAACTAACCCTTTTGCCAATAACATATTTTTCTATAGACGAATGGGGCTACACTATTGTCTAGGTGGTTGGCACATGTGAAAAAGGATCTAGGATGCCTAGGTGATGGCTCAATGTAGCTTTTGGTATATTTAGGCATGGCTTATACATGTATAAAGCCTAGAAAAGGATCAAAAGATACCCTAAGATAGGTCTATGTATAAGCTAAGGATAGGGTGGTCACAAGTGACTCTCATTACATTAAAATGATATTTTATATGACTAAAATATCCTAAATCCTCTACAAAAAGGACATAAAACACTAGATATATATCGAAACCTTATTGAATGGAGTGATAAAGACATATGCTATTAGATTTGAAGCCATTAATGGTGAGGTAGGCTAAGGCATATGTAAGTAAGGTTTGGAATACCAAAAAAAAGTACTAGACAAAATCAAGAGCCTTTAACATAGCTAATATAAACAGCCTTTCAATTCTATCATAGTATTTGTCAAAGTCTAATTTGAGAAAAATGGTTCACTGATAAGAAATTCTAGCCCATTTCATGCCTTCCTAGACAATAATAAGTTTAAAAAGTATATACTACCCTCTGATAAATCTAGTGTTCCTAAGTCTAAGAATTTTAGGAAGAATGAAATGGATCTAATTGGTAATAGCTTTGGTAAGTATTTTGTAGGAGACATTCAACAAGTTGGTAGGCCACCAACTAGTAATGAGCTCTAGATCTCCCATTTTTGGTATAAAATTGATATTTCCTTGATTAATTAAAGTTCCTAAAGAGTGGTTTTCTAGGTCTTCTTTATAGACATAAAGTAAATCCATCCCAACAAACTCCCATGAGGGTTTATATAATTCACATGGAAAACTATCAAAGCTAGGGGATTTGTTCATGCATTGGAGAGCCTCTGTGAGCTCCTGGAGGGCCAATGGAAAATCATAGAGCTAGTGGTTAGCATATTTTAATTTGTGAGGAACCACATCAAGTAATTCCTAAAATCCCCAAGATATTTCTTTCATTTTCTTCTGGGCTTAGAATACTAGCTTGTAGTGATTTAGGAAATCTAAGGAGATGTCAAGGAGGGAGCTTAGCTTGGTTTGGGTTAACTTGATGTCCTTAATTTGGTCATGAGCCTTCTTGACCTTGAAGGACTTGAGAAAGTATTTAAAAACTTTATTTATGACTTTGAGGCAATTTAGTTGAGCACACAACTGCACCCCTCTAGTAGCATGGCCATCTACCACCTTATTGTGGTGTTTGAATGAGGTAATAATATTCTGTAGATGAGTATCAAAGGGATTAATACTCAATAAGGGAGGAAATCCTCCAAAATTCCTTGAGTGTGGCATGCTCACATCACTTCCTAATCCAATAAACTTACTTTATATAATGGTGTAAGAAGGTGGTAATGCATATAATGGCTTCATTCCATCATTTTGTCTAGTTGTTAGCATAAGTAGGGTAGGGGGGAAATTTTAGTTTTAGGCTATCAGACAGATGGTGCCAACATGGCTCAAGAGAGAGGTATTAAGAATAAATTGTTAATGTGGTACCTTGTATTTCTGTATGACACATTCCACTCTGTAGGAGATAGGATCATGATCATAGAGAACCAAGTCTAAGAAGATAGTGCTAGGATGGGCATTAATGTTAGAGAAATACAAAATATTTTGTTTTGATAACATATATCGGTTGAGCCTTTTGAGCATGCAATTATCCCTAGTATGATAATTAGATCACGTAAGCCAAGATGTGGTATTGATTGAGTGCTACTAGAGGAGAGGGTCGACAAGGACCCATTTATTATTAAAGTGAAACCATGATTGACATTATCTAATGCTCCAACTCATAGGCAAGGCAACACATTTTTCCTTGGGATGCTTTATAATATTAAAATCCACAAACACTAGCCACATGGTAGGGTGATGATTTTCAACCAAAGAACACCAAAACAAAGATATATTAAGACCATCATTGGGGGAATAAATGTTAAAAACAACAAATGAATGGCCATAAATATCCAAAATTAGCTAGACAACCTAGAGTGATGGGTCTTCCCTAGTGGCAATAATGAAGGGGGAATTTTTAAGCAAAACCAAAATGCTAGCATCGCCATGCCTATCTTCATGTAGAGTGGAAAATTGGGTGCCATCATGTCAAATACATATCAGAGAGGTCTACAAAATAAACACTAAAATTTTAACTTCTTGTATATATATATATATATATATATATATATATATATATATATATATAACTTATCCATTGATAAGAAACATGCACAAAGTATTTTTGGTAGGAATTTGTAATACCTCAAAATTTTTAGGAAAGAATATTCATTGGGAAATATCATCCATGTGGAAATCCCCCTATCCATCCTCAAAATATGATAAAAATGAAAAATTATTGTGTTGGTCTAGATGAGAAACTCTTAAAAGCATAATGGAGTGATGTTTATCCCCATGATCTTCTTAAATAAAGTCGACACCACCATATGGTGGGTTGCATGACTACCTACAGAAGGAGTTATTTATTGAGGATATCCCAATAGTAGGAGCCATGCAAACATGATAACTATTACAAATGAGGCTTTGTGGGGCCTAGGGGACTGGTACAATAGAGGATATACTCAAAATTTTCCCAAAAACATCTTACTTAAATAATGGGGTATGAAATGATGGATTAGGGTGATATGAAATTAGAATTAAAATTTTGAGCACAATATACTCATAATTTTCCAAAAAATATTTAACTTAAATAATGGGCTATGAAAACCTTAAATGTTTAATTATGTATTTATTTTTAATAAATAATACCATATTATTACTATTACATAACCTAATAATGTAAGAATATAGTGGCAAAGATTCATAATTTGATGAATTTTAGCCATTTCCAAACTTGAAATTAGTGATTTTGACAACATATATTTGCACAACACTTCACCCAAATAATCATACGTGTTACATCTTCTCACTTGAGTAACCAAATGATTTGTGGTATCAATGGGTTTTTTTGAATCATTGATAATTAGGTGGTTCAAGAATTCAAAATAGGTTTGGAGTAATAAACATTTTATAGGCTCTCAAATCACATTCACTGAAACTTGATGGGTTTTTATAAAATTTAATTAAATTTTCTAGTTAATCCTAAAGATGTATAACGTGATATTATAGACACCTAATTTTAGTATAAGTCTTATTATTGAAATGTTTTTAGCATAGTTTTATGCATATAGATTATTGGTTCAAATTGGGGTCTTATTGGAGATTTTCCATGTGTTTTTATCTTTCTTTCTTGTTCGTGTGGTCTCATGTTGCCCTATTTTTTTGAGGTGTGTAGGCCTCTCTCTAATATTCCCTTGTATTTTTTGTGTTAGGGTAAAAATTAATGGTCTATAAATTCTATCCTAAACACAATCAATCAATTCTACAAATTCTATCTTTATCTCTCCTATTTTTTATGTGGAATTGTCAATTTTCCCTCTTTTATTTTGTCAGCTTACATAATAATAGGTTATTACTTAAAATTTTATAAGTATATATATACAAAGTCTCCTAAATAATTTCAATTACAAGTATCAATTGGTCAAGTGATTTTGAATGTTTCAATTGGTTGCATACATATGCTAAGCGAAGATCGAAGTGAATATTCATGTAGTTGCTTTTAATTATCTAGGGAAAGAAGGAGAAGCCCTATCTCTCACTTGGGTTGGGATCACACTCATATAGAACTACAAGTACATTAGCTCTAATTCCAAGCATACATGATATATAGTCATAACTCCTCAAGAGGTTGTCCAAGGCAACTGACTTTACATTTCTATAATTCTTGGGACATTATTGTGAACTAGGTCAAAGTCAAAGGAGAAGTAAATTTGACTTTATTTATATCAATTATGTTAAGTGAAGATTATATTATACCAATCACCTAATTACAAAGCTAAAAAAAGTTTATAGTATTTGAAAATCAACATCAAACAAAATTAAATAAATAGGGGCACAATCGATAGTATGCCGATTTTGACTTAGACAATATTGATGCTTGACTTGATTCTGTCCCTTTCATCAAACTATAGACATATTTTAGGAGCATCACTTTGTCAGTTATAGAAACAAATTTCCAACCTTATAATATAGCTATATCCATTAAGTGTGTTTGTTTCATGTTTATACCTCTCTCCTTACTCTTTATTTACATTTTCATTGCTCAAATTATACTGTTGGTCTAAAGTTTAAGCATGATTAGATCTACTTATTATTTATGATTGTATTTCTATAGATATTGATTGTGCCTCAATTTTAGCTTATTTTGATAATGGAATTGACCCTAAAACATACACATTTAATTGTTTTTGGCAAACACATTTTTTTGGTCATCCAAGCTAAGGTTTCACAACCTTCATCCCCCTAGGGTCTGATTTTTTAATTTTTCATCAATTTTGATTTCATCTCCTAGATTGATCTTTTAGTTATTGAATGTTACTATTAATTCCACCTCAACCATTTATGATTGTATCCATTCACCTCACAAATATTCTTCTCTTAATTTGGTGATCTTGATATTCTTACACCTAACCTAGAGGTTGTTGCCTCCCCCCTAGGGTTAGTTATTTTTCTTGTTTATTTCTAATCTTTAGGTATTTAATTCCTTATTTCCTAGTTACAGATAATTATTTTTTGTATCATCACCTATGAGTTTTCTTAGATAAAATCAATGGCTTAAATTGGCTCTTGTGATATGAATGAAAAAATCTATGTTGAAAGAATAGACAATGTTGTGAATAGTGCAAATTCTAGTTTGACATGTGATAAAAACCATAATGATGACATGATTTCAAAACCTAAAAATTTACAAAATAATTATCTTATTTATATAATTATTAAAATGCTAAATAAATTAGATATTATACACTATCCTTATTAAAACTTCACTATCTTTCTCTTTGAAAAGTACAATTTAAAATAAAAACAAAAATTAGGGGAATAACAAGATCAATTATCTACTAAATTAATATTAACTAATGCCCTTAAGTTCATTAATTGTACCAAAAACATAATCTTAATCTTTATACACCATTAAACTATATTATTTTGATGTCTATCATGTGAAAAATAACTACACACAACAATTTTATACTTAATAGTAACTCACTTGTTAAGGCATATAAAAGTTTACTAAATTATCCATAATAAATCCTAAAATGATGCACAACCAATAATATTACACAATGATACATAATTACACTATAAAAGGTATAATAGTAATTATATTTGAACATCAAATACCACAAAATATATCCATTCATCTACATTTAATAATCATAGCCAATGTTGGAATATAATACAATAATAAATGGATGTACATTTATGCTAACAACCAATACTATGTAAGCCTATTTGATTCATTATTATCATCAAATACAATAATAAAATGGATCCTCTATGAAATATCTCAATAAAAATAGTACAATAACCATGAATATATAACAAGAATGATTTAGAATTCAAATCTAGAGAGGGAGAGCATCATCTGGGTGCTTTTATTCCAACCACAAATAATCAGTCTCCTACACACCTCCCCATTGGACATGGTCCTTACCTTCATGAAGGGGTAGATAATAACAATGTAGACATCAAAAACTCATCTAGAATAGTGTGAATATTATAGTCATTATTACATTTATTAGTCATAAAGACCAAGGAAACTCCTCTATCTAATATGACATCATATGTGCATGTAATATTAAAAGGAAATTGGATAAACAATGTATACAACTATATAATTACTTTGGCCAAAGCATTTTTATATATTTCTAGACTTAAAATGAAGCTAGGTCATAGTCCACAACATTAAATACTCTCTGCTAAATATATAAACAATCTATTCTACTCATTAATCAATGATGAGGGATGTATAATGATGCCCCTACCTATCACTCATCATCATTTAATGAGAAAAACATCTTATGCACAAAATAACAACAATCATAGACAATTTAACATAATTAAACAAATGACACAAATTATCATAAAGTTTGTTTTGAGTTCAACTCATGCTAAGATACAAGTGCCACAATTATATTTAAGAAAATAATCATACTATAGATTGGATAAATATCATTAAAGATAACATGTTTATTTAATAACATATAACTCCTATTACGGCCACGGAGGGAAGAGGGAAGAGGGAGCACGGCCGTGGATGTGGCCGTGCTGAAACCCTAACCTTCGCAGTCATGGACTGTGGTGACCAGATCCTAGCATGCTAAGGGATCCATGGTGCTTGTGCGTGGCACGGAAAGGAGAAGATATATTATTGTGTGGTACTTTATTTTGCTTCATTTTTCTATATCGTGGATGGAACCAGGGCTAGATTTCTAGCCTGAGTTGGATTGCCATCCAGATTTGGTTTGCAAATAAAATAGTGAACAAATGGGGGAAATTTTATTTCCTCTATTAAGAACTTCAAAAATTAGTGTGCAGAGAGGATTTGGTAACGGGGATATTTGACCAGCATGCACGGTGAGGGTTTGGCTGCGGGGAGTTACCTGTAAGGGTCCCTATGGTGTTTGTTGATGAGATGATTGCGGATTGGGAGGGGCTCTACTCCCACTGAAACCCTAGGTCCAAGGTTGAGGAAGCTGCATTTCAGGGTTGAAGACCAGATCTAGTTTTTCACCATTGCCATCTGTCAGCTGGGGTCGTTGCTCATGTTGTAGTGCTTCCAGACGTCTTTGATGAAGTTTTGATTGCCATGGTGGTGAATCATTTGAGATTAGCAGAGGGAGAGAATGGGTAGATGATTGGGTGGATGGATTGGGTATTGGTGGAGTTGGTTCTGGGGCTTGTGTCTTTGAATGATTGGTTGGGGCTGGGGTCTGGGGGTTCACATTTGCGCGGTTCCTTCATACCCTTCCTCGTGTATATGTGGCACTGTAAGGTGAGATCTAATATTGCATGGATTTGTTTAGGTTTCAAGTGGTTGTAAAACCTGGGTGCTTGTATTGGTCTATATTGGTGGTTCCAGGTCCCTGTAAAACCTGTTCTATATACTGTTCTCCAGTAGGATTCAGGAATGCATTTCCTGGTGGTTGTGAATGCTCTATCTTTCATGATTCTGTTAAAGGGTTTTGGGGTCCCTTCAAAACCTGCTTTTACCTTAATCTAAAACATATAACTCCTATTAAATTATTTACTAGTACCAAGTTCAATTCCATTTTATCCATATTTACTAGTTTACAATATTATAACCTTAATATGCTCATAATAAAGACTAGTTTATATTATGTTACAATCTAGTCATGTATTAAAATTAACCCATAATACCATTTACCATCCTCCCTATGTTCATATTGGTTTATAATAACTACATAATAATAAAAGCATAATTTTTACTAGTTTAATATAACCTATTATGTGTTTAGCCCTAAATTAGACAAGAGGGATTATCCTATCCTTTTGTGGTGTAATATGGTTAATAATATATAAATTACAATGTACAAGGGTGATAATCGGATTTATAGTAGGCCAATAGAGTTATAAACTCAGATATAAGCATACATTGAATTTATTATGTTGAGTATAGGTTAAATATAGAAAGTAAAATTAACCTATGCATGGAAATGACAAAGAAGTAATATAATCAACTATTTCTAATGATGATAAAATATTAGATCTAGAATATGTAGGAAATGGGATAGAAGATAGTTCTGGAACAATCATCAAATTATGAATCTAACACTATGGCACTTTGAACACTAACATTAGCCTGGGATAATTTTATTGACATTACTATCTAGGCTTGATGCAAGTGTATGGTACATAATACTTGTCAAAAATAGATGCAACCACCTAGATGTTTTTGGTTTTGACTTCACGTTCACTCTAGTGAATTCAAATCTAGGTCATGGACTATTTCTCCTCATGAATTTTCAAAACCCTAGTTCTTCATAATCATGGTGACCTTGGGTAAAAATGGGTTAGTATACACATAGTGTCAAGCTAACCCTAAAGACCCTGATGTTAGATGGCATTGCTTACATACCCAATACTCTAAAAGATGGCCCCAGACTCATGTAGTTTTCCCCTACGTGTTGGCTTGTGTGTGAATCATATAATATGTGTAAAGTAAGTACAATAATGACCTAGCTTGTAACTTGGAAAATTAGGATCTTAGGCTACTCATTTGCAAATTACCTATAGAAGTGTTGTACCTATGATTGGTATAGAAATATGGAATATTTGTTTAATTGAATCCTAGATAGAGTGCTTTTGATAAGTTGTCTTGGTCTCTTTGGTATTTTTTGTATGGGTTCTTAGGTGAGGAATACATGAATGTTGATCTTATATTTGTATCAATCCATTTTGAGTAATAAAACACATTAAAACATTTAGGTTGACCATTAGGATACATTTTATTTGTAATTTGGATGACTTTAGGGTACTGAAGACTTCATTGAGTCAAGACACTAACATCAATGTTAGTGTCTATCCAAGATGGTTTAGTGTATAGGGAGTAGAAAAGTAGATACAGGTTCAAATCTTGTAAAGATGGAAGATAAGTATATTTTAAGCATTTTGGATAATATAGAAGACCTATATCATCAGCATAAGACTTGATGGACTAAGATATATAGGCCAATAGGCATGAGATATAGGAGATGCAAAACTTACAAAATCAAGAAATGTTCAAAACTAAGAGGAATATATAAGGTTTGAATTTTCCAAGTGTATAAGACTTGGGTGATATATAATCCATAAATATAATCTACATCCCCCCTTTAATCTAGTAATGAAATTAGTAGTTTAAAGGAAAGGAATGCATATCTGGGTGTGTATAACACACGTTGTCTTTGTGTGCACCCAACTTACATGCATTGCTGGTGATTGACTTGTAACTAAGAGCATGTTACAATATATAATCAGTGCATATAATTTGGGTCAAAAGTACTTAAAATATGTTGAAATTGAAAAAATAAGGTTTACGATTACAACTATGTGTTAATGTAACTTCCTTGCCTATTGACAAGTTTTTTTGAAAAATATGTATCATTGTAAGGCTCTAAAATTGAGATTAGGACAAATATAGATAAATATTAGGAGCAGAGAGAGAGAAGAGAAGGAAGAGAGAGAATGAAGAGAGCTTTTATGAGTCCATCATGATTGTAAATTTATCATAAGATTAATTTCATATAAGAAGTAGAAGAGATAAGAAAAGGAGTTTCTAATGTTAGGTTGTGGAGCTAAAAGCTTCAACTCTTTGCAAACTAAAGGAATAGAAGGTTGCTAAGATCCAGGAGCACCAGCGTCGGCAGCAGGACCAACGTCAGTCGTAACCAGTGCAGAAGGCCACCGGTGACGGCAGGAAGTCGGCAGAACCAGGCAAGCAGGGATCGGTGTCGGTCGCCTGTGTGTTCCAGAACTGTTCATTGCACGGACAGTTAGTTAAGTGAATGAAGAGTTTGCATGTTAAGACAAGTTAGAGTCTTGAGCTGCGAGGATAATTGTCTAAATTAAGAGTCTAAGTTATTGTTTAAGTTAGGGATCTATTTATAGACCCATTGGCATGTATTGTATATGTATGAGATAGAAAGGAAGAGTTCCTTCTAGTTGTAAGATCATTGAGTTGTAGGTTGTTGCAAGCTCATAGGGGATCTACATGTAAGTTTGGTCTGTTGAATTGCAGGTTGTAGGTTAATGGGAGATCAACTTGAAGTGCTATAGAGTGCTTGGTGTACCGGCAGGGTTATTACTGACTGGTTGGTGAGGTGAACACCAATTCTATGTGTGAGTTGGTTGTTGGGACCGTTTTTTGTGTAGGAGAGTGTGTGTGAGAAGAATTACTATACACTTGAGGCGTGGGAAACCTCTGTAAGGTGGAAGAGTGTGGCGGCTCTTTGTAGTATTCTTTTCTGTAAAGTGTTAATACAAGATAGTGTATTGTCTCTCATATTCTGTGCTATTGGTGAATTCTAGTTACTTGTGTTTCTGGTTATTTCCACATATTTAATTGCTTATATTTGGTAATCATACTGTGATATTTTTGAGGAGTAAGATCCTAACAAGTGGAATCAAAGCAGGTGTGTTTGTTCTTGGATTCCCACCCCCTTACAACTGGTATCAGAGCTTTTGGTTGGGATACTAACAGATTGGTTTAGATCTGGGTAGTGTGTTTTGATTACAGGTTACTCACAGGGTTTCTATTTGAGTGGGAGTTGAGCAATGGCAGAAGACAGTATGCTACAAATGGAAAAGTTTAATGGCAAGAACTACCAATTATGGAGGATGCAGATTGAGGACTATCTGTATCAGAAAGATTTGTACTTACCGTTGGGTGGGGTTAATAGAAAACCCTCGGATATGAAGGATGAAGAATGGGAGGTTCTTGATCGGAAGGCTCTGGGATCTATTAGATTGAGTCTTGCATCATCTGTGATTTCCAGCTTATCACAGTGTAAGACAACGGTGGAGTTGATGGAATCTTGGCAAATTTGTATGAAAAACCCTCAGCTTCTAATAAGGTATTTCTTATGAAGCGTTTATTTAATTTGCAAATGTTGGAAGGTGGATCTGTTCATAGCCATCTTAGTGATTTCTATGGTTTGGTAAACCAGTTAAGTTCAGTCAATATTGTATTTGATGATGAAATTAGGGCTCTCTTAATCTTGTGTTCATTACCTGAAAGTTGGGAAGGTTTGGTAATGGCAGTTTCTAATATTGTGTCTCCTTCAAAAGTCTTAAAAGTGGATGATGTTGTGAGTGTGATCTTGAATGAAGAGATACGCAGGAAAAGCACAGGTGAATCATCAAGAGATGCTTTGAGCATTGAAGGCAGAGGAAGGCCAAGAGAGAAGATAGAGCGTGGGAGATCAAGGTCAAAGATAGGCAGAAGATCCAAGTCCAGGTATGGCAAAATAACCTGCTGGAAATGTGGAAAGCAAGGGCACTTAAAGAGAGATTGCAGATCGGGTGAAGATCAGCATGAAGGACATAGAGAAGAAGCAGATGTTACGGATTACATTACACAGGATGCTCTGGTATGTTCTTTGGATAAAGTAGAATCTTGGGTTTTAGATTCTGGTGCCTCTTTTCATGCATCCCCACATAGGGAATTTTTTCATGAGTATGTCCAAGGAGACTTTGGAGAAATTTGTGTAGGGGATGGTAAGCCTTGTCAGATTGTTGGCAAAGGAAAAGTGAAGCTGAAATTGCAGATAGGTGACACATGGGTGTTAAAGGAGGTCATGCATGTCCCAGTTCTGAAGCGGAATTTGATTTTTGTTAGAAGTTTGGGTGATGAGGGTTGCACAGTAACTCTCACAGTGGACTCTTGGAAGGTTACCAAGGGTACACTTGTTGTAGCTAGAGGTAAGAAAGTAGGTACGCTTTATCTATCTACCTGTATTATTGATTCTCTTTCTGGGTTATCTACTTCAGCTGTAGATTCAGAGATGTGGCTTAATAGGCATGGTCACATAGATAAGAAGGAGATGCTTGTTCTTGAGTCAAAGAGTATGCTTTCAGATTTGGAAGGCATGGATCGTGGTTTCTGTATGCAGAAGAAGAAGGTGACATTTCTTGAGGAATCTGATGTTAGTGACAAGAATAGGAAAGCCTTGGTTTTCAAGGAGAAGGTGACGGACAGAGTTTAGCACAAGATGCAGAGGAATTTTGAGCAGATCAAGGGTGATTTGGACAAGGGTTTGATCCAAAAGGAGCTCGCAGGAAAAAGTCAGGTCTCACTAGAAAAACACAGAGACCAACGTTGGCAGGAAAACCGACGTCGGTGTCCAGACAAGGACCGATGTCAGCTATGTGCAGCCCGACATCGGTGACTCGGGGCAGATAACGACCAGTGTCGGCCAGGGGAAACCGTTGGCAAGGTGGCAGTCACAGGGAACCGACATCAGTCGGCTGTAGACTGAGATGTGATCGGCATTGGTCACTGAGACAAATTTTGGGTGGATAGCCAGCTGTCATGGAGTCTCAAGTGCCCATATGGAGGACTGAAGGTGTAAGTAAGTTCTTAAATTCGTCATTTCCCTTCTTTACACTACTTGTTGCTCACTTATGGTATAGAACCAGGAAGTTGTTAAAGAAGCAGAACAGGTAAAACCAGGAAATAGTGGGAGCTTGGCATGGATGAGGATGTGATTCCTTAGAAGAGAACCAAACAGGTGTTTTGGGTAGAGTTGCCAGTTGGAAGTGAGCACTAAGAGATGAATGGATGTTCAGGATGAAGAAGAGCAGAAATGGATACGTGAGATGGAAGATCAGGGTATATGATCTTGTATTAGCTGCAGGACAATGGAGGTTTGATCATTGTGTTTCTCTTTACCAGGTTGGATAATATTAGCTACATTATCCTATTTTTGTATGATGTGCTTGTTTCAGGGTTACATATATAGGTTTTGCTGAACTAAAGGTAAAGCTAGTTCAGGGGTGTCTCATGGAGAATCTGGGAGCAACAAGATTATTTGGCATGAGTGCATTCTAGAGACATGGAGGTCTTGTTGACTTTGTTTTAGGATGATTGTGTGAGACCGGTTAGCACGCTGATGGTTAGACAGTTCACAGAACAGGTGTCTTGATTCACATAATGAGGTTGAGTGCATGGTATGTACTAAACCTGAGTTTTCCCAAGCAGTGGGAGTTGTCACAAGTTTGGAGTCAATCCGGGAAAGTAATACTGAAGGGCAGTTCAGTGGGACCAACAGTAGGTGCACATGCTATGCAGGGTCAAGTTCTTATCTACATGGTTGTAGATGCGGATGTGGCAGGTAATTTGGATGACAGGTTTTTCACTACAGGATTTGTGGTGGTTGGTCTTCAAGAGTGATCTTGAGGAGGGATACAAAGCCAAGGGAACAAACTAGACAGAGTACAGGTACAGGTATAGGTACAGGTTGCAGCTATTTATCTCCAAGTGGGAATTTGTTAGGTTGTGGAGCTAAAAGCTTCAACTCTTTGCAAACTAAAGGAACAGAAGGTTGCTGAGATCTAGGAGCACCGGCGTCGGCAGCAGGACCGACATCGGTCATAACCAGTGTAGAAGGCCACCAGCAATGGCAGGAAGTCGGCCGACGTTGGCAGAACCAGGCAAGCAGGGATCGGTGTTGGTCGCCTGTGTGTTATAGAACTGTTCGTTGCACGGACAGTTAGTTAAGTGAACGAAGAGTTTGCATGTTAAAACCAGTTAGAGTCTTGAGCTGCGAGGATATTTATCTAAATTAAGAGTCTAAGTTATTGTTTCAGTTAGGGATCTATTTATAGACCCATTGGCATGTATTGTATATGTATGAGATAGAAAGGAAGAGTTCCTTCTAGTTGTAAGATCATTGAGTTGCAGGTTGTTGCAAGCTCATAGGGGATCTACATGTAAGTTTGGTCTGTTGAATTGCAGGTTGCAGGTTCATGGGAGATCAACTTGAAGTGCTATAGAGTGCTTGGTGTACCAGCAGGGTTATTACTGACTGGTTGGTGAGGTGAACACCAATTCTGTGTGTGAGTTGGTTGTTGGGACCATTTTTTGTGTAGGAGAGTGTGTGTGAGAAGAATTACTGTACACTTGAGGCGTGGGAAACCTCTGTAAGGTGGAACAGTGTGGCGGCTCTTTGTAGTATTCTTTTCTGTAAAGTGTTAATACAAGATAGTGTATTGTCTCTCATATTCTGTGCTATTGGTGAATTCTAGTTACTTGTGTTTCTGGTTATTTCCGCATATTTAATTGCTTATATTTGGTAATCATACTGTGCTCTTTCTGAGGAGCAAGATCCTAACAGGTGGAATCAGAGCAGGTGTGTTTGTTCTTGGATTCCCACCCCCCTACATCTAATCCTCTTGTCCATATGTCAACTCAAAAGGTAGATATCTTCAAAATTTAATGAAGAAATGAGGAAGAGACACTCATTTTGCTTATTTAACTGATTCATCTCTTGTATGAGGAGTTATGAAATTTTTTTGGCAAATTTATCCTTATCTTGACTCCTTGTGGCTTCTTTATTTCTCCCAATCTAACAATATAAGATGACAAGTCATCATGAGGGGATTGATGATCAAATGAGGCTCTTGAGTTACTCCATACTCACTCTAAGGACACTTGTAAGACTAGCATGACACCTTTCACATTGAGGTTGCCAAGAAATCTATTTATAACTACATATCCTAATTTTGGGACATTTTATCATACTTATGAATCCTCCATTATGATAATAGGTTTGCACTAAGATGCTCTTAAGGTTCCTTGATCCTTGAAACACATCTACAACTACACCTTCTTGATGCAAGAGTGATCATACTCTCCTCATTGAGGCTTAATAATGATTTTAAACTTGTGTTATCATTGTGAATACTTTTAAAAAGACATGGGAAGGACCACAATACCTTTTTCTTGGCTTAAGGATTTTTTAGATATGATTAGGTAGACTTACTAACCTCAAAATCTTGTAAATAAGCTCAAAAAAGTAGTTTATAAGAAAGTTTTCCATACACTCCAATACACACGTGCTAACAACATACTCTATAAAATTCCTAGGAGAGGCATAGAGATTATCCAAGTAGTTTCAAATTCATCCCAATCCATTTGGGGCATTAGAAAGCTAATCTTATCCATCGGGTCTTTAGAAGGGTTTTAAGGTCTTATCTTGTTAAGGATTGTTCATAAAGAACATATCCTTAATTTACCTACTAATTCCACTATATCAGAGTAGGTATACCTCACTAACATCTCCAATAGCAATTTTTATCCATGTATCTCCTCATACAAGTTCACACGTGATGAAGTTAGGCTTCTTAGACAAGGCATGCCTGTCGATGAATTAGAGAGCTAAATTAGTAGAATATGTTCATGAAAGTGATTATTTTAAATTTATAACACAAACATAATGTCTAAAAAACATCACATGAGATTTTAAAATGATTTTATCAACTCCTTGACCCTTAAAACCCTTTGCAACCTGTACTAGCCCATTGTCAGGGTGTGTAGATGACCTTATGGAAATGGCCCTAGAAGTCTTTTTTGGGAAATTTCCTTATCCTAAAAATATTTAAAACTCATATGGTAATTTATTAGGATATTATTAACCTTATATAATTATTCATTCCTAAAATTCACTCTAAACATGCATATTTCTTCATGTTTTATACACAGGCTTGTAGGAGTTCATCAAGATTTTTGGCTGCATTCTTGAGAGTGGGTTATCTTCAATTGGTAAGGATAGATATATTACTCATACTCATTATTACCTCAAAAAAACTCTCAACACTCCACTCCACATAAAAATTATTCCCTTTTATTTCATCTGGCTGTGATAGGCATGTAAGAGTCTATTAGGGCTAAAGCTCTTTCCATTCTATGTCAACATTGATAAGATCATTTATCACTTTGTATTATTGTATATTAATGTATAAAGTGATCTATTACACCATTCACACCTGAATGATTCAAGTATTTCCTTTAATAATCTCAGGACACTTCCCTGTTTGCCAAATTCTGATCTTTTTGATAAAAAATGTGGACCTATAGGTCTAGAGACTTGTATGTCTGCATTTACCTTAATTTAGATAATTTATGGCATGTTTAAAAGTATTAAAAACCTTTTAAAAAAGATTTTTAAATATATAATACACATTTTATACCTATTTTAAAGGTTAAATTCCCCTTAAGACATCTAAAATGTCTTCAAACACTTAATTTTGCCTATACAGTCCTGTTGGTCTTCTTGATTGTATTTTGGTTCATTTAGACCCATTGGTCACTCTATACCATGAAAAAATAGACCTAAAAATGATATAATGATACCTCCATTTTTTTTTTGACAAGGTAAGTTATCTTTAGTTGCATTAGATGGTCCCCATCATGTTCTTCACCATCATACTAGTCAAACTTGTATAGAGAGTTGTAGATGATCATTAGTGTCTTTGGGTCCTCATATAAGATTTATAAAATTATATGATATATCAAGATATAGGATTAATTTGGTAATTTTGTTGAGGTTTATCCTCCACATAAACACCTCAATAATGCATTAGAAACTTATCCATTAGTCATAGTCCTACATTTATTTATTTAACACTTGAAATCTCTGCGCAAGAATGCTATGTTCCATAAACTTTAACTATAAAGCATTAATGCAAGATGATTTTATAATTTTATACCCATATTGGGTGTTTTAAAAGTATAACCATAGCTCCTTTTATGTTTCTCAAACTTTATTCCATGTGAGTTAGTTCTTAATCATTCGAACTTGCTTGTATGTAGGTTTGTGACTTCTCTCTCTTAATGACTACCTATGATACCAATACTACAAAGACATTTGGAGGATATATGTGAGATTTAATAAGTATGGAAGGTGTTATAAATTGGTAAAAATGTGTATACTATTTTTACCTTCCATTTTAAACCCAAAAATCTCAAAGGTATTAAGCTGATCCACAACATGTTCTTCTCAATGTTAGCAAACTTATGACTGCATATTTTTTTCATTAATACATATAAGTTTTTTATTAGAGAGGATGTAAGAGAGGTTATTTTAAATTTATTTAAGTTATAAAATTCACATATAATTTATTCTAACATCTCTCACGTTGAAAACATTTCACACCTCTCAAGAAACTTGCCTAAACCTACAAATCTCTGTAAAACTAATTATTTCTTGGTATAATATATCTATATCACGGTTACTATTATCATAAAATTTTGCACCCTAGGAAACTATATGAAACTCATAAAATTTTATGCAACATGGAATAATCCCTCAAGTTTGTGGGAACTTTTAAGAGAGATGAGTCTCTAGGATTGAAAAGGGCTAGCTCCCTAGATATGACTTGATGTGCTTATGCCACTAAAACTACTTATTATGGGTGAAAAGGGAGAGAAAGATACATAAAAAATCCTAAAATATGAGGTGATACACCAATAAAATATTAAATTCATACACTTGGAACTTGAATAATGAACTAAGACAACTAAACTAGCCTCACACCATTAATGGAGCTCCCTAGCAATAGTGTTTCTCACGAAGACAAATAACAACTCAACAAATGAAGTCAAGTGAAGGGAAGGTTAGATATGACTCTAGAAAAATCATACACACTTCAAGAGTATATTTTATAAGCATACACTTCATGAAACCTATTAAGAGAGAAGTCAATTTGCCATAACACATTTAAGGATTGCATGAAAACAAGATGAACTCAATCTATACTTGACTTTCAAGATGGATCACTTCAACACATAGTGCAAATGAACTTAGAGTATAACCAAATTGCCTCTCATTAGATAAAATACAAATAAAGGTATAATTTTAGCATGTATTCACCATACTAAGAGTTGGAATCCTTTACAATAGCCAAAATGGCTTACATATATATAACTTAGAGGAAGAGAGAGAAAAAAGAAGTTGAAAAGGCCAAAGGGAAATGTGTCACCAAGTGAATATTAGTTAAAATTGCATATAGAAGAGAGGTGGGGTGAGATATTCCATGTCATGAAAGTGTAATTAACCAAAAAAGTCATAAAGATAGTGAAAAGTGGCATAAAACATGCAAGTTTGGCATAAGAAACTGCCTATATGATTTGCCTTCCAAAACTACCCTTATCCATGCATATGGTCAGGTCTGATGATTGGTATGAGTAATATGGGTTACCAAAAAGTATCCACATGGATTTGATTTATCCCTAACCATCCCTATTCATGTGGACATGAAAAATCATCACTGACAGTTTCAAAAGGGCTCTCTTCCATGTGCCTTCTCTACTTGTTATTCAAAAATTCAAATTTTCATAATTGATCCATGAAATATTGGTAATGACACTTGTCAAAGGTTATCCTATCATTTTTTTCAAGAAAAAACCATAAAAAGGCCTCCAAAATTGCTTTTCACCTCTTTTTCCAAGTGTGTACTAGTTGGCTCATTAGAATGGATGAAAGTGAAGGCCTATTTGGGGCATGTATAGGTTGATTCATGAGATGAGGTGAATTTTTGGAGTTGTCTCAAGTGTAAATATTCCTCCCAAAGTTGGTTTCATCTCCTAAATCCTCTTCTATCCTACACACCACTCCATATGATCAAAATAAGCCTGATTTTCCTTTTATCCATACACATACGTACAATAAATTCACATTTATGGGATCATATAAGATTCATATACAAATTACAGGTGGTTTCATAGCTATCCCCTTTCATCTAGATGCTCAAAAATCCTCCCTTTCCCAAATAGGTCACTATAAGGGTTTTGCAAGTGTTTTTTGGGGGTTTTAGATCTTAACATTTATTCATAAAGAACACACATTAAAATTATAATAAAATTATATTTAGGGTTACTTAAGGACCCTCCATAAATCCTATAAATGCCTTAAGGTCTCATGTAAATGGTTATGAAAGTTATGAGCATTTGAACTTGACCTTCGAGTGGATTTCATGTTTTTTGTGATGTTTCGAGTGGATTTCATGTTTTTTGTGATGGGCTGGAGTTGGATATGATTTTTATGGAGTTTACATACCAAAAAAAATATGATTCAACTCTAATTCTAACCTACCAAAATTTTTAAATCCTTTTGAGATCTAAATAAGACCTCAAAATGGATGTTACCCCTATTTTAGAACAAGAGCCATGCCTTGCCAATAGGCTTATTTGTACTTTATGAGCCAAAATATGACAATTATCATCATAAATTAATTAAAATATCATGAAAACATAAAATTTAACCATTTATACATCACACAAAACATTAGAGTACTTAGAGAAGGCTAGAACTTGAAGTGACACCTCATTTGGGGTTGGGTTTGCATGTTTTCCCACTAGAATATTTACTTGGTATCCAAACCTTATATATTGGTTTATCATGTCCCTCTATATCTCCCTCAAGTTTACAAACCTCCTTTACTAGTTAGATTGAGCACAAGTCCTCCATTTTTTACTTCTCCCCAAAACTACCATTTTCCTTCATGTAAGTAGTGACCCACCTCTGAGACAAAACAAAGGCATATTTACCTATTTGTATGAGAAATATGAATCTTTTTTTATCTCTAAAAGGTTATGATTATAACTTTTACCTAAGGTTTTTATCATATTCCATGTCTAAGTGGTCAAACCAACTCAATTTTGTCGAAAAGGGGTCAAAACCCTATTTTTTACATGTTTTCACCCAAACCTCCTTGTGACTCCCCCTTGAAACATTTATTTATGCATATAAACTATTTTTAAATCTTGATCACTCTTATTTCATGCTTTTATAGCTTATGGATCCAATAAAAACCTTGTTTTCTAGTGAAATCTCACATTTGCCTCTTGAAACAAGGCTCCCCTTACCCTACCTATACAGACTGAGTCATTTGGCCTATGAGAAAAGGAGTTTGGATGGATTAGTGATGTTTTGGGAGTTTAATTACACTTAATTTATGCTAATAAATTAGGTTACAATGAATTAAGTCCTTCATACCTCTCTATGAGGTCACCACTTAACACTTTGCCTTCTCAAACCTAGTACCCTGTCAGGACTAAGACAACAAACATGGTTTTTTTCCTTTTAAATGATTCTCCTTTGGGTAATATAAAGTTTAAAAGGGTTATTATAGTTTATATAAGCCATATTTATGTCAAATTGAGTTCACCATCTTCAAAACTTGCTCCAAGATTTCTAGGCCTACCAGTTCCTCATTGGTCCTCTTGATTGAGACAATCATTTTTTGCTTTGACTTTAGATTTCTAGGGTGAGTTTTTATCTTCAAAGGTATATTAAAAAACTTTATTATATTCATATCATAATATCACATAATTTCACCACACTATATGCTTCACTTGGGCTTCAAGAATGACCTTATTCCAAACTAAGTTTGTATTACTTATGCCTCTGACTATGTGTGTTTGTTTACAGGCCTATATGCACATTTTGATATGTATTTATCCCTAAAATGTATTAAATTCATTTGTTTTTACTATTATATTTAACTATTACCATAATTTCATATGCTTGTATGCATGGTTTGAGCTTAGCTGACCTCCCTTACCCTTGACTGGGACTAACTTCCAACACTAGGCTGTAGGTGTGCATTCTTAGGCCTATTGGTTTCCATTTGGTCATTTAGAACATGTCAATGGTCATTTTATGATGGTATAGGGACCTTGGATTGTATCCAAATCATGAAAAATTCAATAACTTTCTCAAAACCATGCTTATTTCACAAACTTTTGGTTCTCTACCTGTAGATGTCCTTTACAATCCTGTGTACAGACAGAGGATGGCCTACAATGGTCATTTGAGGAAACCATCTCCTTATTCACGATCTAGGTCTTGAATTTTATTTTTGGGGTGTTTGAACTTGTTTTCCCTACTTTTGAATTCTTATAAATCCCTCAAGGGATGCCAACATAAACCTTTCGTCTAAAATCTTGTAGACATTACTGCCTCTTTTCAATGCCTTTTTACCATTTTGGGAGATCTCAAAACATACATGACCCTTGTCCTTTCAAGCTCAAATTTGGTATGATGGTTATCCATGGATATAAATACAAGGTTGACATAATAGGAATCCTTAAAATCAATTATAGTTTCAACTTAGGGAAACCAAAAAGACCCTTGAGAGCTTTGTTTAGTGTGTTTAGGGACTCAGTCCCTAAAGTCAAAAATATTGCTCTTAGATCCATCCATCCATCTCCTAAAGCTCATCATTAGATATCAAACATAAAAATGACTTCCAAAAATCATGTAAACCTTCCTTATATTTTGTCATTTCACTATCATGCATGGACGCCTCCATTAAAGGGATGAAACTTGTAGGTGACAGTGTTGAATTACATGGATGGGTAGAGGCATTGAAGGATCCAGTTACGCAAGGTAAGAAGATATCTGAACTACTAAAAGAATTGTATATGGTCAAAAAACTTGAAACCATCCTCTATTCCCTTTTTCCCACATGGGAAACCTATATAAAGTAGCTGGAGGTGAAGATTTGTAAGAAAGTCTGCAGGTGTGGTCTTTACACAAAGAATCAAGCCTAGAAGGAACTCTATCAAAAAATAAACTATAAAAACCAAGTATAATCATGGAAATCTCTTTTAATATCATGTATAGGCCCATACAATACTTAAACTAATCAATTCAAAGCAATAAAATTTGACACAAACCCAAACAGTGACCCCCCATGGTTGATCATGCACAAGAAGCTGCTTGGGATCAAACTGATGGTTCATGAAGTAAGAATCACCAAATATAAATTTCCTATTATGCATGTGAATATGAATCCAATCACTATCCACCCCCAAGATCATTTCTTCCAACTCAAACTGTACGACCCATAGTGAGCACTTAAAGTTGACCTTCCTTTACATGTCAAGAGGAAAAGGGTGAAAAATGAGTTGGAAATGAATTTTTTTTGCAAAAAATAAAAACCAAACATGGATATGACCTATGGGGAAGTGAAGAGTTACTCTTCCCATGTTTTTAGCTAATGGTGGACTTGGGAAGTTCATATAAGTACCCAAAAGATCCTATTTTTGAGGGAAAACTACCATCTACTAAACATAAATAATTCTTTCCTAACAAATAAATATTATTGACATGATAATAACATGATCCACGTTTAAACTCACCTGGGCATCAAATTTTCTTACATAAAAATTTGTACAAGTCATTAAATGGGTTAAAAATGGCCAAAAGCCACCCATTTTCACATGAGACAAGACCTATGACCAATTCATGAATTGTAAGCATATTAAAACATATTAAGGACCACCTTATGATATTTTAAGCAAAATTTTAACCCTTTATTACCTTTAACTAGGGTTGACCAACCTTTGACTCAAGCTGAATAGCCTAGTGCATAAGGGGTGGACCTCAACAAGGACTAGGGAGAGGATTAGTAAGATAATAGACCAACATAACACACTATAAGACACATGGGAATCTTATAAAAGTTTAAGATAATAGGGTTTGGACCAAATTTAACTTGGGGTCAAATTTGGTCAACATTCTTATTGATTCCTAGAGGTGGCATGCTTGATATGCTTAAGACCAGTTGCCTTACATCTCCATTAGGCACAGAGTCATGCATATGAGCACTCAAATTAACTTGAGTAGACCTTTGAATCAAAGAACATAAGCTAGTTGACTAACACACAAATAATCAAATACACACACACCAATGAAAGGAAAGGAAACACAATCATGCTATGAAGCACTTAGGAAACACATGACAAACTGAAACAAACATACTCAAACACTAATAAACCTGATATGAACACTTCCTCTTGGATCAAAGGGGTAACTTGAAACCTTCTTGGATTCATGACATAGAGGGATGAATGAGGCATGCAACCTCTTAATCTTTTGCATCAATGCCTCTATCTTCTTCATGGTGCTTAATAAGAAACAAACAGCTCCAAATAGATTAGTCATAGAAATGAACTTCTTTTGTAGCTCAAAGAAGTCAAGTTTCTCATAATATTATTCAACTTTAACCTCCAATGGTGATGCAACAAGGCGTTAATTCTTATTTTCCATGATATTCTCAATGTTATTGGGTTTCTCTTCTTGACATATGAGGTCATCAAGCTGATGCTCTTCATATTCCAATACATTTAAGGGTGGTTAAAAATCAGATAGAGGTATGGACTCATCTCTAAGAACTATGTCTTTTACCTTGGTTTCATGAGACTCTTTCAAGATTGCATCTTCTTGAGAAGTGACTTTACCTTCATCCTTGATAATGCACTCCACTTCATACTTGAGATGGTCATCTACAACTTCATGATCAGACATGGAGTTTTATTTCTCTTAGTTCAAGAGGGGTGAGTTATGCTTGATAGCCCCAAGTGGAGTTCTAATGATAAATTCTTCTTCCTCATCACTTGTGTCATCCTCTTGATCTATTGCAAATTGAATTTATTCCTCTTTTGATTCTTCCCTTAAAAGACTTTCTTCTTCAAGGAGAGGGATGGTGAAAGAGAGATATATAGGTCTATGGGTTGGGGATGGAGTGTGGTGGTCATGGATGGTCATAGAGATGGGTGAAACCTCTTGAATGGGATCTTGAGGGAGAGGTAAGATAGTATAAGAAATAGGAAGGAGATCTTTTTCATACAAGCTTTCATCATCCTCTTCATCTTCTTGAGTCTCTTCATAGTTTTTTGGAGATTCTTTTACAACTACAACTTTTTCCATAGCCTCTTCAGTTTCCCATTTCTCACCATTGAAAAGCCTTTCTTACCATAGAAAATCCTTCACTAATGGCATATTGATTCTCTTCTTCAACATACCCCTACACGTCCATCAATAACCCAACTAAAACCCTTAACCAATCCAAAAGACCGCCAAGAATTTCATCACAACACTTATCTAGCACACTCATATGCTTTTCCAATTCTAGAAACTTTAGCATAACTGCTCACACATTTTGAGAATGAGAGGTTAGTAAGCTTGGCCAAAGTGATTGGGTTGTTTAACTTCTTCAAGCAAAGTTTTGAATGTTTCATATTTTGCCTCCCAACTAATGGTGTTTCTTGACTTGTCATGACAAGGATGAGAGGAATATGGGTTATATGGTTGGTTAACAATATCATCCTCATTTGGAAAGGAACTAGGTTGACCATATGACTGCCATGACTCATAGGGGGGATGGTATTCTTGATAGAGCTATTGAGAATGGTAGAAAGGGTCATGAAAAGGTTGATAGGGATGTGTATGGTAAGGATTCTCCTCATAGCCATTGATATCAACTTCATAAGTCACATGAAAAGACAAGAATTGATCAAAATCTTCATTAATAGATACCTGGGCTACTTATAGCCATAAATTCATTTGGAGTTGCCATTGGTGTTTGCTTGGATGCTTCCAAAAGTTGATAAGAGAGAAGACACACCAACAATTTTCCCACTATTTGGACCTTGTCCCACTGGGCGTGCTAGAGTCATTGTCATCAAATTATGCACCCTAAGACACTCTATGAAACTCCTAAAATTTGATGCAACATGGAATCATCCCTCAAGTTTGTGGGAACTTGTAAGAGAGATGAGTCTCTAGGATTGAAAAGGGCTAGCTCCCTATATATGAATTGATGTGCTTATGCCACTAAAACTACCTATTATGGTTCAAAAAGGAGAGAAAGATACATACAAAAAACCTAAACTACGAGGTGATACACCAAGAATTACTTCCATTCATACACTTGGAACTTTCATAATGAACTAAGACAACCAAACTAGCCTCACACCATCAATGGAGCTCCTTAGCGTTAATGTTTCTCACGAAGGCAAATAACAACTCAATAAATGAAAGAAAGTGAATAGAAGGTCAGATATGACTCTACCAAACTCATACACACTTTAAGAGTCTATTGTAGTAGCATACACTTCATGAAACTTGTTTGGAGATAAGTCACTTTACATCAACACATTCAAGGATTGCATGAAAACAAGATGAACTCAATCTATACTTGACTTTCAAGATGGATCTCTTCAACACAGTGTGTAAATGAACTTAGAGTATAACCAACTTATTTCTCATTAGATCAAATATAAATCAAGGTATAATTTTGGTAGGCATTCACCAAACCAAGATTTGGAATCCCTTACAATAGCCAAAATGGCTTACAATTATAGAACTTGGAGGAAGAGAGAGAAAAGAGAAGTTGAAAAGGAATAAGGCACATGTATCACCAAGTGAATATTAGTTATAATTGCATATAGAAGAGAGGTGGGGTGAGACACATCATGTAATAAAGGTTTACTTGTTCAAACAAGTCATAAATATAGTGAAAGGTGGCATAAAAACTACAAGTTTGGCATAAGAAACTGCCCATATGATTTTCCTTCCAAAAATGCCCTTATCCTTGCATATGTTTAGGTATGATGATTGGTATGAGTAGTAGGGGTTAATAAAAAAGTTTCCACATGCATTGGATTGATCTCTGACCATCCCTATTCTTGTGGACATGCAAAATCATCACTAACAGTTTTAAAAGGGCTCTCTTTTATGCACCTTCTCCACTTGGCATTCAAAACTTCAAATTTTCATAATTTATCCATTCACAAGAGGGAATGACACTTGTCAAAGGTTATCCTATCATCAGTTTAAAAATAAAACCATAAAAAGGCCTCCCAAATTGATTTTCACCTCTTTCTCTAAGTGTTTACTAGCTGGCTGAAAGTGAAGAACTGGTTGAGACACTTACAAGTTTATTCATGAGATGAGGTGAATTTTGGGAGTTAGCTCAAGTGTAAAGCTTCCTCTCAAATTTTATTTCATATTCTAACTCCTCCTGTATCCTACACACCACTCAAAATGGTCAAAACAAGCCCTATTTTCCTCTAATCCATACACTTTCATACAATCAAGTCACATGTATGGGATACTCTAAGAGTCCTATACAACCTCCAAGTGGTCACATGGATATCCCCTTTCATCTAGATGATAAAAAGGTCTCCCTTTCCTAATCGGGTCCCTATAAGGGTTTTGCAAGGTTTTTTTGGAGGTTTTATGTCTTAACATTTTTTTATAAAGAATAGATGTTAAACCTAGAATGAAATTCCAATGAGGGTTCTTCAAGGACCCTCCCTAACTCCTCTAAATTCCTTAGGGTCTCATGCAAATGGTCATGAAAGTTATGAGCATTTAAACTTGACCTTCGAGTGGTTTTCATGGTTTCTGTGAGGGATTTATTATGTCTAGAGTTGGATATGGCTTCTTGTGGAGTTTTCGTACCAAAAAAAATCTTCTTCACCTATAAGTTCTACCTACCAACATGTTAGAATCCTTTGGAGAGCTCAACAAGACCTCAAAATGGATGTTACCCTTATTTTGGAACAAGAGTCATGCCTTGCCAATAGGCCTGTTTATACTTTGTGAACCAAAAGATGAAAATAATTATCATCAATGCATTCAAATAGAAATAAAACATAAAATTTAACCCTATAAAAATCACACAAAACATTATAGTACCTGGGGAAGGCTAGAACTTGAAGTGACACCTCATTTGGGGTTGGGTTTGCATGTTCTCCCACTAGGTCTACCTACAGACCTCCTTGTGTAGATATTTTACTTGGTATCAAATGATTATATATTGGTTTATTTTGTCCTTATATATGTACCCCAACTGTACAAACCTCCTTGACTGGTCAGATTGAGCATAAGCCCTCCATTCTTCACTTCTCCCCAAAACTACCATTTTCTTGCATGTAAGTAGTGACCCACATTTGAGAAAAAATAGAGGCATATTTACCTATTTATATGAGAAATATGAATGTTTTTTGAGCTCCATAAGGATATGATGATAACTTTTATCAAAGGGTTTCATCAGAATCCAATTCTAAGTGATCAAACTAACTTAGTTTTGCCAAAAAAGGGTCAAAAACCCTATTTTTTGAATGTTTTCACACAAACCTCATTGTGACTCCCCATTAAAAAATTTATTGATAAATTAAAATTATTTATACATATTCCTCACCCTTATTTCATGCTTTTGGATCTCAAGGATCCAATCAAAACCTTGTTTACTAGTGGAATCTCACATTTGCCTCTGGAAACAAGGCTCCCCCTTACCCTACCTGTAAAGACTAAGTCATTTGGCCTTTGAGAAAAGGAGTTTGGATGGATTAGGGATGTTTTGGGAGTGTAATTAAAATTAATTTATTCTAATAAATCAGGTTAAAATTCATGAATCCCTTCATACCTCCCTAGGATGTCACCACTTGACACTTTGCCTTCTCAAACCTAGTACCCTGTCAAGACTAAGATAACAAATAGGGGTTTTTCCCTTATAGATGATTATCCATTGGGGAATATAAATTTTATAAGGGTTATTATTGTTTATATAACCCCTCTATATTACAACTTGAGTTCACCATCTTCAAAACTTGCTCTAGTATTTCTAGGCCTACCAGTTCCTCACTATTCCTCTTGACTGAGACAATCATTCTTTGCTTTGACTGTAGGTTTCTAGGGTGAGTTTTTGTCTTCAAAGTTATATGAAAACACTTAATTATATTCCTATAATAATATGAAATCATTTTAACACACTACATTCTTCACTTGGGCTTCAAGAATGACCTTACTCTAAACTGAGTTTGTATTACTTATGCCTCTGAATGTGTGTGTTTGTTTATAAGCCTGTAGGCACATTTTGATATGTATTTAGCCCCAAAATTTATGATATTAATTTGGTTTTACTATTTTATTTAGATATTACCATCATTTAATATTATTATATGCATGGTTTGAGCTTAATAGAATTCCCTTACCCCTGACTAGGACTAACTTCGAACACTAAGCTGTAGGTGTGCATTCCTAGGCCTATAGGTTGCCATTTAGTCATTTGGAACATGTAAATGGCAATTTGATGATGGTATAGAGAACTTGTATTGTATCCAAATCATGAAAAATTCAAAATTAATCTCAAAACCATGCTTATTTCACAAACATTTGGTTCTGTACCTGTAGATGTCCTTCACAGTCTTATGTACAAACAGAGGATGGCCTACAATCATCATTTAAGGCAACCACCTCCTCATTAATGATCTAGGTGCTTGAAGTTGATTTTTTGGGTGTTTGAAATTATTTCTCATACTTGGACATGATTATAACTCCCTCAAGGCATGCCAACATCAACCTTCCCTCTAAAATCCTGTAGACATTACTACCTCTTTTCAATGCATTTTTTCCATTTTGGGAGATCTCAAAACATACACGACCCTTGTCCTTTCAAGATAAAATTTGGAATGATGGTTATCCATGGATATAAATACAAGGTTTACATAAGATAAATCCTCAAAATAAATTATAGTTTCAACTTAGGAAAACCAAAAAGACCCCTGAGAGCTTTGTTTAGTGTGTTTAGGGACTCAGTCCCTAAAGTCAAAAATATTGCTCTTAAAACCATCCATCCATCTCCTAAGGCTCATCATTAGATATAAAACATAAAAATCACTTCCAAAACTCATGTAAACTTTCCTTATCTTTGTTAATTTCACTATCATGGATGAATTCCTCCATTGAAGGGATGAAACATGTAGGTGACAATGTTGAATTATATAGATGGGCAAAGGCATGGAAGGATGAAATTATACAAGGTAAGAAGATATTTGAACTAAAAAAATCATGGTATATTTTGAAAAAACTTTAAATCATCCTATATTCCCTTTTTACCATGTGTTAAACCTATAGAAAGTAGCTGGAGGTGAATATTTGCAAGAAAGTCTGCAAGTGTGGTCTTTAGGCCAAGAAACAAGCCTAGAAGGAACTCTGTCAACCAATGAACTATCCAAAACAAGTATAAAAATGGAAATATATTTTAATTCATGTATATTCCCTTTAAATACTCAAACACATCAATTCAAAACAAAAAAAATTGACATAGACCCAAATAGTGACCCCCTGTGGTTGATTATGCACAAGAAGCTGCTTGGGATTAAACTAATGGTTCATGAAGTAGGAATCAAAAAATATAAAGTTAATATTATGTATGTGAATAGGAATAAAATAAATATCCACCCCAAAGATAATTTCCTCCAACTCAAATTGTACAACCCATAGTGAGCACTTGAAGTTGACCTTCCTTTGTATGGCAAGAGGAAAAGGGAGAAAAATGAGTTACAGATGCAATTTTTTGTGAAACAAATTAAAAAAACATGGATATGACTTTTGGATAGGTTAATAATTACTCTTCCCACATTTTTAGCTGATTATGGACTTGGGAAGTCTGTACAAGTGCCCAAAATCTCTAATTTTTTAAGTTGTGGAGCTAAGAGCCTTACTATTATGCAAATGTGGAGGTTGCTGGGTTACACAGTAACCGACGTCGGTCAGAACATGCCGACATCGGTCACTAGTCAACCAAAATATACTGACACTGGTTATGCATCAGCTGATGTCGGTCATCTCCAAATAGACAGTGACCGACGTCGGTCACCTGTGTGTGTTTCTAGAACTGGTCTAATTTTAGACGAACAATGAGTTTGCATGTAAAGACTAATTTTAGTCTTGAGTCTACATTTATAATTATTATTTGTTTGGGGTTATATTTAAGAGACCCATGGGGCTGTATTGTAAGAAGGACTATAAAGGATTAGATCCTCAAGTGTAAGATCTAGAAGGTCTACAAGAGTGCAAGATCAGGAAGATCTACAGGTAAGCAAGGTCAGTTGATCTGTGGGGTAGCAAGATCAAGAAGATCTATGGGTGTGTGTGTGAAAGCTCAGTTACATCTGTAGGGTAGCAAGGTCAAGAGGATCTGCAACACACGGTGTAAGCAAGACCAATTAGATCTACAGGGTGCAAGATCAAGAAGGTCTATGGACTGGCAAGGATTGGAGGCAATAACAATTGGGTTGATTGTCACAAGGTCTATGGATGAGAGTAGGCAACAACAACCATTGGGTTGATTGTCACTGGAGGGAAAAACTCAGTGTTGAGTTGATTGTAATTGATTGAGAGAGAGAGAACTCTTGAGGGAGAATTACTGTACGCCCAAGAGGTGTGGGAAGAAGAGTGAGATTTCTTCATTGTATTTCCTTCTGAAAGAGTGTAATACAAGATTGTATTGTTTCTCGTATCACCTATTCTTTAATGTTTTTGAATTCTAGTTACATATTACTTCTGGTTTAATTCTATGTTTAGTTGCTTATACAAAAGTAATCAATTGTATTCTTAGGAGAGGATCCCAATAGTTGGTATCAAAGCTTGGTTCACTAACAAGGTTTATCAAAGAGGGTTAGTGTTTGTTGATTACAGGTTCACTCACAAGGGTTTCTATTTGAGTGGGAGTAAAGCAATGGCAGAAAAAAGTAAGATAAGAATGGAGAAATTCAATGGCAAAGGGGAAGTGTAGCTGAAGTTGTAGACTGGAAACACATGGGTGTTGAAGGATGTCATGCATGTTCCCATCCTGAAGAGGAGTCTAATTTCTACAGGAAAGTTGGGTGATGAGGGTTCACAATAACTCTCATAGTGGAATCTTGAAAAGTTTCCAAGGGTACACTTGTATTAGAAAGAGGTAAGAGAGTAGGTACACTTTATCTATCTACTCGTATTACTAATAATTCACCTTCTATTTTATCTACTTTAGATGTAGATGCAAAGATGTGGCTTTGTAGGCTTGGTCACATGAGTGAGAAGGGAATGCATGTTCTTAAGTCAAAAGGTAAGCTTTCAAATTTGATAGATCAAGATTTCTATGAGCATGTATGTTTGGGAAATAGGAGAAAGTGAGGTTTCTCAAGACTAGGTCAACAAAGAAGAAGCACAGGTTAGAGCTTGTTCACGTAGACATGTGGGGACCAGCTCAGGGAGCTTCTATTGGAGGATCACAGTGTTATGATTTTTTCATTAATGATGCTACAAGAAAGGTATGAGTTTATTGCATAAAGAGGCAATCTGATGTTTTTGACAAATTTGAGAACTAGAAAGCCTTGGTTTTCAAGGAGAAGGTGATAGACAGTGATCAACTCAAGAGGCTGAATAATTCTGAGCAGGGCAATGTTGATTTGGACAAGGTTATGATCCAAAATGAGCTCGCAGGTAAAAATCATCACTCACAAGAAAACACAGATATCGACGTCAGTCAGGTAAGAATCGACATCGATCAGGCAAGAATTACGTCGATCTGGTGGAGACCAAAGTCAGTGATGTCAGGCAGGTTCAGGCAGGAACCAACATCGATCTGGTGGAGACCAAAGTCGGTGATGTCAGGCAGGTGGGAACCAATGTTGGTCAGGTGAGAACTGACGTCGGTCAGGTTGGTCACATGGAACTGACACTAGTCAGGTGTAGACTGAGAGATGACCAGGATCGGTCACTGTTAGAACAAAATTTGGGCGGACAACAAGCTATCAATGAGTCTCAAATGCCCATGAGGAGGTCTAAAAGGGTAAGTAAGCCTCAAATTCATTATTCCCCTTCTTTATACTACTTATTTCTCACTGATGGTGGAAAACTAAGAAGTTTTGAAGAGGCAATGCAGGTAGAATCTAAGAAATAGTGGGAGCATGGCATGAATGAGGAAATTGATTCCTTGGAAATGAACCAAACATGGGATTTGGTAGAGTTGCCAGTCGGAAAGAAGGCACTGAAAGACGAATGGATTCATAGGTTAAAGAAAGGAGAGAATGGATAGGTGAGATAGAAGGCCAGGTTATATGGTCTTGAGCAAGCTCCAGGACAGTGGTATTTGAGGTTTGACAGGTTTATGACAATGCATGGCTTTAGTCAATGTCAATGTGACCATTGTGTTTATTTTAATAGGTTGGATAATGATAGCTACATTATCCTATTATTGTATGTAGTGTATATGCTTGTTACAGGGTCACACATGCAGGGAATTGCTGAGCTAAAGGTAAAAGTAGCTCAGACATTTGCTAGAAAGGATTTAGGAGCAAAAAATCCTTGGCATGAGTATTTCTAGAGACAGGGAAAATCACAGGTTGATTTTGTCTCAAGAGGATTATGTGAATAAGGTAGTGGAGAGGTTTGATATGCAGGATGCAAAATCGGTAAGCACACCTATGGTTGGATAGTTTAATTTGAGCTATGAACAGTGTCCTAAATCACATGATGAGGTTGGGTACATAGTATGTACTAGACCTGATATTGCCCAAGTAGTGGGAGTTGTCAGCAAGTTTATGGCCAATCCAAGAAAGGAGCATTGAAAAGCAGTTCAGTGGATTCTCAAATATCAGAGAGGGACCAACAGTAGGGATTTATGCTATGCAGGGTCAAAAACTTCTCTACATGGGTATGTAGATTCAGATATGGCAGGTGACTTGGATGGCAAGAGAAACACCACAAAATATGTGTTCACTATTGGTGGAATGACAGTTAGCTGGATTTTAGAGTTGCAGAAGGTTGTTGTAGTCACGGTGGTGTAGACACCAAAATCGTGTCTAACCCTTGGTCGACTCTCCCCCTTAGTCCTCTTTGTCCCGTTCCACTTCTAACCATGCCTAACCTATGTCTTATTAATTTAAAATAATTATCTTATTTTAAATTAATAATTCTCTCCCCTTGCCATCTCACCGTTGACACCTCACCACCCTAGGATGCCTTTCCTTGGATTCCCTCCACTACCCCATGCCAAGTCTTAAATGCCTAAACCCCATTCATGACCTATTCCTATCCTCTCATCCATTTTAAACCACCTTCGACCGTTTCTTCCCCCGACCCGTTGACCCGACAGTTGGGAAAATGGACAAAAGGCTATTTTTAGCCTTTTTCCTACCTTCCAGCCATCGACATCGATCAACTATCGATCGACGTTAGTGGTATTGCCAGCGTCGGTTGCATTCAAAACTACATTCCACCTCTGGAGTGCAAATATGACTCCTCAATCTTGAACGATCTGACCTTTTCACCTTCAACCATTCGATCTTCCACTCCTCAATCTTCAGACCTCTCTCTCTCTCTCAGGCAGACAACAAGCTACAACAACAACAGGTACTCTGCATCAATCACTCCACCTTGCTAGAGGTCCTCTTCACCAGTAGCATCAGCAACAAGTATAACCAGTCTGCAACATTCTTCAGCAAGCCACAGGTAAGTATTTCCTCTGTGTTTCCATTCCAAATATTTACATTGTTAATAATTAGTTTTCTAGTTGCTGCCTTTCTTACTATCAGCTAGAGCAGACCCAAATCCTTATCTCCTTGTTGCCTCTACTTTCCACTTGGTCACTTTTTTAGACCACACCCTCTACCTTGCAGCCCTGCACAGAGCATTCAACTAGACTCTCAGACTACCTCTAACCAGACCCAGAACCCTTCTTAGACCCGTCCACATACCATAAACCCATCCAGACCTGACCAGACCTCATCCAAAGACTACTGCCCTGACTGACGCCGGCCATCAAGCCCACTGCCCCCACCGACGTTGACATAATAACAGACGTCGGTAGACTACCTGATGTCGGCGACTGTGACTAGACTGAAAACAACATTCAGGTAAGCATTTGATTCTATTTCTGTTTTAGTCTTTAATCATTTTAGTCTTTTATCATTCTACTCTTTATCAGACATTTTATTTATCAATCAGTGGACTGACACCCTTCCAAGAAGTCTTTTGCACTTTTGGGATCGAGCTTTTGCTCGGCAGTCCACCTTACATCCATCTAACAATTTTCTTGTCCAAGTCTCTTTCTTCTGCAGGTGTCATCCTCCACAACCAAAGAGGAGTTCCTTCAATCATCTGAATCTGGTGCGCAAGACCTCATCTGGGTAACATCTATCCCTAGACCATTTCTTTTAGTTTCTCATTTCCTTTTGAATGTGAAAAGCGAAAAAATCATATAGAAACATTCTAGCACGCCCGGTGGGACCCTAGGAGTTTTCCTTGGGTTCATACCTTTTTTCTTCTAAGCAAATCTTTTCATATAGGTACATTATGTCTCTCCTTTCATCCTTTTCCTCTATCTCTTCCAAAAGACATTATAAACAAAGTTAAAATGAATCATTCTTTTTCTTTCTTTCTTGCATCTTAGACTAGTCAAAATCATACTCTTCAACCCTTTCTCAACTTGTTTTCATCCGAATGACACATTTTGACTTGGGCTTAAAATCGTTTGCACTTCATTTCTGCTTGCTTGCATTATTTAGTCCACACATCTAGTAACTAAAAACCGCATCATGAATTAATCACACTTATGTTACACGACCAAATCACTTGCATAAAATCAAACATCTTAACTTACTTGAGACAAGGTCCAACTGGGATTTCATCACCCAGTGGATACCTTACCCGTCCCAATAATCCCACTTGGATTTCACCACCAAGGGGAAAGCCCACTCTGTTCTCTAGCAGAGGATAAACTCTAGGGGACGTATATACTGGCTAAGTGAGACCAGCTTATCACTGGGCTCGTGAAGTGAGGGGAGCTTGCTCCTTAGCACCAGGCCACGTACCGAACCTAATACAGACTCTTGAGCACCGAAACTAACCTGAAACCAACTTTAGACTACCTCTTCTAGGACCCGCTCTACAAGCCAACCTCCCAAACACATTCATCTAAGGCATAAGCCAACAGGATTCTAAAAGTTATTCTGAGGATTTAATGCTTAGGCTCTTCCTGTCTTCATTTTATTTTCTGTTCCTATCTGGTTGTTTGAGCTAGTGAGAACATTTTCTTCTTTTTTTCCAAAAGCTCTCAAATTTTTTGAGTTTTTGGAAAACAGTCACCGACATCAATTTTATCACCGACGTCGGCAACCTTTCTTCGTCGGCATCGGTTATCTGACCGACATCGGCCACTTGTTCTCACCGACATCAGTTTTTCAACTGATGTCGGTCACTGTCCAAATTTTTCTCTTGAAAATAGCGACTTTAAAACCCGACCCTTTTCTGTCAAAAACACCCATTCTGGTTTTTTGAGACTAAAAAAACACAGTTTCTAGAACTTGACCCCTCTTGCCTTGAATGGTTTTGACATGTAGTCAAACCAAGACTCTTGTAAGGTAATGACCACTTTCGCCTTTGCCTTTCATAACCATCCCTCTAATGGAGTATCGTTCAGAGACTGAACGAACTCCTAACCAGCCTACCCCCAACCAACATCTAATTGTTCCCGAAGGGGACCTAAACTTTGAGAGACTCCTTGACCACAACGTCAAGGCTCTCCAACACTATCTCGCAAGAAACCAAATGCGAGACCTTTCAGGTGACGTGGCGATGACATCAATGCCATCCGCTACTCAGCCTTTTATGACTTAGACTATTGACTCAAGCATTAACCAGACCATGGCCAATACACAAATTTTGGCCTCACCTTCTATTTTCGAACCTACTTCCATCGAGGTGTCATTACCCCTCAACCACATGCAATTCAACTAAGTTCTACACTATACCAGAACTTGATCGTCTCGACCTCACCCACTCTTGCACCTATACACACAGGAGTGACAACCTATCCTTTTACCAGTGCTGCCACTCAACCACCTCTGGCAGTATCTAGTCAACTTGTGTCCTCCAACTTCATGGCACAAGCCCCTTTGACCATGGCATCTATCCCTATGACACACTACCCATATGTTGCACCTACACAAGCGCAACCAAGTATGTCATATGCCTCTTTGACCACCTTCCAGGTACCATACAACCTAGGGGGTGCCCCACCTGCCAATTCATCAGCTGATCTCATCAAGATGCTGATGGACAAGATGTCTAGCCTTGAGACATCCATCTCTGGTTCAAGCAATGCTCTTTCATATGAGCAAGTCTGTAGCGAACCCATTCATCTTTCTGTGCCCATCCGACCTTATCCCAACTAGTGGGAACTCCCTAAATTTACTCATTTTCAGAGTAAGGAGGACCCACAACAACATCTTCGAGCATTCAGACACGCTTGTTATCTCATAGCGCACGATGATGCGTTATTACTCTGCACGTTCCCCATGTCACTTTTTGGGGCCACCCTTGACTGGTATAGTTCTCTTCCCAGCCATTCCCTCTTTTCTTTCACTCAACTAGCCCAACTCTTCCTTGACCATTTTTCAATCAATATCACTAAAAAGGTCTCCATCATGAACCTAAACTCTATCAAACAATTCGATGATGAATCAATAGCCAACTTTGTTGCCCATTGGAAAGGCCTAATCAACCAACTCTCCTTCCCTTTACCTCAACCTGAGCTCATTGAGCTCTTCTCTCAAGCATGTGCCACACACATCTCATCCACCTTGCAGGTTCAGACATTCTGCACTTTTGACGAAGCTTTCACCATGGCCCAAAAGCTTGAACTCCATGCCATTGAAGAAAACAGGGTCAAATTGCGTAATACCAATGCAAAAACTGATGACCCTTCTTCTTTTAGACCTTTTTTTTCCCACTCCAAGTCCAAAGGAGTGGCAAACACTGTGGTCATTAGATCACCATCCTCGACAATGACTGACCAATCCCAACCTTCAACATCCCAAAGCATCACCAAACAATTCCAACAATGGTACATACAACATAAATACACTCCAATTGGAGAGTCATATGCTTCCATTTTGGAAAAACTTGTCAAGCAGGGGGTACTCAATCTCCCTCCAATTTGACCACCTGAATTCGACCCTTCAAAAGCCATCCCTACATGGTATAGGGAAAACGACTTCTATCACTATCACTGCGTCCAAGGCCATGACATCAACAACTACGAACCTTCAAGAACATTGTCCAAGACATGATAAATAGGGGATATCTTGTTTTGGATAACCCGAACGCACCACCCAATCAAAACCTAGACATCTTTAAACAACCTTTTCCTAACCATCCTCCTAGCCAAAACAATGTCCAGACCATGGCCGATAGCTCCTAAGAGCATGATATACGCACGGTCAACACGGTCTCACCTCTTGTCCCTGACCAACCTCTTCCACAGGTAGAAGAACCTTCTTCTCCTATTAGTTCTCCAATGACCTCTCTTATATTGAAGGATGCTTCGACCATACCCATGCGATTAACCCCACCTTCATCCTTCCTCTTACCAATGGAGGACCATACCTTGCCTACTCCTCAACCACAAGTAGAAGGCACCATCATCCCTACCCTCTATCCTCTTGAGGAGTCCCATTCTCCAATTTCTTCTCCACCAAGAGAAGACCCTATCTCTTTGCCCACTTTGACCGAGAAAGACCCAGTGACGGTTTCCTCTTGCCTTTTGCCTGAAATCGCTACATCTCACTCACCTCCGTCCACATCTAAACCCAAACCCACGCAGGCATCCACCATACCAAAAGAGATTAAATCTCTTGGTGTTCGCCCCATATCTAATCTTGCCTCACACAATAGTGGCCCTCAAACCAAACCAAAAAAGACCACTAAACCACACCAGAGAATTCCTCCCCCACCTTCATCATTACCTTCAATTTTGGGCCCGCATCCATCTACCTTAATAGGGGTGTTTCCTACTCCCATACGTCACAGAGGCACATTGCCTCCATTACTCTCTCAACCCATTAAACATATATTTCCTCCAAAATGACCAATGCCTCCTACGCCTCCAAAACAAAAGTCATCAACCCCTACTACAACAAAACACGCAGACCCATTGGCGGGTTCTTATGCCTTGCTGTTATGACAATTGTTGCAGTCTTTTCGCATTAGTCTTCCCCCTCTTAAACCATACCAATCTCTCAGACCAAAACCACCCTAGTTCGATGACACTACAGTTTGTGCGTATCATCACACATCGGGACATGACACTGAGCATTGTTGTGACCTCAAGGTTGTCATTCGCCAATGCTTGGGGAAAGACACCCTTCTTCTTGACCATATTATCAACAAACCTTCAACATCATCCCATGCTTACCATTCCTCCTCACCTTCACACTCATCAACTCTCGGATCAAGACCATCTTGGTTCGACAACACTAAATTTTGTCACTATCATCACACACCTGGCCATGACACTGAGCGTTGTTGCACTCTTAAAGCTGTCATTTGTCAACACCAAAAAAGGATACCCTTCTCATCAAGGATCCTCTTGACTACCCCTTTGCCAAATCTTTGACACCATCACATGCATCACAAACATCATCACCTAAATCGGGATCTCAACACCAGACTATGGTCCCTCCACCGCCTTTAACCCCATTATTCAAAATCAACAAAGTCAGCTTGACCACCAGCCCACCAACTCAAAAGGATAAAGGGAAAAGACATGTTTCTATCCCTTGGACATCCCCATCTACCAAGCCTTCACCAAAACCAAAACCCAAGATTACTGTCTTGGGCACATCTCGACCAGCATCCTCAAAGACAATCTCTGACTTCGTGGTGAAAAAACCTCACCACACGACCCCTGTGAAGATGTCTTTGTATGATCTCATACAAAACTCTCCACAACATCATCAAACTTTGATCCAAGCCTTACAATCAATGGAGGTCTAGCCTAATGACCCTTAACCACTTGCCACTTTAATTGAATCATTACCAACTATTGCCTCCATCATCATCCATGATTTTGAGATTCCTGCCTCCAACTTGGCAGATCAAGATCTCGCCCTCTCAAACTAAATCTGTCAAACATTATCCCTAGCAACTGGGGGAATTTGACCTTACCTTGACTATCAACCTCGACCAAATATCAACCAAGTCTTGACCAAGCTTCGACCAAACCTCGACCAAACCTTGACCACACATCAAACATCAACCTCGACTTCGACCAAACTTTGACCAAACATCAATCAACCAAACCTTGACCAAACATCAACCAACCTTTTGATCATAACCTCAACCAAACCTCGACCAAAACATCGACATCGATCAGACCTCGACCAAACATCGACCTCGACCAACCTTGACCAAACATCAACCAACCTTTTAAACATTGACCAAATATCAACCGACCTCGACCAAGCATCAATCAAGCCTCGACCATGCCTCAACCAAGCCTCGAACAAACATCAACCAACCTTTTGATCATAACCTCAACCAAACCTCGGCCAAAACATCGACATCGATCAGACCTCGACCAAATATCGACCTCGACCAACCTTGACCAAACATCAACCAACCTTTTAAACATTGACCAAATATCAATTGAATTCGACCAAGCATTGACCAAACTTCAAACAACCAAGCCTCGACCAAACATCAACCAACATTTTGATCATAACCTCAACCAAACCTTAACCAAGCCTCGACCAAAACTCGAACAAGTCTCGACCAAACCAAACATCAACCAAACATCAAACAACTTCTTACTCATCTCCAGCATGTGACCAATTTGGAACAAAGCAAATGGGGCAAGTTTGCTCCTAATTGACTCAGACCTTGCATCATGACGTACAAGCATGGGTCAGGGACTTATCAGATTCTGAGCCCCTTTATGCCTCACTTTTTTGACCAGTCTACTGTCAGTTGAGTAATTATTCACCTGACGTTTAACTTGAGCTTGATCCCTTGAGCAATCCCCATCATCGTCATTCCTATTCCTATCAACCCTCAACCCTCCAAACATCAGTCAGCCCTTTTGTCAAGCATGAATGCTTTGTCTTAATAAAAGGGAAACCCTCTAAACCTCTATAGTCAAGTCCATGACCAAAATTTTAGTCACAAATATATAAAATTGGGATGCCTATCTCAAAAGGTCATAAACTCTAAATGTAGACTGCTCCCTCGAAGGACAGCTACATAATTGCTGTATTCACTAGACTACTCCCTTGAAGGACAACTAGGCCAAAGTCATATCAAAAATATACAAAGCAGAATATAGACCACTCCCTCAAAGGATGGCTATGCCTAAATCTTGCTACATACACAGCATTATCTCAGAAGCTTCCCGCATCGATCAGATTCACAACATGACCACAAAGCACAACAACATCCCCTCGCAAAATTCTCGCATCGATCAGTCTGCCTTAAAAAAAAAAAAAAAACTGACTGACAAACTATAAAGTCATGGACTTGTCTATAGTCATTCTCGGGGTCACCTATAAAAGGGGCAAAGTTGTTCCTGCCAAAAAGGGTTCCCCTTCCTCCCATATCACATCACCTACTCAAGGGACTTTGAGCTCATTTTAATGTCAAAGTGATTTGATTACCTCTCTAACACAAACACTGGTCAATGATGTAATGCATGCACGGGACTTTTGTTTCTAAAAACCCCCTATCTATGCTATCATCGGGTCCTTGTCAATGAAAGAGCAACGGGCCTTTTGCTTCTTACACCTTGGTCACAAGCAATCCAACCACATCATCTATCCAACCAAACCCAACCAACCAACCAAACATTTTCAGACCACCAACATGACCCATTCCATTTCACATAGTTTCTGTGGACACCAGTACACATGGAAACTATTGACCAGACACAATTTATGCCAAGCATAAGCCATTACTTGCTGAAGCATAAATAGACTCAATTCATTTTTAGCATTCACCATCACTAATATGGAAAATTTCTAGGGATGAAAGACCACTAAACTAATTTTACAGAATACACCATCACACAATATGGAAAAGGCTGTAACATCATCTTACCCCTCATCATCTTTCA